>CAHIKZ030004433.1:172500-260000 GCA_903632075.3 Acanthosepion pharaonis | reverse complement strand
TATTTTGCAACAAGTATTGTGAAGCAATTACTGGAATATATATATATATATATATATATATATATATATATATATATATGTATAAAGAAATATAGTCTTAAGGTGTGCTATATTTATGGGATAAAGTGCTCAATATCAGAGATAGAGCATGTGTAAATATAAAAAGTGAACATAAGTCAACACTTAGAAGACAGTCTGTTTCATGCTATATGCAATCATCAGGCCACCTGACGATTTCATATAGCATGAAACAGACTGTCGCCTCTAAGTGTTGACTTTATGTTTACTTTTATATATATATATATATATATATATATATATATATATATATATATATGTGTGTGTGTATAGATGGGTGTGGGCTTCTGTAATTCCTTCTTGAGATTCTTTAGTGTATATATTATGTAGTGCAATGGAATGGAAACTAAGAGTAGAGGAAGAGAAATCCTGTGCCTCCTACTCTCCCTGTCCCCATCATCCCTCACATGACATAATCTCTACCAGTGTGACCTCAGAACTATGAAAGTGTAAGTCAATTCTGTTAAGAATTCCCACTGTCCAGACGGATGACCCATCCTAGATAGATTGTGACCTGGAATACATTCATCTGCAAAATATGCCGATTGCTACTATGAGTAATTTGTTTAGTTGAGGTTCAAATCTAAAAGAGAGAAACTTGATCAACTGTGCATATCCAAATGGTGAGTGAAGTAACAAAAATGTCCAGTTGCTTATTGTTTGTTTGTTTCTTTCTTTTTCAGTTGTGCATTCAGTTAGAAAAATACCTTGAAGACAAAGGCAATTTTGAATGTTTTCACTGATTCAGGGTCGCTGGGTTTTGTTTTCAATCATTTTGCCCCAAGGAAGACAATAAAGTCACTAGGACATAAAAGGGTTACTGAGTGTTAGAGAATATGAGAAAAGTATACTATTAAGGAGAGAGGACAATTGAATTCATTTGGAAACCTAAAATCTGTCACAGAATATATGAGAATATGAGAAAGATACATTATTAAGGAGTGAGAACAATAAAAGAAGAGGAATTAAGAAGGCAGTAGATAATGTTGGGGGGGAGTTTAACTGATGCACTGGACATGTCAGTGATAGTCCTACTTGGTTTGTGAGTTGACAGCCACTATATATATATATATATATATATATATATATATATATATATATATATGTCAGGTAGGCAGGTTTGCTAAGTCACCAGAAATCACACCAACACCAACTGTCTCTTGCATCTGACGATTTCGTAACGGCATGCTTTGAATGCCCGACCTGCACTAGAGTGTGCAAGTCTAGGTCGACACTAACAAGGGATATAAAAAGAAATATTGGAAGTGATGATGTTCAAAGTCAACTTCCACAACCCGGAGATGATTTGATATGACATATGCGTAACAAGAAATACAGGTCGATGACTGGCTTTATGAACCACTGTCGTTCACACAACAAATGAATGCAGTGTTAGGTGGGGTGGGGGGAGTTTAACTGATGCACTGGACATGTCAGTGATGATTATACTCGCTTTGTGAGTCGATAACCACTATATATATATATATATATATATATATATATATATATATATATATATATATATATAAAGACCAAAGGAAAACTTCTGATGGACTTTATCAAGGCAAATGTAAGGATTTTATTTTGCAACAAGTATTTATAAACAAATGTAAAATGAAGTTAGTCTTTCAAAATTTTAAAACTTTTTTTTCATACAAGCATACTTAAAATATATAATGTAATGTCTTAAAAATAAATATTTATTTCTGGAGTCTACATTTTTATTTTTCTATTTTCAAATTTCATGACTGATTTTTCCTTATTATAATTTAAAGTCCACTCCAGAGTTTTACTTATTCTACAAGTGCCCTCTGAAGTAAAACAACCATTGAGAAACACTGATATGGACACATAGGATGATAGAAATTTAAAATTTAATTTTAAATGTATGCATCCCTGTGTTTGTTTTGTATAATTATAATTGTTGTTTTTGTGTGAATTTTATTCCCTCCCTCTATATATAAATGATGCCATCAATAAAAACAATATTTAGTCTAAAATGTTTTCTTGAATGACAAGACCTGCTTGCGTCACACAGGATTTTGTTATTGAACAACTCATGAATACATTATAATGACTACACATCTCTACATAGTCTATTGTGTTGTCATAGATTGTTAACAATGCCTGAATAGACGCACCACATGGAGACCTTCATTAATTCTACCAAAACTACAACTGTCATCATAACTAACATGGTATTATTTACTTACCTTGAAAGGTATTCATTTGGGTCATTTGGAAACCTAAAGTTTGTCACAGGTGTTAGCCAGTTCCTATATAACCTCCATTTTGGGAAATGACAGGTTAAAAAACATTGGTTGAAGTAAAGGACAACAAATAAATAAATAATGATGGGAGAAAATAATTTTTAAAAAGATATGTTTCGGAAATAAAATTCTATCATTTCTCACTGAGCTCATTTCTTTTTTTTTATCATTTCACTCCAAGCAAATACCTAATGCCACCAAGATGCAAGTATTAAATAATAGTTTAGCAGACTATTATTTTTAGGGGAAGTGTATCTTGGCTCCAACTTCCAGAGGTTGACATTCAGGGTCAGATGTGAGCCATAATAGGGAAGTTGATTTTGATTGGCTGATCTAGTGTAGGAAAGATAGATAGGAGAAAGTTTTCAGAGAGTTGGTTCTTACCCATCAAGCAATATAGACATGTTCTCTTTCGTGTTCAAAACGGCTCCCCAGTGAGGGAGGGGGTGACCTCCAGTGGATAGTTAGATAATGTACATGTTGACATCAATAATAAAAATAGTTAAATTAAAATTCTCTGTGTTTGAAGTTTTACATTGCTGAACCAAAACAATTAGCAACTGCCAGCAGAGAGAAGATGAGATGGGACCATTCCCATCAGGGGTCTGTGCAAAATAAAGGGTTACTTAGTGTTGGAGAATATGAGAAAAATACATTATTAAGGAGTGAGAACAATAAAAGAAGAGGAATTAAGAAGGCAGTAGATAATGATTGACATTGCATTTAAATTTTTGAAGATCAAAGTTAACTGGGAAGCAATGAATCAGAAAAGAGTTCCTTAAGCGAGAAGTGTGAGAGAAGAAACTTTTAGCATCAAACTTATGATTACATCTAGCCATTTCAACTGTAAAATGATGAGACCTAGCTGCCAATCTAGTACTGCACTTAAATTCATGAAGTCACGATACCTAGAATAATTACCATGAAAGTATTTACATAAAAGGCAGAGGGAAGCAAATTTATGGTGGTGGGAAGTGACTGAAACCAAGATGCCAGGTCAGGACCAATAATATTGCAGATTCTTCTTTAGTTCTTATCAAGAATCTCTAAATATATAGCAGGTGCATCAAACCATATGTGGCAGCAATATTCAAATCATGGATAAATGCTTGCAGCAAAGAATATCATCAGACTTCATATGAATTTGTAGTTCATATTAACATGTAAAATAATAATGTATTCAGGTTATTGACTATTGTTTCAATAAAATATATTTCTACGTCATGTCTTTTGGATTTATTAATCTCTCCTCTAACCTAACTCTAGCAGAAAAATGGGGAAAAACTGGCTGGTCACATTCAGTTCCTCAAAGACTAAAATAGTGACCTTCTACCATAACCAATAGGACATTTTACCAATCATGATGAACGAATTTTTTCCTCAGAGAGGTCCTGTTCCTTGAGTACCTACTGGGAGTAAAACACAAGCCAGACCCCAAGTGGAACTCGTACAGATGATCTATCACTAAACGATGCTTGAAAACAGTTCTCTGTACTTCTCCAGAAAGTACCTGACTACTCCTGCTATTGGCTAACATTACAAGATCCAGATAAGGCTGCAAATGGAGCAAGAGCTGCCAGTCTTCACTTTTCTGTTACTATTGAACCCAAAAGCATCTCCAAGGCATTATAGGCAACAAATTATTTTCCATCTTGCAACCTCTTTCTCACAACATCAGTGATAACACTAACATATTTAGTTGAATGGATATGAATTTATCCATTCAAATATATATATATATATATATATATATATATATATATATATGTGAATTTATCCATTCAAATATATATATATATATATATATATATATATCCATATCCATTCAATTATATATATATATATATATATATATATATTTGAATATATATATATATATTATTTTCAACCTTGCAACCTCTCTCACCTGACATCATTAACACAAATATTTAGTATATATGAATTTATCCATTCAAATATATATATATATATATATATATATATTTTGAATCGATAAATTCATATATATTATTATTTTCCACCTTGCAACCTCTTTCTCACAACATCAGTGATAACACTAACATATTTAGTTGAATGGATATGAATTTATCCATTCAAATATATATATATATATATATATATATATATATATATTTTTATCCATTCAAATATATATATATATATATATGAATTTATCCATTCAAATATATATATATATATATATATATATATATATATATATATATATATATATGAATTTATCCATTCAAATATATATATATATATATATATATATATATATATGAATTTATCCATTCAAATATATATATATATATATATATATATATATATATATATATATATGAATTTATCCATTCAAATATATATATATATATATATATATGAATTTATCCATTCAAATATATATATATATATATATATATATATATATATATATGATTTATCCATTCAAATATATATATATATATATATATGAATTTATCCATTCAAATATATATATATATATATATATTTTATCCATTCAAATATATATATGTATATATATATATATATATATATAATTTATCCATTCAATTATATATATATATATATGAATTTATCAATTCAAATATATATATATATATATATATATATATTTGAATCGATAAATTCATATATATATATATATATATATATATATATATATATATATATGGATAAATTCATATATATATATATATTTTTATTACTAGCATCCATTTTGGGTTTATATACCAATGGATTTGTTACCTTTATTATATATATATATATATTTGAATCGATAAATTCATATATATATATATATATATATATATATATACATAATAAAGGTAACAAATCCATTGGTATATAACAAATGGATGCTAGTAATATAAAATATTAAACTGATCCACAAAAAGATCTCAATGTATTTATTATTACAAAGCAACTAATTAATAAACAATAAAATCCAAAATCACCTCAAGTGGGGAATAATCTATTTCGGCAACCGAAAACCACTGGTCATCTGTCTCGTCAACCCCAGTGTAGACTGAGTTCATGACAGAAATAGAAATTTAACTGTGAAAGCTGATAAAAAAAAAAAAACAGTTGAAAATCTAATACAGAATTTATCCATTTCAATGTTACAGTCAGAGGAAAGGAACATACCAGTGGCCAGGTGAGAATGGAAAGTATTTGTCTTACAGGGTAGAAGTTTTAAAAAATTACATATATATATATATATATATATATATATATATATATGTGTGTGTGTGTGTGTGTGTGTGTGTGTGTGTGTGTGTGTGCAGGTATGTAGAAAAATAGGAAAGAAAATGTTAAGTGAATAATCCAGGGTTCTTTAGTATTTTTGTTTTTATTTTTAAAAAACAGTGCTCCATACAGAAGTAGAGCTTAGATTATATATTATTTTTTTAAATTCTTTCCTTTAGATTCCTTTGCTACATAAGATTCCTCATCATGAGCGAAGGAATCATATTTTAAAAATAATTATAATATATATATATATATATATATATATGTGAAAATATATAGAAAATAGGAAGGAACTGGTTAGGTAAATAATCCAAAGTCCCTTAGTATTTTAGTTATTATTTTTTTAAAAAAAAACAAACAAAACAAAAACTGTCGTAACGTTTGTTTTTTGACGACTTCATAAAGTGTTATCTTTTTTTAGGGTATTTAAACTATGGATTATGAAGGGTGTTATATTGTATGCATGTTTTTAGTTAATTATTCAAATCATGAATCTGATGAGTGGACTATGGATTAAACAAGTTATTATATTGTATGCTAGTTTTTAGCTAATAGTTCAAACCAAAAATCTGATGATGCCTACAAAAAACCAGTTACGACAGTTTTTGTTTGTTTTTTTATATGCACAAATCCCTTTCATAAAAAAATAAAATAAAAAAATAAATAAATCTCCATAGACATGCAAACTAGACGAAGGTTAATACATCTTCCGTTTCAAATTTAGACACCCCCACCTTTCACTGACTTGACATCTACGAAAGTAACTCTATACTGATACTTATTATTAACACCCAACACCCGCCTACCCAACTTAAACAATTCGCCCTAGCTGTTACCATGGAAATTTTGATTTCAATTTTTAAAACACGTAAATTTCAGAAACACGTTATTCCAAAAAAAATTTCGCTTGAAGATGGAACAGAGCTTATTTTAACTCAATTTAATTTAAATAATTTAAATAATTTAAATAATTATATTGAAGTTTTCGGCTCTTGTTTTGAAATATATTGAATATATACATCCTCTGACAAATGTTGTTTATTACAAACAGAGCATTTACTTAAATATTTGTGTCTATATAAATAATGTATTACAATAAAATATATTAAAATAATTTTTGGACTTTGTTCATTTTGTAGTGTGTGACATCATTTGTTTATGTTTAGAGATACGCTTCGGGCAGATATGGGCGTTCGAGGGAGTCAACACTCAGAGGCGACAGGCTGTTTCATGCTAGATGCAATCATCAGGTCTGACGATTGCATCTAGCATGAAACAGCCTGGCGCCTGTCGAGTGTTGGCTTCTATGTTCACTTTTATTTCCCTCTCTCTGTCTGTCTGTCTGTCTCTCTCTCTCTATATATATACACACACACACACACACACAGATAGAGATAGAGAGAGGAGATAGGTATTAAATGACAGTGACACTTTCAGAACTCTCTGTAAGCTTTTGAATCTAGTACAATACATGAGGTGTAAGAGATTACAGGTGAGAAATTCATAGTTTTTTTTTTTTCGTCTACAACTGAAATTGCTTCTTGGTAGGAACAAAGGAGAAAAAAACTTTTGACTCCAGTCATTATTGCTCCCACTCCCCAATATTTCCCTGCCCACAAAAGTAAGTGGGTGGCAGATGATCTACGCAGATAAAAGAAGAAAAAAATAACAGGTTAGTGTGATGAAAGTGTGCTAATATTTCTCTTCTTCTCCCCTACCTGTAAATTGCGGGAGTGAGCTGCAAGGTAAGTACTGAGATCTTGAGGACACTTGTTCCTAAACTATTTGATCATGCCAAAGAAGAGGTCTCGGTGACCTTGTAGTTACTTGCCTGTTAACTTGTTATAGAAAAAGGATCGGCTCGCTATATAAAAAATATGCCATCATTTAAACAGTTGTCCATAATTAGTTATTTTTTGTTACTGGTGGGTTTAAATACAAATCATTATTTGTTCTTTCTTATCGCCAGTCATTTTGTCATTAGTATGTGGAAATAAAATATAACAAAGGACACTAATCGACTAAATATACCTCATAATCAAGTTCTATTCATGAATAATTTCTGTTTTTATTTATCAATTTTATTCTTACAAAATAAAGTACAATTATATTTTTTATACAATTATTGCTATTATTTGCAATGATTCATTGCTCTTCGACACCTTTGAGTAATATTGCGCAGGTTTTGATGTGAATAAGTTTTCGACTAACTCTTGAATCTGGTTTTCATTAGAAAAAGTTTTTGGATCTTTTCTATTAGACCCCATACTTAGAAATAGTGCACCCGAGTCGCTCACATTTGGGGTAATCACAAAGGTCAACCCAACCGGTGCGCAATGGAAGGCTCTCGATCTGGAAGAATTTGGTGTAACTATAAATTCTTTTTTAATTTGGGGTGAATTAACAGAATAGATCCAAGTTTTCCCAACAAAACGTTTTGAAGCGATTGTGAAACATAATAATTGGTTGATGCAAGGTCATGCCAATATGCCATGTGGTGCAAGGTCATGCCAATATGCAGGGTGGTGCAAGGTCATGCCAGCTGAGTTCTAAAATCTTTTCCTTTGTTATTCTTGCTGTAAGTGACCTTGTGTTGTCACGGAGAACAATATTTTTTAATCCACCGTATATGCTGCCACTGCTGTAAGGTATATTAGGGTACTCCAAATTTATTTTTAACTGCCACATATGATCAATAGTTTAGGTTACTCATTCAGTTAAGTGTCATACGTGATACATACTTGGGTGACTAGGTCTCTTTTGATTCATGACTGACTAGGCAGATTTTCTCACAGTAGATTGCTGTTTCTTTCTTGTCAACCAAGGCTATAGGGCCCAGTCTGTACTGCTATTCAACCCATAATTAGGAAGAGAAGGGATGGATTCATAGCTTTCCCAAGGGTTTTTGTACTTAAGTGAATGTAACGAACCTGACTGGAATGGGAACTCAACTCCAAGCAGTTACCCATTACATCACAAGTTAGTTCCCCAGAACGGAAATTATCTATGATTCAACTTAATATATTCCCTGTCTATATTTCTGAGATGAGGTATTGTAACTATTTATACTATTTACATTGTTCAGACTGTTGTCCTCATCTTTGTTGTGATATTCACAATGTTTCAGCCCCAGCATGGTCCGGCTTTCTTCATGTGATTGGAATTTTGAACCGAATCCTTTATTTCGTCCACTGAGGTAGATTGTTCTAGTTCCACGTGACATGCCTCTTTCGGATATGTCAGTCTCATTTTCACATGGTCCAGTGGATAAAACGTTGGTTGAAGCAATCCAGTAACTTGACCAAAAGAGTTGGGAGTCCAATACCTGGCCACAGCAGAGGTGAACATAAACTTTGTTGAGTTACTGAAACTGAGGTGTCCGGAAGAGGCATGGCACGTGGAACTGGAACAATCTACCCCCCCCGACGGACGAAACAATGGGTTTGGTTCGAAATTCCAACCACCTGAAGAAGGGCAGAGAGTACAACGGCCGAAACGTCGTGAATATGACAACAAAGATGAGGATTAATATATTAATATATAATGATGCCAAATCCATCTGTATACGTACCTATACGTCTATGTCTATTTCTGCTTACAGGAAATACATATTTTTCAGATGACTTAGGTGATTAATCGAAACCTTTCTAAATTTAAACAATCATTTTTTGTTGTTTAAATGCTATGCCCTTTTCAAGACATTGGTGATCAAACTTCTCTACTGATTGTTTTTCCTTCTTTATCTATTATCCTTGAATTGACATTAATCTTGGGAAAATATTGTAAAGTGACTTCCCATTTCCTTCTCCCTCGTCAACGCCATTAGAACCCCCGCGTCTAACACTGGGCTACAACCTAATCACGCTAGGGCCACAGCTTCATTACATTAGGTGTCACTGCCCTGGTTTCTGTGTGAAAGAAGTTTTGTTGCCAGCCCTACACTCATCCGGTTTTGAAGTTGTAGTTGTCCTACATTGGTTGCCACCCTAGGGTACCCAGTCTGACCTGCGGTTTAACCTATAGCTGTGGTATGGACTAAGAGATAGATTCATACTTTGCCCAAGAGTAGTTGTACGAAAGTGAATGTAATGATCTCGGTTGGAATTTGAACTCGGCAAGCCAATTTCATTTTTCCTGTTAATAACCGCTATACTGCACGCCCATCCATCGTTTTCTCGGCGGTTTTGAATCAATCCTTCGTTTACTTACTATCCAGAGCTAGAGAGTTAAGTCCTCACTGATGTTTAAACCATAACTGGGATGGTGGGGGAAGTGAATTTATTCTAGGGTCATTTGTGCGAAATTGAAAGCAGCAGACTAGATCCGAATTTGAACACGGTTCGCTGATTGTATTTTTCCGTTCCAGTAACTGTTATGCTTCATGCACATTACCCGCAATACTTGATTAATCAGTACTTGATTAATAAACAATAAAGTTTTCTTAATAGGTTTAGTCACATCATCACCTGAGTATTAAGATAAAACACTTTTTCTATCTGAGTGCCAACATTCACATAATCCTGTCCCACTTCTTTGAAGATATTCCGAACTATTCCTCTCGTCCAAATAATTTTAAAGTAGGAAGTAATTGCACCAAAAAAATGTGTTCGGGAAAAATAATGGGAGAATTTTTATGATACATCAGGTTAGGAAAAGAAATGTGATATCTTTTGCGGGAGTTTGCTGGTCGTGTTTAAGGTTTAAAACACTTGTCTCCTGGTATATTTATCTCACAACAAAAATCGTGGGCTCGGAATTTGAGTCTGGGTAATAAAATATTAAGTAACAACAAAACTATATATATATATATATATATATATATATATATATATATATATATATATATAAACAAACAATAAGTATGTATTAACAAAACAAGGGTATACATAGACAACAGAATATTGTTGCGTGTGACAAAAACAATGAATATGAATGAAGAAAAACATTTAAACTAGCGAAGTGTCTGTGCGTGTTTAGTTGGTGTTAAAGAAAGTCCAAGAGAAAATGAAGTGAAAGTTGCGTATGAGCGTGCGCGTTCCCCAGTGAGGGAAAGCGTTTTCCTCGTCCGACCTACATCTTACCGTCCCTGAGTGAAAAAGGAAAAAGTGATATTTAGCTACCCACCCACGAGGGTTACATATGGCACAATTCCCTCTTTGAACCCGGGTTCAGGGGCAGTCAACCACTCCGAATGAGACTCTACCCTTCGGCGGAGCCTCGTCCGGGTTCCTCTCCGATCGAAAGCAGAGAGTTAGACTGTTACCCGGAGCCAAGTTAAAAAAAGGAAAAAGTGGATGACAGAGAATGTCACTTCCTATTTATAGGCTTAGGGAGTGTCCTCTAGCGACGATTTTTTAGGAAAGTAAGTGGGGTAACTCCACAATACTCCCCTCTAGATGGGGAGATTTCTGTTCTGCCCATATGTTCATATAATTTGTATGTTTGTTTTTTCTCTCGTACGTTGAAAGGAAAAACAGTATGTCAGAGAATGTCACTGCCTATTTATATGCTTAGGGATCGTCCTTTAGCGAGGATTTTTTATAAGGTAAGTGGGGCAACTCCTTACTTTTCCCAGCCCAAGTTTTAGAGAAAATGGAAACAAAAAGAAAACTTATATTTAACACCAGGAAGAGTTATTTGAAATTTCTAGTGTATATAATGTGGAAAGAAGGCTTGGAAAATCTGATACTCACAGAACAGATTGAAGGCAAGAGAGACAGAGAAAAATAACGCATAACATATTTGGTGGGCTTGAATAAATGGATGGTGGAACAAGTTTTGAGAGGGATAGCATAAAAGACGAAATTTATTAAGAGCTAAAAAGGACAGGAAATTGTGGAGAGCCATGATTGCCTGCTTCCTGAAACGACACGGCACTGAACGTCACTGAGAGAGCAATATTTTTACTTTTTTAATTTATAGAAGTAAAATAATGTTCATTGGATGTTTTTAAAATATTATTTTATTACTGTAAATTATTTTTTATTCTATTAAGATACATTCAATAAAATATATTTTCTGTATGAGTTTTTCTAGCCAGAAGTTGAAGTCCTGACTCTTCTTTGACATATTTTTAAACATTTTCCTATGACTTTTCCAAAATATTTATTCTTGACTTTTCTCTTTGACATTTCCCTATCTAACGAGCTCGTGTAAATGGTTGACAGAACAGGGTTTAGGAGAGATAGCAAAAAGAGAAAATTTACGAAGCATGAAGCAGCCAACAAGCAGCCTGTAACAGCCAGAGAACCTGTTTTCACAAGGAACATGAACGCCCTGTGCAGAAGACCCAAATAACTCCCAACTATGATCACCGACATCCTAAAGGGATATGTCATATAGTAAAAGAAGAATTCTTTGGCAAGGTTAAAAAAATGTAACTGAGGCAATATTTTTACTTATTTAAGTTATAGCTGTAAAATAGTACATTTATTAGAGTTTTTAAAATATTATTTTATTACCATAAATTCATTTCTTATTTTATTTTATTAAGATACATTCAATAAATTAAAATGCACACCCTCTGTCACCATATCCTGTTCTGTTACATTGGGTTTCACATGTAAGATGAGACTTCAATCGCAGTTTTTTTGTTTGTTTTTGAATTGGAGTTTTCAGTCTAGCTTCATGCTGACCGTTGGATTCAATAAGAAACTTCTTTGCCTTTTCCAACTCTCTTCAGGCTGGTTTGAATTCAGAGTTTTCCTTCTCCTAGACTGTTTTCCAACCAAGGTTATAAGGGACAGTATGACCTTGTATTTTTACCTATAGCTATGAGGAGAAGAGATGGATTAATTACCTCCGTCAAGTGTATTTGCACGTAAGTGAATGTAACGAACACGACTAGAATTTGAACTCTGCCCTCCTTTTTCTTATTCCGAGCAGTTATCCTTCGTACCACCCTCACACCCAAGCTTCTTAAGCGGTCACCTACCTAGGTACTGACTCAATTCGGTAATCAGTCGAGAAGTGATGTTTCAACGTGACATGGCCGGAAGACATTCACCACATTGTGCTTTACACCTGATTATCGTAGTATTTTTTGTAGTATAATCAATTAACATTTAAGAACGATTTTTCCCAGGGCACGCGTAAAATTACATTGAGTAATAATAGTGAGTACAACATAGATAGATAGAATTTTTTTGTTTATTTTCTGATTACTGCGAACCATTTCTCAAAACAAGCAACAGGACACCCAAGGGGGTGTAGTCAGTTATGATAACGGATTATAATTAAAAGGATCGGTTGAAAAAACGAAACAAAAAAACAAAAGCAAAGATACACCTCGATGTTACCTAGAAAATGTCATGCGTATCTCTGTACCTATTCAGAAGACTATCAACAATTAATTGGTCAAACAAGGAGACGTTAAAGAACAAGTATGATTTCTCCATGTTCCCGGGCCAAAATGAGTGCAAATCGGAGGCGGGCATGTATTAATACTCCATGTTTCTGGGCCGATGAGAAATTTAAGTCAGTGGGAAATCTGTGTTGGACTGTTGACTCACTTGACAAGTATTTTCAGAAAATAACTGGCTGGACCTGCGTGTTTTCTGCCTGGCTCTCGTAACAATTCTTGTTGTAAAAAAAAAAAAAAAAGAACAAATTTTATCCCGGGCCGTGTGTATTCATGCGAGTGAATGAGTCTGTCTGCTTATACATATATTATTTATTGTATACAACCTGTCATTACAGATCTGAGTATGCACACGTGTATTTGTGTCTTATGTGAATATATATATATATATATATATATATATATATAATGATAATAAGAAGACGGAGACATTAATTATCCATTTCCATTATAATTTATTTCGTGAACACCGAGGTATTCAACTCTTCAGTGTTCACGAAATTAATAAATTAATTATGATCGAAATGGATAATTAATGTCTCCGTTTTCTTATTATCATTATAATGCTCTGTAGTCTACATTGAGCTCTCCCTGGATTTATATCCTCCTTGGAATTATCCCTTCCAGTTACAAACTAGTAATACACACACACACACACACACACACACATATATATACACTCTGAATTTTTTAATAAGATGTACGTTTTTTGTTTTTTGCGTGCGTATCGTAGGTAAATCCATTTGGGAGAAGAAAAGCCTCTTTGCATATATGCTTGCTTCTTTATAATTCTTTCAGGTTCAAACCAGGTGCCGGGTAGTTGTTACTGGAAGTGGAAATGGAATGAGAGCGAATTTCTTCAATTTACAGAACTTTCTTGAGTATGTTGTAGTGAGTCCCGATAAGAATAAAATAAAATAAACTATAAAAATAGAATATATAAACAAAAATAAAAAGGTTAAAAATTAAAATAAGACTGACTTTTATGACCCTTATCCCCCCCTCTCTCTCTCTCTCTCTCTCTCTGTCTCTAAACGTCTCTGTCTCTACTTCTCTCAACTAATGAGAAGGCAACCCTCATTTAAAAAGAAAAAGAAGAAAAGACTGAATCCGGCCGAAAAACACCGGAAGTTTGCAAGATCAGAACTTACTTATTTGTGACTTTAAAATACCAACAATTATAAAAATGAAAAAAGAAAGGAACGCCGGAAAATAAAATAATTTTGGCCAATCAAAAAAATTATCACAAGGAGACGTTTGATGTTAGCCGAAACTAATGTCCGCGCCAAATTCTCAATCCTGGTCAAACGGATATAAAAATGACACCTCTTGGCTAGAAGCAGATGGGACGAGGAGAGAAAATGATTATCCTACCACAAATCCACACTGGTGAACTTCCAACGTGAACATACTACAATGGCATGTTTTTTCCTTTCATCTCAAGTTCCTCCCTCTTTATCACCCAGGTATTTCGGGTGCTTCCCACTGTACCGGGGGGGGGGTATGAGCGTGTGGGGTAAAGACGGAAATAAACACTAAGACAGTCAAACACCAAATGACACAAAATGGTTTCTGAGTTGGAAAATTGAGCATTCTTCCGGTAAATAAATTAATGCTTTGAAAATAAATATTTAACTTTTTTCAAACAACATGTTGCGTTCCTGCCAACAATAAAAAATACTTCATTATCACTTTTCAAGATATTTAAGTAAAGTTTCTAGATGAATAAACCAGTAAGGAGAGACAGACGGCAACAGTTCATGATGCTCAGCTTAAAAGAAATTCTCTTATCAATTCACCTTCCTTATCAAAGCTACGTGACACTTACACTTTCCCCCATGTTTCTCCCTTGCCTCTTCTTTCTCACCCATATGCACAAACAAATCGCGTTTCTTTTCATCTTAACAAACAACTACAAACAAGGTATGTAAGAACTTTAACACGCATACATGCTAAGAAAAGTTTAGTTGTAAAAAATACAAAAATAAAAATATCTGATATTTTTATATTTAAAAACCTTTTTTGCCTTTTTTTTTGTTGTGGGTTGAGTCAATTATCTACAACAAGTGTATTAGCCTTGTTCAAACCGCTGATCATGCCAGGTTATGCCCTCTCTCCTAGAAACTGTAAGTAAGGTATGCTCAGTATACTTGGAGTTAAAAACACAGGTGAGTTCTGTGGGTGTTGAATCCAATAAGGATTAGCTAGCCACCTTAGTAGACGGGTATACTCAAGTATGTACAGTCAGCTATGCATGTATTATAAGCATAATCCTTTTATTCCACAACTCTTTTAGTTCTCAGGCAAGGTTCTGGTATTTTTAAGAATTTTTAATTTTTGTAGAGAAGATATATAGTAGCAGAAACCAGCCATCTAGTAACAGAAGCAGCAGACTGGTGCCTTTATAAACTTGTGCTTTCCAAAATAAACTCTCTCTTCTTTTGCCCAAAACTGATCCTCAAGAACAGGTTATGTAAGTAGTACTTTCTTTGTTTTAGAATGGTCGGTTCCCTGTACCACTCCAAAAGGAGTCAGACAGGCCAAAAATGGATTACTGCTGCCATATATGAGCAGGAGCTGGACAGTAATCACTTTCTAGTCCAAAAGCATCTCCCCACCCTTGTGGGTGACAAATTATTTTCCACCCTACAACCCCTTTCTCACAGACAAAACATCGCAAATCTTTTGCTGCTCTAGCGCTATTTCCATGGAAAGCACTCAGACAAACTACATTCCTTAGTTCTGCCAGTTCTAACCTTCATGGCTAAGACCAGCCATGCCACACCCATTTTAGTGAACCACCCTAATTTCCTTCATATTCCATTGGTGAGATTTAAGTTCCACTTGACCAGCTTCTTCCTATGAACTGCTGCTTTGTGGAACCGACTCCCAAGAATATGTTTCACTGATCACTGCAATCTTAACCTGTTCAAATCTAAGTTTAACTGTTAGCTTCCCTACATATCTCCATAAAATGTGTCCCTTACTCTATAACCATCTGCCTTGTAAGAGGGTAAACACCATTATAAAAAAAAGTAGACACTTGGACTCTGTACTCAGTGAAAGGTGTACCGTTTCTTCAGTTAAACTATTCTTCTGTTTCATAGGAGGAACTGTTTTATAAAATTTCATCTTATCTTATATTTTATTCTGTATTGTTTTTGTCGAAAACCTCTGGGGTGAACTTGGGAAACCTAATTTCCTGAAACTACCATTGATACTAGAAAGATCTATGACAGTAGATTTGAGAGATCTAATTTCTGGAAACTACCATCAATATTAGAAAGCTCTATAACAGTGGATTTGAGAAAAGTAATTTCTGGAAACTACTATCATTACTAGAAAGATCTATAACAGTTAGTGGATTTGAGAAAACTAATTTCTGGAAACTACCATCAATATTAGAAAGATCTATAACTGTTAGAGGACTAGAGAGATCAGATTTTCTAGAGAGAAAGGAAAGAAAAAATAAGAGAGAAAAACTAGAGAGAAAGGAGAGAAAAAACAAGAGAGAAAGGAAAGAAAAAATAAGAGAGAAAGGAAAGAAAAAATAAGAGAGAAAAACTAGAGAGAAAGGAAAGAAAAAATAAGAGAGAAAAACTTGAGAAAAAGGAGAGAAAAAACAAGAGAGAAAAAACTAGAGAAAAGGAAAGAAAAAACAAGAGAGAAAAACTAGAGAGAAAGGAAAGAAAAAATAAGAGAGAAAAACTAGAGAGAAAGGAAAGAAAAAATAAGAGAGAAAAACTAGAGAGAAAGGAGAGAAAAAACAAGAGAGAAAAACTAGAGAGAAAGGAAAGAAAAAATAAGAGAGAAAAACTAGAGAGAAAGGAGAGAAAAAATAAGAGAGAAAAACTAGAGAGAAAGGAAAGAAAAAACAAGAGAGAAAAACTAGAGAGAAAGGAAAGAAAAAATAAGAGAGAAAAACTAGAGAGAAAGGAGAGAAAAAACAAGAGAGAAAAAATAAGAGAGAAAATAAAGAAAAAATAAGAGAGAAAGGAAAGAAAAAATAAGAGAGAAAAACTAGAGAGAAAGCAAAGAAAAAACAAGAGAGAAAAACTAGAGAGAAAGGAGAGAAAAAATAAGAGAGAAAAACTAGAGAGAAAGGAAGGAAAAAATAAGAGAGAAAAGAGAGAAAAAACAAGAGAGAAAAACTAGAGAGAAAGGAAAGAAAAAATAAGAGAGAAAAACTAGAGAGAAAGGAAGGAAAAAATAAGAGAGAAAAACTTGAGAGAAAGGAGAGAAAAAATAAGAGAGAAAAACTAGAGAGAAAGGAGAGAAAAAACAAGAGAGAAAAACTAGAGAGAAAGGAGAGAAAAAATAAGAGAGAAAAACTTGAGAGAAAGGAGAGAAAAAATAAGAGAGAAAAACTAGAGAGAAAGGAGAGAAAAAACAAGAGAGAAAAACTAGAGAGAAAGGAGAGAAAAAACAAGAGAGAAAAACTAGAGAGAAAGGAAAGAAAAAAAAAAGAAAAAAAAAAATAGAGAGAAAGGAGAGAAAAAATAAGAGAGAAAAAACTAGAGAGAAAAAACTAGGAAGGAAAAATAAGAGAAAAAAAACTAGAGAAAAGGAGAGAAAAAAAAAGAGAAAAAACTAGAGAGAAAAGAAAGAGAAAAATAAGAGAGAAAAAAAAGAGAGAAAAGGAAAAAAATAAGAAAAAATAAGAGAGAAAGGAAAGAAAAACAAGAGAGAAAAACTAGAGAGAAAAGGAAAGAAAAAAAACTAAGAGAAAGGAAAAAAAACTAGAGAAAAACTAAAGAAAAAAAGAAAGAGAAAAAGAGAAAGAAAGAAAAACTAGAAGAGAAAAAACTAGAGAGAAAGGAAAGAAAAAATAAGAGAAAAATAAGAAAAAAAACTAGAGAAAGGAAGGAAAAAATAAGAGAGAAAAACTTGAGAGAAAGGAGAGAAAAAACAAGAGAGAAAAACTAGAGGGAAAGGAAAGAAAAAATAAGAGAGAAAAACTTGAGAGAAAGGAGAGAAAAAATAAGAGAGAAAAACTAGAGAGAAAGGGGAGAAAAAATAAGAGAGAAAAACTAGAGAGAAAGGAAAGAAAAAATAACAGAGAAAAACTAGAGAGAAAGGAAGGAAAAAATAAGAGAGAAAAACTTGAGAGAAAGGAGAGAAAAAATAAGAGAGAAAAACTTGAGAGAAAGGAGAGAAAAAATAAGAGAGAAAAACTAGAGAGAAAAGAAAGAAAAAACAAGAGAGAAAAACTAGAGAGAAAGGAGAGAAAAAACAAGAGAGAAAAACTAGAGAGAAAGGAAAGAAAAAATAAGAGAGAAAAACTAGAGAGAAAGGAGAGAAAAAAAAAAATAAGAGAAAAACTAGAGAGAAAAAAAAAAAAAATAAGAGAGAAAACTAGAGAGAAAGGAAAGAAAAAATAAGAGAGAAAAAAAAATAGAGAGAAAGGAAAGAAAAAAAAAGAGAGAAAAAAAGAAAATAGAGAGAAAGGAAAGAAAAAAAAATAAGAGAGAAAAACTAGAGAAAGAAAAAAAAAAAAAAGAGAGAGAAAAAACAAGAGAGAAAAAGAAAGAAAAATAAGAGAGAAAAACTAGAGAGAAAGGAAAAGAAAAAATAAGAGAGAAAAAAAAAAGGAAAAGGAAAAAACTTGAGAGAAAAAAAAAAAAGAGAGAAAAAACTAGAGAGAAAGGAAAGAAAAAATAAGAGAGAAAAAACAGAGAGAAAGGAAGAAAAAAAAAAGAGAGAAAAAAGAAAGAGAAAGGAGAGAAAAATAAGAGAGAAAAAACAAGAGAGAGAAAGGAAAGAAAAAAAAGGAAGAGAGAAAAACTAGAGAGAAAGGAAGAAAAACAAGAGAGAAAAAAATAGAGAGAAAGGAGAGAGAAAACAAGAGAGAAAAACTAGAGAGAAAAGGAAAGAAAAAAATAAGAGAGAAAAACTAGAGAGAAAGGAAAAGAAAAAAAATAAGAGAGAAAAAACTAGAGAAAAAAAAAAAGGAAAAAAAACAAGAGAGAAAAACTAGAGAGAAAGGAAAAAAAAGAGAGAAAAACTAGAGAGAAAGGAAAAAAAAAAAATAAAAAAAACTAAGAGAAAAAGGAGAGAAAAAAAAAAAGAGAAAAAAAAATAAGAGAGAAAGGAAAGGAAAAAAAAGAGAGAAAAAAACTAGAGAGAAAGGAAAGAAAAAAAGAGAAAAAAACTAGAGAAAGAAAGGAAAAAAAAAGAGAAAAAGAGAAAAACTAGAGAGAAAGGAGAAAAAATCAAGAAAAAAAAATAGAGAAAAGGAAAGAAAAAAAAATAAGAGAGAAAAACTAGAGAGAAAGGAAAGAAAAATAAGAGAGAAAAAACTAGAGAGAAAGGAAAGAAAAAAAGAAAAAGAGAGAAAAACTAGGAAAAGAAAAAAAAAAAAGGGAAGAGAGAAAAACTAGAGAGAAAGGAAAGAAAAAACAAGAGAGAAAAACTAGAGAGAAAGGAAAGAAAAAATAAGAGAGAAAAACTAGAGAGAAAGGAAAGAAAAAATAAGAGAGAAAGGAAAGAAAAAACAAGAGAGAAAAACTAGAGAGAAAGGAAAGAAAAAATAAGAGAGAAAAACTAGAGAGAAAGGAAGGAAAAAATAAGAAAAAAAAAGAGAGAGAAAAAACTTGAGAGAAAGGAAAATAAGAAAAAAAAGAAAGAAAAAACTTGAGAGAAAGGAAAGAAAAAAAAGAGAGAAAAAAAGAGAGAAAGAAAAAAAAAAAAGAGAAAAAAATTAGAGAGAAAGGAAAGAAAAAAAAGAGAGAAAAAAACTAGAGAGAAAGGAAAGAAAAAAAGAAGAGAGAAAAACTAGAGAGAAAGGAGAGAAAAAAACAAGAGAAAAAAAACTAGAGAAAAACTAGGAAAGAAAAAAAATAAGAGAGAAAAACTAGAGAGAAAGGAAAGAAAAAATAAGAGAGAAAAACTAGAGAAAAGAAAAAAAAAATAAGAGAGAAAAACTAGAGAGAAAGGAAAGAAAAAAAAGAGAGAAAAACTAGAGAGGAAAGGAAAAAAGAAAAAAAATTGAGAGAAAGGAAAGAAAAAAAAGAAGAGAAAAAACTAGAGAGAAAGGAAAGAAAAAAAAAAGAGAGAAAAACTAGAGAGAAAGGAAGGAAAAATAAGAGAGAAAAAACTTGAGAGAAAGGAAGGAGAGAAAAATAGAGAGAGAAAAAAAAAAAGAGAAAAAACTAAAGAAAAAAAAGAGAGAAAAACTAGAGAGAGAGAAAAAATTCAAGGAGAAAGAAAAAATAAGAGAAAATTTGAAAAAAAAAGAGAGAAAAAACTAGAGAAAAAAAAACAAGAGAGAAAAACTAGAGAGAAAGGAGAGAAAAACAAGAGAGAAAAAAAAAAAAGAGAAAGGAAAGAAAAACAAGAGAGAAAAAAATAAGAGAGAAAAACTAGAAAAAAAAGAAGAGAAAAAACTAGAGAGAAAGGAAGGAAAAAAAAGAGAGAAAAACTAGAGAGAAAGGAGAAAAAAAAGAGAGAGAAAAAAACTGAGAGAAAGGAAAAAATGAAAAAAAGAGAGAAAAAACAAGAGAGAGAAAGGAAAGAAAACGAGAGAAAAAAATAGAGAAAAAGGAAAGAAAAACAAGAGAGAAAAAAAAAAAGAGAGAAAAACTGGAAAGGAAAAAAATAAGAGAAAAAACTAGAGAAAGAAGAGAAAAAACTTGAGAAGAGAAAAAACTAGAGAGAAAGGAAAGAAAAAACAGAGAGAAAAACTTGAGAGAAAGGAAGAAAAAAAGAGAAAAAAAAAAAAAAACTGAGAGAAAGGAGAGAAAAAAGAAAGAGAGAAAAACTAGAGAGAAAGGAAGAAAGGAAAAAATAAGAGAGAAAAACTTGAGAGAAAACTAAAGGAAAAACAAGAGAAAAAACTAGAGAGAAAGGAAAGAAAAAATAAGAGAAAAAACTTGAGAGAAAGGAGAGAAAAAATAAGAGAGAAAGGAAAGAAAATCAAGAGAGAAAAAATAAAAGAGAAAGGAGAGAAAACAAGAGAGAAAAAAGAGAGAGAGAAAAAACAAAGAAAAAATAAGAGAGAAAAAAAATAAGAGAAAGGAAAGAAAAAAAAAAGAGAAAAAACTTGAGAGAAAGGAGAAAAAAAAAAGAGAGAAAAACTAGAGAAAAAGGAAAAAAAAACAAAAAAGAGAAAAAAAAAGAGAGAAAAAACTTGAGAAAAAAAAAAAGAGAGAAAAAATAAGAGAGAAAAACTAGAGAGAAAGGAAAAAAAATAAGAAAAAAACTTGAGAAAAAAAAATTAGAGAGAAAGGAGAGAAAAAAAAGAGAGAAAAAAAAAAAAGAGAGAGAAAGGAAAGAAAAAATAAGAGAGAAAAACTAGAGAGAAAGGAAAGAAAAAATAAGAGAGAAAAACTTGAGAGAAAGGAAAGAAAAAATAAGAGAGAAAAACTAGAGAGAAAGGAAAGAAAAAACAAGAGAGAAAAAAACTAGAGAAAAAGGAGAAAAAAAAGAGAAGAGAAAAAAACTGAGAGAAAGGGAGAAAAAAAAAAGAGAAAAACTAGAGAAAAGGAGAGAAAAAAGAGAGAAAAACTAGAGAGAAAGGAAAGAAAAAACAAGAGAGAAAAACTTGAGAGAAAGGAAGTAAAAAATAAGAGAGAAAAACTTGAGAGAAAGGAGAGAAAAAACAAGAGAGAAAAACTAGAGGGAAAGGAAAGAAAAATAAGAGAAAAAAAAACTTGAGAGAAAGGAGAAAAAAGAGAGAAAAAAACTAGAGAGAAAAACTAGAGAGAAAAAGAAAAGAGAGAAAAACTAGAGAAAGGAGGAAAAAAAAAAAAAGAGAGAAAAACTTGAGAGAAAGGAGAGAAAAAAAAATAGAAAGGAAAAAAAAACAAGAGAGAAAAACTAGAGAGAAAAAAATAAGAGAGAAAAACAAGAGAGAAAAAAAAAGAGAGAAAGGAAAGAAAAAAAAAGAGAGAAAGGAAAGAAAAAAAAAGAGAGAAAAAAAACTAGAGAGAAAACTAGAGAAAAAAAAAAAATAAGAGAGAAAAACTTGAGAGAAAAAAACTAGAGAAAAAAAAAAGAGAGAAAACTAGAGAAAAGGAAAGAAAAAACAAGAGAGAAAAACTAGAGAGAAAGGAGAGAAAAAATAAGAGAGAAAAACTAGAGAGAAAGGAAAGAAAAAATAAGAGAAAAAGTAGAAAAACAAGAAAGAAAAAATAAGAGAGAATGTAGAAACCAAGAGAGAAAGGAGAGAAAAATAAGAGAGAATGTGGAAAAAACAAGAAAAGGAGAAAAAAGAGGGAATGGAGAGAAAAAAACAAGAGGGAAAGTGGAAATACAAGAGAGAAGGGAGAGAAAAATAAGAGAGAAAAGAAAGAAAAAGAAGAGAAAAAGCAAGAAAGAAAAGAGAGAAATAAAAAGAAAAGATAGTAAATAGAAAAAGAAAAAGTGAAAAGATAAAACTTTCAAGAGATTTTCAAAGAGATTTTTTTTTTACAGTAATAAGCATTGAAAATACAGCTGCATGATTCATATTTTTAGGACATCAACAGAAACTGGAAGATCTAGTCTTCTTTTTCAATTACTAGTTGATTAATGGCTGAGTAAATACGAAGCGGGCACTGAAAAGTTCATCCTGAGAACCAAATAGAGATTAAAAAAATATATAATTCTGATGCTTAGTCATGTGTTCAGATTTTGGGTAGTGTGCATGAGAATATTCAGCGCTCCCCCACTACTGAAGGTATTTCTTCAATGTTAACAGGTTACCTAGTAGTGCCAAGATAATCCATTATCAGGGAAAGCTTTAAGTCTACAAATCAACTCTTGTGTCTAATTGACCTCCATACTTGGGTAACGAATTGTCATTTTATCAAATGTATACAACAGTATGCTGCACAGGGAATAGCATTTTTATTTTCTTGTGACTTTCTTAAAAAGTCGGTAATACTTGTAACATTTATTTTTATATATTCTTATATATTTTGCATATTTTTATACATTTTTATGTTTTACTGCACTTAAGTCACATAGAAATAGCAAAAGATGTCAACCAAAAGAAAAACATTAGCAATTTTTAGAGAATAGCAATGATTTTTCCAGATATAAATTCTACTATTTAACCCATAGTTGAGGGGAAAGAGATAGATTCATATGTTTCCAAAGGTATTTGAGCATAAGAGAATGTAATGAATCCAACGAAAAATTTGAACTTAGCACTTTGATTTCTTATTCCAAGCTGCTATACATCATACCAACTTCACACCCTGTACGCCTGTAATGATCAAGCCATCCTCACATCCTGTACTCCTGTAATGATCAAGCCATCCTCACATCCTGTACTCCTGTAATGATCAAGCCATCCTCACATCCTGTACTCCTGTAATCATCGTCATCCTCACATCCTGTACTGCTGTAATCATCAAGCCATCCTCACATCCTGTACTCCTGTAATCATCAAGTCATCCTCACATCCTGTACTCCTGTATTCATCAAGTCATCCTCACATCCTGTACTCCTGTAATGATCAAGCCATCCTCACATCCTGTACTCCTGTAATCATCAAGTCATCCTCACATCCTGTACTCCTGTAATCATCAAGTCATCCTCACATCCTGTACTCCTGTATTCATCAAGTATATATATATATATGTATATATTTCCCTCTCTCTACATCTCTCTCAATTTTTCTATTTCCCTCTCTACATCTCTCTCTCTATATATATATATATATCTTTTTTCTCTCTATATATATATATCTCTATCTCTCTATATATCTCTCCCTCTCTCTACATCTCTCTCTCAATCTTTCTATCTCTCTCTATATATCTCTCTCCCTCTCTCTTGCAATCTTTTTATTTCTCTCTCTACATCTATCTATCTATCTATCTATCTATCTATCTATCTATCTCCCTCTCTCTACATCTCTCTCTATATTTCTCATTTTTCTCTCTCTATATATATCTCTCTCGCTCTCTCTACATCTCTCTCTCTCTCTTTCTCTCACTCTCTCTCTCTCTCTCTATATATATATATATATATATATATATATCCCTCTCTCTACATTTCTCTCTCAATCTTTCTATCTCTCTCTATACATCTCTCTATATATCTCTCTCCATATCTCTCTCAATCTTGGTAAGAGCAACAAATAGTAGGAAGTTGTGGAAAGCCATGACTGCTCATGTCGTAGACATAACCAACACTGATTTAATGTACATTCATACCATTTACAGTGTTTAACTGTTTACAATAAAAAAAAGTCGCTCTTCAATAGCAGAAATATATATGGTGATTGTCTAAGCATAGCATAGATGTGGCACAAGGCTGAAAGTATGGAGCATCCAGTGAGGATTGAACTCAATATTCAGTTGTAATTGTTCTAATGAGGCAAGCTTGATAACCATTACCCCATGTCAAGGTGCCCAAACACTAAGATGGATTCAAATCTTCACTTGAACTAAAGATTTCAAAAAATGGTGATGTTTTCTTAAAGACTAGAGGGTCCATATAGAGCGAGTACTTATTCCTTGTTTTTCTATGACTAAGCAAACAGGTCTTATATAGCACTCCTTTGATAGTTTTAAAAGTTAAAATTCATTTTAAAGGATAAAGAGAAATTTGAATTGCTTTTATTGTAATTGATATATATATATATATATATATATATATATATATATATATATATATATATATATATATATATATATATGCATGTTTCATTAAAAACGTGTATGTTCAGTGTGTGGTAGTGATGTTTTAATTTCGAATACGGTTAGCACATTATGGCTTTGTTCATAGTTAATATTGTTAAGAGTTGGCTTTTTTCTTTTTATTATTAGAGCTTCCATTATTTTTAGTCTTTTTTTGCAAGTGGATGCAGTTAATATATTTGTGTTTTCTACTAGTATGTTCCTAATGGTGTCGGGTAAATCTGAGTGTGTGTTTAAATGTGTTCTGATGGATCTGTGATCAGATAGGTGTAACGTAAGATGTTTGGATAAACATGTGGATGTGTAGCCGATGTAATTACACAGAACGCACACACTCTACTAAGCTGATAATCGAATCATCCTTGATAATGGCTAAAGGTATAGCCGAAAGCGCTTGGAAATACAAAACATTCGGACAGTTCTTACACACCCTTTGTCCAGAAAAGAAAGCTCTTGTCAGAACACAAGAAAAATTAAATAAAAAGCTCAACCATAGTACCTTGTCTGTCGTTTTAATGAAACATGCATAAAGGAAAGATTGCTGCCTAAATATACAACTATATATATATATATATATATATATATATATATATATATGTATATACAAAGAGAGGAAGACAAAGAATTTGAAGGAATCATAAAGAAACTTCAAGAGAATTAAAGACAATGACAGAGAAAGAGAGAAAGGGAGAGGTAGATTGATAGAAAGATAGAGAGAGAGAGAGATTGAGATGTAGAGAGAGAAAGATATATAGAGATGTAGACAGAAGAATATATATATATATAGAGAGAGAGAAATGTAGATAGAGATTTATATAGAGAGAGATATGGAGAGAGATGTAGACATTCATTTTGCCTCAAGAATACATGGCTGAATGGATAAAGGTGTTCGTTGAATCCAGCGACTTGACCCAAAGAATTGTGAGTTCAATACCTGGTCACAGCTGAGAAAGTTGAGTTAAAGGGAGATAACTGATACTCAGACATCCAGAAGAGGCATGGCACATGGAACTAGAACAATCTGTCCTTGTAGTCAAAGAAAATTTTAATCACCTGAAGAAGGCCAGAGTGTACAATATGGCAACAAAGATGAGGACAACAGTCCGAATAGTGTAAATAATTAATTTTACTGTATAAAAAACAGATATCTACTGAAACATGTACCCACTAAATATAATAAGAGAGAGAGAGGAAGACAGATGGATAGAGAGAGAGACACAGAGACAGAGACACAGAGAGGGGGAGAGAAAGGGGGAGGGATATAGAGAGAGTGAAAGAAATAGAAAGGGAGAAAAGGAACAGGAAGAGAGATAAAAGAGAAAAAGGGAGAGAGTGGGAGATAGAGATCGATATAGATAGAAAAAGAGAGGTAGAGAAAAGAAGGGATAGATATAGAGAGAAGGAGAGTGAGTGAGAGAGAGAAAAAGGGAGATAGATAGAGAAAGTGAAAGAGAGAGAAAAAGGGATAGAGAGAAAGGGATAGAGTGAGAGAAAGGGAGAGAGATAGAGTGAGAAAAAAGGAGAGATAGAGAAAGAGAGAGAGGATGAGAGGGAGGGGGAGGAAAAAGGAGAGATAGTTATAGAGAGAAGGAGAGTGTGTGAGAAAAAGGTAGAGAGATAGAGAGAGTGAAAGAGAGAGAAAGGGATAAAGGGAGATAGAGAAAGGGAGAGAAATAGAGCGAGAAAAAAGGAGATATAGAGAGAGAGAGAGGAAGGGAGTGAGAGAAAGGGAGAGATAGAGAGATAGATAGATAGATAGATAGAGAGAGAGAGATAGATAGATAGATAGATAGATAGAGAGAGAGAGAGAGAGAGACAGAGAGAGAGAGAGAGAAACACCCCAAATGTGAAAAACTTTAACTTGGTTAGCCCAAAATGTCAATTTAGTTGTACGAAATGAAAAAAAAAAAATACCGAGAAACAAAACAGTCATAAACTAGTTTGAGGCAAAGATTTGCGTCATTGAGAAATGTTACTCCCAAAGCAAACAAATCATTAATTGTCATTAAACAATGATAAATGACCATTGGATATATTTTTAAAAGTATAAAAGAGAGAGATAGACAACCAATAAAGAACAGGAGATGTGTGAAAGCCTTCTTTAAGGCCTTGCTATACACCAAACCTTTAAGCCTTAAGAGCCACTCAAGGTAGAGAGTTACTGAATGAGGTTTGTGATATGGCAATTTTCTAAACATAGCTTAGATAGGCATAAGGTCGAAAGTATGAGGCACCTAGTGAGGACCGAACTATTCTGTTGTAACTAATCTAACAAGAAAAACTTGCTAAACCATTGTACCACATCAAAGTGCCCCATGAGGTGTGTGATATGATTATAAGAGAAGGAAGTAAGAAATAAAGTTGACAAGGATACAGTAGATAGACAACGACTGACCCCAGATTTTGAATGACTGATTTGTTTTTTAAGGCTTATCAACCTTTTGCAGGTTATTTAAAGCCAGAAAAATATTTTTGGATTGTAAGAATATTTTGTAGATTATAATGATTTACTGATAAAAATTCTACTATTTAACCCATAGCTGGGGGAGAAGAAGTGGATTCATTTTTTTCCCAAGGCACGTAAGTGAATATAATGAATCTGAATGGAATTGAAACACAGATCTCTTGAGTTCCAATTTCGAGCCATTATCCATTACACCACCCACACATCCAAGCATACAGCACCTGATATTCCCATGTGGTCACATATCTAGGTACTGATTAATCTCGAGGTTGCCTAAGTTCACTTCACCATCTGGACATACTGTGTTGATTATCAGTCTCGGCTTATACGGACGGTGTGGATTTTTTTGCCCATTTCTCAAACTTAAAACATGCGTTGGTTGACTTATATTCAGATTGATCTATACATGAGTATATATAAATCTAATGAATGTCTCAAAAAATTTTAAACAAATACAATTTCAACAATCCAATCAGAGACTTCCCCACTTTTTTTTTTTTTTTATATATAACCTTGGAAAATCAGCTTGTCATAATTAATCTAGCAAGACAAACTTAGATTTGATTTGTTTTACAGCATACCAACCTCAATGGGTTATTTAATGCCAACAAAAGTTTTATTGATGGTAATATATTTTTTCCAAAAATGTATTGCAGGTAATATTCTTTTTTAAATGGATTGATGCTAATTTTTTTTCAAAAATGTATTTCTGGTAATATTTTTCTTTTTGAAAAATGTACTGCTGGTCATAATGGGAATAACTTTTTTTTTCAAAAATGTATTGCTGGTATTAAAACCTATTTTATACTTTCATAGTGTTTTGACCCCTTTTGGGGGTGTTAACTATTTGCCAGGCGCTATTATCACGGATCAGGGTGGACCTGGGAACACCAACAATTAAGAGGTGATTCCCTGCTCCTCAAACCCCTCCTGATCAAAGGCCTTGCTGTTGGATGTAGTTTATCGTCACACCCAGGACGGAGACAAACTTGTTAACCATCTTGGATGCATTTAAGTGAGAGATTTTTTTTATTCTAACAGCCAATAATCATTGAAATTATTCTGCTGCTGTACAAGGCCACACTGACTGAGGTTTCATCCCACTTTTGACAGTAATTAAATAGTAATGATGTTGGTTATTTGAATAATTAAATTATTAAATAGTAATGATGTTGGTTATTTGAATAGTCATATTATTAAATAATAATAATGAGGTTAATAATTTGATTATTTAAAATCAAATTATTAAATAGTAATCATGTTGGTTATTTGAATGATCAAATTATTAAATAGTACTTTTACAATAGATTCAACTAAAACTACAGGAAAATTTTACATAAATGTTTGTCCATGTTTGAATTTCCTCAGTACACAAGATATTGGTAGATACTAATCTAATATGTATATAAGAAGTCAAGACTTATTTTATAAAGTCCAGCATTATCAATGATACTGAAATAAGAGAAATTTAAGAAATGAAAGTCATATTGTTTATGATGATGATTACAAAAGTCATACCGTTTATGATGATGATGTTGATTTTGAAAAATAATGTTTTTTTTTTTAACATAGAAGAGTTTTAAAAAATATTTTAGAAATTTTGATTTTAATAACAGAATCAGAAAAATAAGAATGAATAGCTTATATTTCCCAGGAAGATAACAATACACCCCTGACCTCCAAAAAAACTCATTTCTCAGGGTAGTTTAAAAACAATACCAAAACCAGATTGAACTGGAATATCAGGATGTTTTATTTTGTATGTACATTTTTTAATATCATTATCACCAGAGGAAACAATTTCTACAAAGCAGTCTCTAGGATTATTTTTTTATTACAGATCAACCCAATCCAATGCAGAAGGAAATTTGCCAGTGGGGGTGGGTTTTAAAAGGAAAATGTGAGCTAAATACCAAGCTCAGACCACAGGCCAAACAATGCGGATGTTGTCCTATTTTACAGGCGTATTTCTGTTCTAGCTGAAATTATTTGGACAGTACAGTCATTAGGTTCTCTTTGGCTCGATGTAATTTTCTTACTTGTGAAGTTGAAAATATTCCTTTACTCAGATTTTATACTGGAAAAGTTTATAAAAAATCAGGTTTGTAAACGAAATAGAAGAAAGGTGTCAAATTGTTTTTTGAAATAAGAAAATATTTTTTGATTATGAAAAACACGAAGGATGAATGACTGTAGCCTAAAACATTAACAAAGTTCTTTATTCACCACTGTTTCCCTCTTGAAGGATTTGTATTGATTGAACACTGTACACAGTATATACTATGATATATATTTCTGTTTTGTGAGGCTGTATCATCTGTTTTTGAGCACTTTGAAACAATGTCAAGGAATCAATAATAATCAAGTAGGTTGCAGTCTGGGGATTTAGGTGGCCGGTTGTAAGGTGTGATGTAGTCGCAAAAATTGTCTGGCAGCCATAACTGAATTCTCCTGCTTGTGTGGCATGGGGCAGAGTCCTGTTGCCAGACATAGGATCTTCCAGCAGCCACACTCTTGACCCAGGGAAGCACTACCTCCTCAAGGAACTTGATGCAGGCCTCTGTATTGAGTCTGAAGCTCTCACCAACAAATTTGGGAGTTCTTTGCTTATCAGAATGATCAGAGTGAGTTTTCAGAGCTGCTGTACCTTCGTAATCACCATAAGACTCATCTGACTATTTCTAAATCCTCTGCATTGTCCTCAGATTGACACCAAAACTCTCTGAAAGGTTTGTGTTGGAGCTTCTGGTGCAAATGCCAAGCAGTACAGCATGCCACTTCCAAATTTCAGGTGCTGTGAATTGTGTCATGGTGTTCGTTTACTCATAGATGGTGCTCAACTGACTCTACTATACTGTGTAGTCAACAAAATCAAAAACAGACAATGCACTTGTACAAAATTAGAATATAAAAAGGTGATAATTCAACCATCTCACACTGCATGTGTGTGGATGTTTGGGTAGCATAATGGTTAGTGATTTGGAAAGAGAAATTAACAAGTTCAAATTCCAGCCAAGCATGTTATATTAACTTTTGCATGAAAAGCTTTGGGAAAGTAGTAGGGCAGATTGGGCTCTCTAGTCTTGAATGACAACCACTCTAGGAGAAAGACAACTCTGAATTAAGAATTAGCCTGATGTGGGTGAAGCTCTATTTGGCTACCTTGCCCCAGACACACCTACTGCTGCTACAGATGCAGTATATGTGGTGCACCAACTGCACAAATGGCTTGCAGATTTGTGTGGTGTGATTAAATTGAAACCAATGAAAATCTCATCTTTGTTTGTAGTGTTAGGGTTAGTGTTATATATTTAAGTAAATGCTCTGTTTTATAATAAACAGTATTACTAACATTTACCGGCCTGAATGTCCGAGAAATTTTCAAAGAAAATATTTGTCCTCCAACAGGAATCAAACCTGTATCCTATATGGAATCATCATTTAGCCTGACGTGCCTTAACCGATCAAGCCATGGAGGATCATTTGATCAGCAAGGTCGATTTTACTGCTTTTAAACTTCAATCTTCCATTAATCTCATGAAGCAGTAAAATCAACCTTGCTAATCGAACGATCCTCTATGGCTTGATCGGTTAAGGCATGTCAGGCTAAATGACGGTTCCATATAGGATACAGGTTTGATTCCTGTCAGAGGACGAATATTTTCTATGAAAATTTCTCAGACATTCAGGCCGGTAAATGTTGTTTAATACTGTTTATTATTAAACACAGCATTTACTTAAATATTTCTATCTATAAAAAGAATGTATAAACATAAAAATGTCCATTTCATATATATATATATATATATATATATATATATTATAAATTAATTGATTTAAAATATGTTTTTTTTTGCTACATAGTTCTAACCATGTTTCAAAAATGGAAACCTGGTTAGAAATGTGTAGCGAAAAAAAACATATTTTAAATCAATTAATTTATAATATTAATGCTCTGTAAATTTACATTGACCACTATTTTGTAAAAATAAAAATATCTATAAGAACACCGGATTATATATCTTACTGTTCTTTCTTTTTATTTATATATACATATATATATATATATATATATATATATATATATAGAGAGAGAGAGAGAGAGGGACAGAGAAAAGTGAGATAAGGATAGAGAGAGAGAGAAAGAGGAAGAGAGACAGAGATAGAGAGAGAGAGAGAGATCTGCAGCCTCATGATTACTAATGTTTATTTTACACAATGTACTTAATCCAGTGGTGAATATTACTCTTATAGTATAATATTATGCAAAATCAATGAGTTGAAGTCTTATTGGGAAAAATGGTGGCTATATTAAGATGTAAATACTTCAAAGACTCATCATATATGTTTGTTATTTGTTCTGTTACACACGTTGGTCAACTGTTGATTTTATTACTTTGTTATTGAAGTAAAAAGTGATTTTGTGGTTTTTGCAGACTTTAATAAAACAAGTTGAAACTAGATAAAAAATTAATTCAAGCTTTGTTTGATGTCTAAATTAATCTCATAAAATTTGACACAAAATTGTTTAAAGTAATTTCAAGTTATTCAGGTTTATGTGATCTACATAATAACTTCTGATGGACTGTATAATACATATTACATATTATATAAATAGCAAATATATTACTTCAGATGTTTTTTTGTAGTCGATACCAGTGTTTGAAATGTATAGAGGCATATTTTTTTCTCTCTAGAACCTATTGTACATATACAGGGTGCAATGAGCAAATTTTTAATTTTATTTTTAATTTGTGCATGCATGTTGTTTGTTTTGATTTTGTCGACTGCGCATTGCAGTAGGGTCAGTTGGGCATCATCTGTGAGAAAAAAAAGCACCATGACGCAATTCACTTCAATAGAAATTTGGAAATGGCGTACTGTACTGATTTCAGAGTGTTTGGGTGTCAACCTGAGGATGGTGTAGAGGATTCAAAAAGAGTTGGATGAGTCTAATGGTGATTATGAAGGTACAGCAGCTCTGAAAACTCACTCTGATCATTCTGATAAGAAAAGAACTCCTAAATTTGTTGGTGAGAGCTTTAGACTCAACACAGAGGCCTACATCAAGTGCCTTGAAGAGGTAAAGCTTCCCCTATGTCTGGCAACAGAACTCTGCACCATGCCACACAAGCAGGAGAACTCAGTCATAGCTGTCAAACAATCTCTGCAATTATATGATCCCTTACATCTGGCCACCTAACTCCCCAGACTGCAACCGCCTTGATTATTATGTGTGGGATGCAGTTGAGTGAGAGACCATCAAAACTCCTTGTAACAACAAAGACAAACTGAATGCAAGGATTATGGCAGCATTCACCAATTTAAAGAAGAAAACCATTCAGAAGAATTGCAGGAGATTCCAAAGTTGTCTGGAGGCTGTGGTTAAATCTAGTGATGATTTTATTGAATAAATTTACTCTTTAGTATTTTAAAAAAAATTTGTGTAATTTTGGTAAATATATCTGCTAAGATATCAGTGTTATTTTCATAATTTAGACAATAATTTATCCATCGAACCCTGTATATATGTCTACCATTCGCCCATGCTTATAATATTGCTACCACATATAGTCTGATGCTCCTGCTATATATTTTGAGATTCTTGATAAAATCCATAGAAGAATCAGCAATATTATTGGTCTTAGTCTGGCATTTTGGTGTCAGTCACTTTCCTACCACCATAAAGTTGCTTTCATGTGCTTTTTCAATAAATAATTACATGGTAATTTTTCGGATGCGCTTTTCACTATGGTATGTAGACTTTATAACTTAAAGCATAATAGTAGGCTGGCAAAAAAAAGGTCTCATCAGTTTGCAGTTGGATTGGCTACATGTAACTGTAAGTTCTATACTAAGAGTTTCTTTTCTCGCACTTCTAGCTTGTGGAACTCTCTTTTGGCTCCAGGCTTTCTGACCAACTTTGATCTTTAAAGATTTAATTGCAATGTCAATCGTTATCTAGAGTCTTCTTGATTACACTTCTATTGTTCTCGTTCCTTCATAATGTTTTCTATTTTCAAATTCTTTCACACCCAGTAACTCCTTGTGTCTTAGTGGCTTTACTACCTTGCTTGGGCTAAATTTGATTTTAAAAAAAGATATTTAAAGACTATTTTTTTCTTAAGAAAGGGAATTTTGTTCTTTCTTTTTTAACCTTAAATTCTTTTCTTTTTCTGTTCATTGCTCATGTTGCTTTTTATAATGGTTCCAAAATTGATAAGTCTGGAACTTAACTTCAAATGTGCAATGATTAATGCATAAAGTCTTTTAGGGGATCCCACAAAATAAAGAAGTCTTTTAGATACAACTGTGTAGGAGATTTGTTGATAACAGAAACTAAATAGCTACTTATTACCCCACTTGGATATTTGGGAAAATAAATACTTTGACAAAATATTCATTCTAAAAAGGAAAGGAAATTTTTTTCTTTCTTTTTTTTTTTTAAGCGTTTCATCCCAAGCAAGGCGGGAAGCCACTAGGACGCAAGGGGTTACAGGAAATTTAGAACAAGATCAGATAGAAGTGATAGAAGAAAGGATGAGGGTAGTGGATAGATCAAGGCAACTGAAGATGTCGATTGACATTACATTTGAATAGCTGGAGATTATAGCTCTCAGGGAAACTAGAATAGGGAAGGGAGTTCCACAAGCGAGAGGTGTAAGACATGAAGCTACTGGAATAGAAGAGATGGCTACATTTAGGATTTTCGACAGTGAAGGGGTGAGAGCGAGATGCCAGCCTCATCGGGCGCTTGAACTCATGAAGTCTGGGAACCAGCGAATGCAGCTCCTTGGAGCAATTGTCATGAAAGTATTTGTAAAAAAGACAGAGAGAAGTGATGGCGCATCTGTGAGAAAGTGTCTGTAGACGAGATGCCAGATCAGGGCCAATTATATTGCATATCCGCCTCTGGAGCCTATCAAGAACCCCGAGGCAAACAGAAGGGGCTCCAGACCATATATGGCAGCAATACTCCATGCAAGGGCGAATTGTTGATTTGTATTAAAAAAATACAATTTCCTTTCCTTTATTTCAAAACTACAACAGTATTTTTAGAAAGAGAAAATTTAGACTTTAATAACTGTGTAATTACCAGTGTTTTAAACTTATAAAATGATTTTAAAAGTTTAATTATTTATATTTATTTATTCTTATCATTTTTAATATTTTTTCTTTTTTCCGGTTGGTTGGCTAATGTTGAAAAGGGCAACTGTGGTCTTATCTTCTTTCTCACTTTGCCCTTATCTATCTATCTATCTATCTATCTATCTATCTATCTATCTCAGTAATTTACTATCTATCTATCTATCTATCTATCTATCTATCTATCTCAGTAATTTACTATCTATCTATCTATCTATCTATCTATCTATCTATCTATCTATCTATCTATTTATCGATCTATCTATCTATCTATCTCAGTAATTTACTATCTATCTATCTATCTATCTATCTATCTATCTATCTATCTCAGTAATTTACTATCTATCTCTAATTTACTATCTATCTATCTATCTATCTATCTATCTCAGTAATTTACTATCTATCTATCTATCTATCTATTTATCGATCTATCTATCTATCTATCTCAGTAATTTACTATCTATCTATCTATCTATCTATCTATCTATCTATCTATCTATCTATCTATCTCAGTAATTTACTATCTATCTATCTCTAATTTACTATCTATCTATCTATCTATCTATCTATCTATCTCAGTAATTTACTATCTATCTATCTATCTATTTATCTATCTATCTATCTATCTATCTCAGTAATTTACTATCTATCTATCTATCTATCTATCTATCTCAGTAATTTACTATCTATCTATCTCTAATTTACTATCTATCTATCTATCTATCTATCTATCTCAGTAATTTACTATCTATCTATCTCTAATTTACTATCTATCTATCTATCTATCTATCTATCTATCTATCTATCTATCCATCTATCTCATCCAATTTCTATCTATCTATATCTATCTATCTATCTATCTATCTATCTCAGTAATTTATCTATCTATCTATCTATCTATCTATCTATCTATCTATTTATCGATCTATCTATCTATCTATCTCAGTAATTTTATCTATCTATCTATCTATCTATCTATCTATCTATCTATCTCTATCTATCTCAGTAATTTACTATCTATCTCTAATTTACTATCTATCTATCTATCTATCTATCTATCTCAGTAATTTACTATCTATCTATCTATCTATCTATTTATCGATCTATCTATCTATCTATCTCAGTAATTTACTATCTATCTATCAATCTATCTATCTATCTATCTATCTATCTATCTCAGTAATTTACTATCTATCTATCTCTAATTTACTATCTATCTATCTATCTATCTATCTCCTCAGTAATTTACTATCTATCTATCTATCTATTTATCTATCTATCTATCTATCTATCTCAGTAATTTACTATCTATCTATCTATCTATCTATCTATCTCAGTAATTTACTATCTATCTATCTCTAATTTACTATCTATCTATCTATCTATCTATCTATCTCAGTAATTTACTATCTATCTATCTCTAATTTACTATCTATCTATCTATCTATCTATCTATCTATCTATCTCTCTATCTATCTATCTATCTATCTAATTTATCTATCTATCTATCTATCTATCTATTTACTATCTATCTATCTATCTATTTATCTATAATTTATCTATCTATCTATCTATCTAATTTACTATCTATCTATCTATCTATCTATCTATCTATCTATCTATCTCAGTAATTTACTATCTATCTATCTATCTATCTATCTCAGTAATTTACTATCTATCTATCTATCTATCTATCTATCTATCTATCTATCTATCTATCTATCTATCTCAGTAATTTACGATCTATCTATCTATCTAAGTCTGTTCCTTGACACATGGCACAGTGAATAAATGCGTTGGTTAGATCCAATGACAGAACCCAAAGAGTTGTGAGTTCAATACCTGGTTAAGGCAGTGGAGAACATTGAGAGGGGAATTAGCAGGAGATAGCTGATATCTGACATCCATTAGGCATGACACATGGAACTAGAACAGTCTACCCCAGCGAGAAAAATAAAGGGTTTAGTTTGACATTAAAAACACCTGAAGAAGGCCAGAGCACAACAAAAAAATGTTGTGATAAATATGGCAACAAAGATCAGGACAATAGTCTGAATAATGTAAATAGTGTATCTATCTCTCTATCTATCTATAAGTCTGTTCATATCTATCTATCTTTTTTTCTTTCTATCTATCTATCTATCTATCTATCTATCTATCTATCTATCTATCCACAGATAATTAAATCTATTTAATCGTACTCTAGCAAACATAATTTCCATGTTTATACTGATAATTAAAAAATGGAAATATTTGATTTTTAGAATAAAACAATTAAAAATCATAGACAATATATATTTTACTTTCTTATTTTAACTTCAAGATACAAGTTTTCCAGAGTACCCTACAACATAAGGTAACATTTCCAGTGTCTCCTTCAACAATTCGACTTATGTGCATAATTTGGTTCTTTTTTCTGCTATTTTTTAATGCATTTTGTGTTGCACAAATTGTATTTTGTAGCTTATATTCAGTTTTATATTTGTTTTTCTCTTTACTGAAAAGCTGAGTATAATGTATATTTATTTGAATTTTCTTTAAGTTGTTTTTGTTCAAAACTGATTCTAATTTAGGAAAATGTATCCAATTTTTGACAATACATTAAGTTCTGTTTCAATAAATGTTGTAATAATCTTTCCAAATCTTTTTTCTTTTCCTTGAGTCACTTCTAATTTTTCTCACTCGTCTAAAAAGAACTCTTGAAAAAATCTTAGTGCTCCCATTAAACTGCAAGAAGAATTCGTCTTTTTATTCCTCTTCCTTAAGTCATTGGTTCCATTCTAATTTCTCTTAAATGATTTTCAAGAATGAAACTATTCTGTTGGTGTCAAAGATTTTTCTTTACCAACACAATCCAGGCCTTTACTTTAACTAAAATGTTCCCTTCTTTTTAGTTCTGTAAGTTCATTGATAAGAATGAAATGTAATTCCTCATCTCTCCTGACCCTAAGCCCCCTAACAGCAGTCAGAGCCGATTATTTCACTATTAAAAATAAAAAAAAATAAAAAAGTAAACAGTAAAATGGAAAGGTAGCACAAGTAAAAAGACAAGGGAATTAATGAATTTTAACATTTGTTTTTATCTTGTACTTTCTTAACTTTTCGGAATCCTTGTGGTAGGGACAAGTTTACAGATGGAGGCAAAAAAATCATAAGCTATCACACAGGACATGTTTTTTCTTTTACCTAAGTCAGTTCATTTAACGTGCATGCCAAGCTAACAAAGAGGAACTGAACATCTAACCCAGAGATGAGACAAGGGAAGAAATCATCAGAGACAAGGTCAGCAGATTGAGCTGATCAAAGACATAATGAAACAATTCTAGTGTGTCCTCTGGGTCTAATATGGTCACACATGTCCAGAAAACAGGCATTTGTGGAATAGGTTCCAAGAGCACTTTCTCCTCCTGATGATGATGATGATGACAACAACGACGATGATGACAACGACGACGAATACGATGATGACGATGATGATGATGATGACGACGATGTTCATGATGATGATGATGATGACAACGACGATGCTGACGATGATGATGATGATGATGACAACAACGACGATGATGATGATGATGTTGATGTTGATGATGATGATGACAATGACGATGATGATGATGATGATGATGATGACGATGATGAGGATGATGATGACGACGATGATGATGATGACTACGACGACGACGATGATGATGATGACGATGAGGATGATGATGATGACGATGTTGATGATGATGACAACGATGACGATGATGACGATGTTGATGATGATGATGATTTATTTATTTTTTAAAATTAGAAACAGGAGGCATGGTGGCGTAATGGACAGCGACTCAGATTGAGGAATCAGAGAGCTGAGTTCGAATTCCAGTCAGATTCATTATATTCACTTACACACTGATACCCTGGGGAAAGGTATGAATCCTCTACTTCTGCCCCCCACACCCAGCAGAAATAAATAAATAGCAGAACAGACCAGTTTCTATAGCCTTGGATGCCAACTGGTCTACCGCAGAAAGAAATGGCAACCTACTGTGGGAAAAAATCTGCCTTGTCAGTCATGTATCAAAAGATACATGATCACCTAAGCGTGCATCATGCATGGCACATAACTGACTGACTGACATTGATTCTATTAAAAAATACAGGAAAAATACCCTAAACCCTAACACGCAACAATATTCTATTGTCTATGTATGCTGTTGTTTTGTTGATACATACTTATTGTTTGTTTATATATATAGTTTTGTTGGTAATTTTCATTTTATTACCTGGACTTACATCCTGAGTCTGCTATTTTTGTTGTGGGATAAATATGACAGGAAATACATGTTTTCCAACTAAACACTCGACCAGCATAAAGCCATCACAGTAATCAACTCTGGCGCTGGGAACCATTGCTATGTCACTGTCCTAAACTTGATCTTATACAAATATTCAAAGACATATATACAAATAGAATGAAAGTTTGGAATCATGTTATTGACTGATTGATTACTAAGCTATTGCTTGTAAACACGTTAGGTATTGACTGTTTGTAAGTATCGTGTGATTGGCTTTCTAGGAATAATTGATTGTGGTGGCCAATTTATGTATTTTTGACTCACACTCAATATCTAAGTCAGTGTTTCTCAAACTTTTTAAGCAATGGCACATATAGGAAAAAATGAAATCATCACACTTATCAAAATTTTTAAAGAGTATACATTTAAACATTATGAAATGAAACCATAGATTAAAAAAAAATACACACAAAAATATGAACTTATTTTATTTCAATGTTTCTATACTTGCAGCTTATTTAGTGTGAAACATATGCTTGCTGCTTTTTTCGCGATTTCTTCAATGTTCGGTTGAATGTATGATAAGCAAACCCTCATTTCTTCTTCAGTTGTGCCTAGTCTTTCTCACTTTATTTTTAATGCTATTTAGGGTCTAATTGTCATCAGATACAAAGCCCATGAGCCACTCAAGGTAGGGAATTATTGATTAAGGTTTTGTTGAAACTTGACTAATGCATGGAATAATAATGGGAAGACCGTTCCTGGAGAATGTGTTGACTTAGTCGTAGTTGGGCAGAGTCTCTGGATTGAATGTTTTGATTCCTCTCCTTTCTTCCCAGTACCAACCATATTTATATGGTCGGTACTCCACTATGCAAATTAGGTGGATCCTACAACAACAGGTTTATACACATAAGAGGAAGATAATGGTCAATCCTAGACTTAAAGACTATTGGTCCTGACCTGGCATCTTGGCTTTTCCACTGCCATAAACTTGCTTCCCTGTGTCTTTACTACAAATACATTCTTGGTAATTGTTTGGCTGAACTCTTCACTATGGTACCTAGAATTTAGGATTTTAAATGCAATACTAGATTGTTGGCAAGGTCTCATGAAGTTGCAGTTGAATTGGCTAGATATAACCGTAAGTTCTATGCTAACAGTTTAATTTCTAATACTTCTTGCTTGTGGAAATCTCTTCTGGCTCCATGCTTTCCAGTTAACTTTGAACTTCAAAAACTGAACTGCAATGTCAATCGTTATCTATTGTCTTTTTGATTACACTTCTATTGTTTTTTAATAATGATTCTCTTTTTTCATATTCGTTCACGCTCAGTAACACCTTGGGTTTTTGTGGTTTTTACTTCCTTGAAAGAGGGGATATAATTTTAAAAAAAATGGAGATTAACTTGGTATAAGTATAACCACTGGCATCTCAGTAAATATGAGCCTAGGAGATACCTCATCCATGGCTGTAGAATCTGGGCAGATATTTTTGAAGAAAACTGTATCTCATATCGTATAAAACACAGCATTTTGGGTAGAAAGCTTGGCCATATCTTTGAGGAAATAGATGAGGCAGGGCAGGCTGAAAATTCACAGACATGCACATGCAAATTGAGAGAAGCAGGATTGGCAAATAAATATTCTATTGATTAGTTGACACTTTTATAAATCAATAAGACTCAATATCACAAGACTCAAGCAGTTTCAACTAAATTTATACAAACCTTTATTCATTGCATTAATAATTATTAATTTATTAATTAAATACACACATTTTACATATATATATATATATATATATATATATATATATATATATATATATATATATATATATATATATATATATATATATATATTTCAAATGGAAAATAAAATAGAATTATGGAAAATAAAGCATAATATATATTTTTAAAAGATCCACATGACAACCAAAAACTTTTGTGGTTTCTCACTTTTTTTTAAAAATATATATTTTTCTCTTGGCAGAACAACTATAACCTCTTCCCTAGATATATATATATATATATACATATATATATATGTGTGTGTGTGTGTGTGTATATATATATATATATATATATATACAGACACACACACACATATATATATTCAATAAATGAAGAAAAGTTCAAGTGACTTATTTGATTGACCGACTTAAGATATTCTCATTGGAATGATCATCTGAGCTAGATATTCAATAAACTTCTGAGTCAGTAAATCAGATTGTTCGATTGAACTTTTCTTCATTTATTGAATATTATTGCTTTTGTTATCAATTAAGTGCTTTTTTGGCAGAAGTTCTACTAGTCTGAAAGATATGTTAATTTCATTTTTAGCTATAATATTATTATTAATAATCTCATGTACTTTTTAACTGTATTATAATAATTACCCTTATATATATATATATATATATATATATATATTTTGAACAATAAAAAAAATTAAAAAATTAAAATCTTCAGACACACTGGGTTGTAGATTAATATTCTTTCGTTTTTTATTATTATTATTTCATTTAGATTTCCTCGACTAGTTTCAGCCCCAAAATGGCCATCATTGGGAGGAGAAATATTTCTGCTTGCTGGTAGCAGTAAACTACAGAAATGGATGTCTTGCTGGAGAAAATGAATATATATATATATATATATATATATATATATATATATATATATATATATATGTGTGTGTGTGTGTGTGTGTGTGTGTGTGTGTGTGTGTGTGTGTATATATATATATATATATATATATGTTGCTTCAAATGTTATTATAGTGGATATTCATATTCGAAATGTGTGTGTATGTATGTATATAAAGGGTTCATTGAAAGTAGATTTGATGTGTTTCAACTTTCTAAACTTCATTAGATCCAAAAATGAAAGAAAGAAGTATATATATATATATATATATATATATATATATACTAGTAAATAATAAAATAGTTAGAATTTCTACATACACTAATATATTTACACCTGCTTATTGGCATCTGCACAGAACTCAGAATCTTTGGATCTGTAAAAACACGAGCTATTTTATTATTTTCACTTTTGACATTGACCCCTTAGTCTTTTAACATTATAAATGTTCATAAACTTCATAGTAAATATATATAAACACACACATACACACACACACACACACACACATATATATATATATATATATGTGTTTAAAGCTGGCAACCTGATAGTTAAAAATAATGGGTCACCTCTTAGAACAAAATTATTAGAACACATATTATTTACAAATTTAAATGTCCATTAAGGAATTGTATTCCTGATCAATCAAAATTCATAAACAATTATATAGGTCACATTACAACATGTTTGACAAGAAGACTTACACTACAACTTTCTGACCATAGCTCAATTAGGTCTTGTAAATACTCATTTTGAACCTACTGAGCCCTATTCCTAACATACTTGTTGACAACACAAATATAATAGCATCATCTACATGTAAAAAAGGCTAAAACTAATGGAAGCCTTATTAAAAAAAAAACCAAAAACCAACACTCAATGATATCATCTTTGAACATGGACACAACATCTTGACTGTGTTTTGAAAATGAAAACATTATATAAATACATGCATACAACAATCTATTTCCACTTAACACTTAATATATTTCAACTTTGAAAATGTCTAAATGTATAGCACTCACAAAGAAAGAACAATTGGATAGTTTTTATATAACTTATCGACTGAAAAGATCACATGAGAAATTATATAAAGAACTTAATCAAAGCACCTTGTATGTCATATTTCATGAATCTTGCATATATATATATATATATATATATATATATATATATATATAAGTGAACATTGAAGTCAACACTCAGAGGTGACAGGCTGTTTCATGCAGGGCGCAATCATCAGGCTGCCTGATGATTGTGTCCAACATGAAACAGCCTGTCATCTCTGAGTGTTAACTTCAATGTTCACTTTTATATTTATATTTACATACACTCTATCTCTGATATTGAGCACTTTATCCCATAAATATAGCACACCTTAAACTATATTTCTTCATATATATATATATATATATATATATATATAAACAAGGCCATAGGAGAGACAAATGTTTTGGCAGAAGTCAAAAAAATTTAGAATGTAGCCTTAAGTTATCAAAGGTCTCCAACATGGTTAGCAGCAAGAAAATTTAAAATTTCCAGCGATAAGGATTTTAAGGGAAAGCCCATGCTTTGTTTTAATTTGAATTCTTTTCTGTTTGTTTGTACATTTTTATTTTTATATTTTGATTTATTTTACTTTATTGGGCACACCGCAATTCCAAATTAAAATGAAAATGCACTGATGCGATAAAGGGAAATTACCATTATCATACACCTTTAAGGAAAAATTCTTTCATCAGGGTTTCAAGAAAGTGATATTCTTTCTTGCTTTGATAGTGTTTTTTTTCTTTATTGTTTTTCATTAAAATAAAATTTTAAAAAACTGGTAAATATTTGGGGGTATCCAAGAGCCTTACCTGCTGCTGATATATATATATATATATATATATATATATATATATATATATATATATATATATATATATATGTATTATAAAATGGACAATATAAATATTTGTATCTATAAAAAAGAATGTATAAACACAAAAATATCTTAAAATATATATATATATAAAATATATATCTAATATATATATATATATATATATATATATATATATCATACCAACTGTACTAACAAGCCTTGGTGATGAAGAGGTAGCAAACTAGACTCGATATTGCACCGCTCGTTCACATATTCCATGGTGGAACTCATCCAAGTTCCTTTACCCATAGGACTGTGCCTCTGAGAGCCACGACTACCATCACTAAACCGCTCCATCCATAGCATTAGAAGCCAGTTCAAGCAAGGATATACAAATGATAGAAATTAAGGAGGATTTGAGATAATTAAATAATTCATTGAGTCTAGAAGAAACCTCAACAGAATGCAGAAAGCACTGGACGGCCGTTTCATCCTATATTTGGAACTCATCAGCAGTGCGCATCCACTATCGAGAATTGAAACCCGGACAGTTACGTTAACAGGCAAATATCATACCAACAGTACTAACTGGCCTCGGTGACGAAGAGATTGAATTTTAAATTTTAAGTTTGTGCGTTTTTGTACAAATATAGTAATAAGAGAATTCTTTTGTACTGGTAAGTTTTCTATCAATGTGGCATGAACTATATTGTTACTGATCCAACGTGCAACTTTTGGATAATAAGTGTGACATTCCTGTAATTATTGAACTCAGCGTTGCGGCCGCATGTTCCAAAACAATAACACATTTCTCATAGCATTTTTTTAGATTACATCTATATTTTCGTTTCCTCTCATTACCGAGAAGTAAAAAACAAGAACAAATTTATTTCCATACCTAAGGATGTCTGTAGGAACAGATGAAAGCTTGTAAAAACTAAAAAAGACCTTATGCAACTGGAATTTATAAACAGGGATCATATCATTCATATACAGGTTCGGAATTAGTGTACTTTATTGAAATTGTTTGCGAAGATGTATTCTCACCATTTAAATCATTAACCTCTATATTTGTTTTTTGTATGAATGATTCATGTAATTATAAATATATATATATATATATATATATATAGGCTGTGGCAAAAGTAACATCCTTTTTGGAAAATTTGAAATTCCTCAAGTGTTATCTGGATGATAAGTACATGATGAAGGCTGAAGGGTATAACGGGCAAAAAATTGTTTATGAATAACAACAAAGATGAGGACAATAGTCTGAGTGTAAGTAATGTAAACAATGATAACTCCTGATCTCAGGCATTCAGAATTTGGAGATGTTTGATGAATTAAAAAAAATATGAGCTTGTTTAGCACGTTTCTCTCATTATTTAAAACAAATGATGAATGGTAAATATATCATGGAGGTGACTGCTTGTTGAAATCAGTAAGGGGTGGGGGAGACAATCCCACATATATATCACTGCTGGGAAGTGACACAAAAACATATTGTGGGTTGATTCAAAAATTCTGAGTGAAATTGGGTATATGAAACTGTTCCAAAGCTGTTGATAGTTATACTAATACAAAGTGACAAGTTATCGTGACTAGGGTTTGAGTGTATGGGACTTGTTCACCTATTGATCATATCAAATTATGCACTCTGTTCCAGAAACTGAAATTAAGGTCCATTTAGCATAGTTGCAGTATATGGCACACTATTGGCTTCTTTTTGGGATTTTGTTCATTTGAAATTCTTTTTTTTTTCTGATGATGTTGGTACACTGTTCAAACATGTCATTATATAAGTTTTCAAATTATATTTACTATTCCATTAAATTCTCATTTAAATTTATATATATATATATATATATATATATATATATATATATATATATATATATACATATATATATATGAATTTACAGAGCATAAATATTATAAATTAACTGATTTAAAATATATGGTTCTCTTTAGCTACACAGGAATTACCATGGTTCAAAATCCGAAGCTAAAATCTTCAAATTCAGTTATATAATTAAATTAAAAGCATTAGTTCTGTTTCATCTTCAAGCGTATTTTGGAATAACTTATTTTTTTAAATTTACTGAGTTTTAAATGCACATATAATTTATAATTTCTTGTTTCAAGGATACAGAAAAATCCACAGACAGGGGTAGTAGCATGTTCATTTTTATTAACTATTGTTGTATCAATTATGAGTTACGTTCGAAATATATATATATATATATATATATATATATAATTATTTATTTAAATATATGATTCCAACGCTACATAAGAGTTCTCATGTTTCAAAACAAGAGCCGAAAACTTCAATATAATTATTTGAATTAAATTGAATTAAAGTACAAAGCTCTGTTCCATCTTCAAGCAAAATCTTTTTTGGAATAACTTATTCTTGAAATTTACGCATTTTACAAAAATACTAAAGAACTTTGGATTATTTACCTAATGAGTTCTTTCCTATTTTCTATATATTTTTACACACACACACACATATATATATATACATATATATATATAAATTAAAATTAAAAATGTCTAATGGTGACAATTTACTCATTGCAATCTGCGTATATATATATATGTAAGCAAATATATGGATATAGATCCGACAGTATGAAGATAAATATACTGAAAAAACAAACAAAAATCCTAGTATGCGATTATGCTGTTTTAATGTTTAATGTCAACGTCGGACGTTTCGTTCTAATAGACCATCTTCAGGACATATTCATAAAACATAATTAACACTAGACTATATTCAATTCAACATGAAAAAGACGATGGACATAAAAGCAATACCAATCCAAACAGATAACTGAAATCTTTTATAAGATCAGCATTTTGTTTAAATATGATCACGTTGTCGTCACGTGGGCGACGTTGTGAAAACGTATTCCTAAAATTTGAAAAAAAATTTATTTTGAATGAAAAACGAAAAGAATTTTATTTTGATCTAAAACTTATATTTACATTTGTCGAGCATTAATCTTGCTAGAAAAGGGGAAATATTAAAGAATCCAGGTCTAGTGTTCACCGTGCGTGAGATAGATATTATGCCTGCTTCATAAATCCGCCTAAGATTTTTATTATGAAAATATTTTAAAATCTTCACAGAATCAAAATCGAAATTATGATCAACTTTAGTTGTGTGTACAACTAAAACATTGTTTAAATTTCCAAGGCGAATATCTCGTTTATGTTCTAAAACACGAGATTTTACGGACCTACATGTTTCACCCACATATTTTAAGTCACAGTTGTTGCATGAGATTTGGTAGATGCAAGCATCGTATGTAATATGTTGTTTGTATATGGTCTATATTAATTATGTTTTATGAATATGTCCTGAAGATGGTCTATTAGACCGAAACGTCTGACGTTGACATTAAACATTAAAACAGCATAATCGCATATTAGGATTTTTGTTTGATTTTTCAGTATATTTATCTTCATACTATTGGATCTATATCCATATATTTGCTTACATATATATATATACGCAGATTGCAATGAGTAAATTGTCACCATTAGACATTTTTAATTTTGTGCATGCATGTTCTTTGTTTTTGATCTTATTGACTGTAGGGTCAGTTAGGCAACGTTTTTGAGGAAAAGAGCATTATGATGCAATTCACTCTGCCAGAAATTTGGAAACAGCATGCTGTACTGCTTGGCATTCATGCTGGAAGTTCCAGTACAAATATTTCAAAGTGTTTTGGTGTCGATCTGAGGAGAGTACAATGAATTTGGAAAGAGTTGGATGAGTTTTATTGTGATTACAAAGATCCAACAACTTGGAAAACGCACTCTGACCATTTGGATAAGAAAAGAAATCCTGAATTTATGTTATTGTTTTTGTCTGTGTGTTCAGTATCTTGTAGAATAAAGTAGGAACATTTTCATCACCTGATGTATATAAAAAACAACTGGCAGAAACTCTTGCTGCCCTAATTTTAAGAGTGAATGCCAATTTAGGTACAAAATAGCAGTGATAAAAAATTTCTTAAAAAGAGCATACAAGAATTCATCCTTGTGTCTTCTTTTCCTTAAAGAACTCATCTCAGACACTAGTTAACAATGGTTTTCCTAACTATGTCATCAAACACCAGATTTTACTATTTCTTTCCAAAGTAAATAATGACAATAATGAACACACAAACAAAAACAAGAACATTAACATCTACAAAAGCGAATTGCATGTTAACTGTAAGCAAAATTAATTTTCTCTTAGAAATATCATAAAGAAATACACAACCCCAGTTGACCAGAACAAGAAAATTAAATTATCTATTACAAAAAATTTAAAACAGCTAACCTGATCATCAAAAATAACAACACACCTGCAAAATCAAAACTACAAAGAACGATCATTATTTATGAGTTCAAATACCCCTTAAAAGACTGTGTTCCTGATCAAACCAAGTTCATAAATAATTACATTGGTCACACTACTACATGCCTATTCAGATGACTGACATTACACCAACTGACCACAGCTCCATTAGAACTCATTTAAAAACACACACAAACTTACCAGACTCCATTCAAAACATACTAGTAGAAAATACAAGCATAATAACCTCATCCACATGTAAGAAAAGATTAAAAATAATAGAAGCCCTAATAATAAAAATGAAAAAGTCAACACTTAATAACATTAACTATGGACATAGCCACAATATGCTAACCATGTTTGGAAAATAAAACATCCCTATAAGTCTAGATACATACACATAACCCATACATTCAGTTAAAAAGCAAAATAAGATTCATCCTTGATAATGGCTAAAAGTATAGCTGAATGTGCTTGGAAATGCATAACTTTTGGATAGTTTTTACACACTTTACATCCAGAAACGAAAATACATGTAAGAACACAAGAAAAATTAAATAAAAACTCTAATTGCAGTACCTTGTTAGTTGTTTTAATGAAACATATATATAGAGAGAGCAAGATCTAAAAGGTCAGCCAGTCTAACAGTGATCTCATCTCACAATCCTCACTCTTGGTTCATATGTGGCCTCCTTTGTAAATCACTAGCAGATCTTAAGTGCCACTTAAGATTATTGCACAAAATTTCATAACTGAATCAGTTAAGCTGTCAGATCCTCATACATCAAAACCAATGGGAGAGTCTATTATATATATATATATATATATATATATATATCCTTTTTTTGTACAAATTCTTCATGCTGTAAAACCAAATAACCAAATAATCGAATCTTTGCATGTGTAAAGTTTATTTACTAATGTCCCAGTCCATGAAATGACTAACATCATTATCTGTGATATATACAATCACACTTCTCTTCCACTCATCAATATTAAAACCACTATTTTAAAAAATTATTATTAGCATGTACCACTCAAGTACCTTTTCATGACCCCCTAGGCAATATTTATACTCAAATAGATGGTAACATGATGGGATCCCCTTTAGGACCCCTTCTTTCTAATTGTTAAATGGCACATTTAGAAAATAAAATACTTAATGACACTAATAAACCCCCTACATATGTAAGATACTGTTGGGGCGCACCCACATTCTAACTAGTAATGGACTGGTCCCTCTTATATAAGTCAGCTCTGGGGAGAGAGTCAGCGTCAGCGGTCCAGATAAGCTTACCAGTTACATACCGTTGGACTATAGACTTTGGATATTGTTTCGTACTAACCAACTTTCGTTCTACTAATCACTCTATTGTTAATTGCTTTTATGAATATACCAGTATTTTCCTCTACAACTGTGTTTGTCTTGATTCATACACTGACACGCGGGAAACTCACAACATCTCAACAGATACATAGATGATATTTTTGTTTTATCTAAAAATATTAATCAAATTACACAACTTAAAAACAAATTTGAAAGTCACTCTGTCATCAAATTTACACTAGAACTTAAGAATTAATAATAAAATTCCATTCCTTGATGTATTTTTGATTGCAGTACACGTAAATTTATTACTTCTCTATATAGAAAACTCACTAGTATCTTCTTAATTATAATAGTGAATGCCCCCAATGATATAAATTAGCTGTTATAAAAAACTTAATCTAATGCACGCTAATAATATCTTCTTCTAAAACCATATTCTATAAAGAATTACATAATATGAAACAAACACTCATTAATAATGGATTTCCTAATTCTGTCATTGATCAACAAATTAAACTGTATCTCTATAAACTTAATAATACTACGAACAAAACTTATAATATTAATAATAATTGTAACCACAATAGTTTACGTCAAAATAAACATAACACTATTAACATATACTGTTGTAAGCAAATGCATACTAATTACAAACATGAGATCAACACTCAAAAACATAATAGGTAGAAATGTTAAACCCATTAATAATAATAAACAAGTTAAGCTCATCATATATTATAAAAAATTTAAACCAATTCACTTCATAGTCTCTAATAACCATACAACCACACAACTAAATCGTCTATAAAAAACCAATGTAGTGCATCAATTTACATGCTCATTCAGAGATTGTATCTCTGATACTAATAATAAACCCACTATATACAATGGTTTTACTACAACCACACTCTCCTGTAGACTTACCTGCCACCTTTCTGATCTTAGTTCTATTAAACAACATTTCTTAGAAAAACATAGCCATGTACATAATATTAGACAGATATTAGTTGATAACACAACCATACTCACACATACACACAGTAAAAAAAAAAACCTTCAGATATTGGAGGCCATCTACATTAAAACAAAGCAACCCACACTCAACAAAATTATATTTCAACCCAGTTGCAACATATTACAATGCATTTAAATACATGATTCTGTTAATAACATTTCTTTCTTTCACGTGGTCATGTATGACGTCATAGAACCGCATTATGAATTTACGAACTGCATTTGCTATTCTGCCACTTTTATCATTGCATAGCAAAACACTATGTAATCTTTGACAGTGAACATCTCTATTGTAATGTCCATATGACCACTCAGATAATGGCGCATGTGAGCTGAAAGCTTAGATCAATGACCAATACAAAAAAGAAATATCCGAATGTTGGACACTTTTTGTATTTATTTTCTCTTGAAACTAAAGCCATTATATAATGCTTGGAAAGGCTCATGATAAAACATAATATATATTTATTGTCTGTTATATTTAATAATACAATATATGTTTGAATAATGATTTGCTGCCTCTATACAATATATATATATATATATATATTTCATTCAAGCATGTTTTGTTAAATAATTTAGACCTATTATAGCTATTTATTTTACTTCTAATCCTTCCAAGTCCATGAATTGATCCGTGAATTTGAGATGATGAAAATAAAAATAAATAGACATAATATGTCTGGATTATTCAACCAAACATTTTCAATTCATATATATATATATATATATATATATATATATATATATATATATATATATATACATCAAAATACAGACATAATGAACGTGCAAACACCCCTTGTCTAGTTGAATTGGATTTCTCTGTATCCTTGGAAATGTGAATTATGATTTTTACTGTGTCTTTAAAACCCAGTAAATTTAAAAGTTACTACAAAATTCGCTTGAGGATGAAATGGAACTAATGTCTTTAATTTAATTACAAAATTAAATTCAGACTTTCAGCTTCCATTTTTGAAACATGGTTAGAACTGTGTGTGAAAAAAACATATTTTAAATCAATTAATTTATAATATATATATATATATATATATATATATATATATATAATAATAATAATAATAATAATAATATAGATATAAGTAATTATACTCGTCTGGAAAAACCTTTGGTGTTTTGGCTTGTAAATGAACAAACCAATATCCAAGGGAAAAAGTAAGGGATAAAAAAAAGAAAGAACTAAGAACATGTAATTGAGGTGAAAACAATTGTCCAGAATCCAAGTTCAGAGTTCAAAGAAAAAAACTTCCAAAACGAGTAAAGCAAAAGTAACTAAGTGCTCAACACATAGAGCAAATGTAACAATGAACCTAAAGAGCCAGGCAAACCTACCTAAGTTTCACCTACGCAAATATATATATATATATATATATATATATATATATATATGTTGGTTGAGAAATCTCATTAAACAAAAACTTGAGTGCAAGTTTTTCTGTAATAAGATTTCTCAAACATTTAGGCCAATAGGTGAATATATATATATATATATATATATATATACATGAATTATTCACACAAAACTAATGCAAAGGTTAATGATTTAAATGGCGAGACATCCATCATCGCAAACAATTCAAATAGTACACAAAAACCTCCAGATCCGTTATGAATGAATTGATCCTTGTTTTATATATTTCTGCCGTATTAGTTGTTATTTTTACTACAAGCTTTCGTCTGTTCCTACAGACATCTTCAGGTATATAATAGATATATATTAAGAAATGGACAAAGTCCGACAATTTATTTATTAAAGACATTTTTATGTTTAACGTTCTTTTTTATAGATACAAGTATTTAAGTAAATGCTCTGTTTATAATAAACAGTATTAAATAACATTTTCCGGCCTGAATGTCCGAGAAATTTTCATAGAAAATATTTGTCCTTTGACAGGATTCGAACCTGCATCCTAAACGGAACTGTCATTTACGCTGACGTGCCTTAACCGACTCGGCCACAAAGGACGAATATTTTCTATGAACATTCTTGGACATTCAGGCCGGTAAATGTTATTTAATACTGTTTATTATAAACAGAGCATTTACTTAAATACTTGTATCTATAAAAAAGAACGTTAAACATAAGAATGTCTTTAATAAATTTTGCATTTAAATCTTTGAAGATTTTAGGTAGCATGGAAGTAAGAAGTTGGAAGAGAGTTCCACATATCAGAAGTGAAAGAAAGAAACTCGTAGAATAGAACTGATGGTTACATTTAGTTAGTTTTTAAAATTCTGATAACTAGTTGTCAATCTAGTGGTATGCTAAAATTCATATGGTTGAGTAACCAAAGAGAAAATATTAATCTGAACAATTGCCATGAAAATATAAAAAAGACAGTGGGAATTAATATCACAGAGGTGGGATAAAGTGACTGAAATTAAGATGTCAGGTCAGCATCGATTAATTTACAGGACATTTTTTTGGATTTTTTAGAGTCTTGGGGTATGTAGCAGGAGCACCAGACCAGATATGGCAGCAATGCATGGATGAATGGTAGATTTATATTTGTGCAAGATGGATTCTGGCGAGAAACATTGTTTGGTACGACATGATGAACTAAATTTCCTAGCAGTAAACTTAGAAACTAATTCAATATAATCATTTATATATATATATATATATATATATATATATATATATATATATATATATAGAGAGAGAGAGAGAGAGAGAGAGTAAGCAAGATGGAGTAAATCAACAATTTCCCACTGTAGAGATGAATAAATATTCTTATTTCATACAAAAAGTATTTTTCAACATAATCTCCTTCTTTAATTCAGTGATGAATATTAGTCACATTGCTAAAACCTTATTAGCTGACATGTCAGACTATCAAACCACCCTGAGAGAGAGAGAGAGAGAGAGAGAGAGAGAGAGAGAGAGAGAGAGAGAGAGAGATATTGTGTGAGTGTGTGTGAGAGAGTATGTGAGAGTTTGTGGATATGTATGAGAGTTTGTGTGTGTGTGAGAGAGGAAAGTGTGTGTGTAAATATGTGTTTGTGTGTGTGTTTGAGGGAGAGAGAGTGTGTGTGTGAGAGAGAGAAAGTGGGGATGGGTGTGTGTGAGCACATGTGTGTGTGTGAGTGAGGGTGAGTGTGAGTGTGAGAGTGTGTGTGTGTGTGAGAGAGGGAGAATGTGTGTGTGAGAGGATGTGTGTATGTGTGTGTGTGAGAGTGAGTGTGTGTGAGTATGTGTGTGTGAGAGGATGTGTGTATGTGTGTGTGTGTGAGAGTGAGTGTGTGTGAGTATGTGTGTGAAAGTGTGTGTGTGTGTGTGTGTGTGAGAGTGTGTGTACATGAGTATGTGTGTACGTGTGTGTGAGTGAGTATGTGTGTATGTGAGAGAGTGTGTGTGTGTGTGTGTGTGTGAGAGAGAGAGAGTACACATAAAGATTAGATGCTGTAGAGTTTCATTTGAATGTTAAACATTGACGATAAACAAGAAACATTTGAAATGAAAATAAAGTTACTTGCATGGGACAGACAAGTCATTTTGTGCTGAAAAGATTGTTTAAAATAAAATAAAAAAAAAAGAAAAAAAAAAGACAAGAGATAAAGTTCCACTTTTATCTTTGCCAAAAATAAATACAAAGCTGACTTTGTTTTAAAAGAAAAGCAGAAGAAGTGATTAAAGAAAAACAAGTGTAGCTCAGTGGTTAGAACACTGGACTGTAGGTTATCAAGTTTCAATTTCACGTGCAATTATCAAGTTTTTTTTTTATTTCTCATTAACCCTTTCAGCCCTGTGTTCATGAACAATTTTAAATCTTCTGCCTGAGCTACTGAGTCAAAATTTGCAAATAATTGGTATGTAATGTTTCATGGTAGATACAAGTATTTACCCACTATTTAACTAGTGACTGGACATTAAGTCATTTTTCTGTACTACTAGTAAAGCAGTGGTCAGGGATCAAAGGGTTAAACCAAACTTGTAAAGAAAAAATTTAAACTTTGGTTTTAAATTTTTTTAACACAAGAAAAGTCTGACACCTTAAAAATGTATCATGAAAATTATTGTTTTTTTTGGTGGGAGGATAAACCAAGATTCTGATGATTCTTATTTTTTTTAAAGCGTAACCATTTACAAAGACTTCAAGAAATACACTATGTAAGATTTTATTAGGCAAGTCAATATTTTCATAATAAAATTATGCTCATCCAAATTTTAGGACACATTTACATGAGCAATAAGGTATGTTATATTAAACATATATCTATTATTAAAAATGTTGAAAATAACATGTTTCTTTTGTTAGCAAAAGGAACAGTCCAACATGCAAATTACAAAGTTGGGATACCAAAATCAAACAAGTATCCATCCTGGCTAAGACGATAAACTATGTCTGCATCCTGGGTAAGATGATAAACTACGTCTGCGTCCTGGGTAAGATGAAAAACTACGTCTGCATCCTGGATAAGATGATAAACTACATTCGCATTCTGGTATGACAATAAACTGTGTCCTGGGTAAGACAATAAACTACATCCAAAAGCAAGGCTTCTGATCAGGAGGTTTTGAAGTGTGTTGAACCACCTCTTAATTGCTGGTGTTCCCAGGTCCACCCTGACCTGGGGTGGTATCACCTGTTAGGGTCCCAGCTATGGGCAAATAGTTAACCCCCAAACTGGGGTCAAAACACTATGAAAGTGTAAAAATAGGTTTTAATACCAGCAACACATTTTTGTAAAAAAATTATTACCAGCAATGAATTTTTGAAGAAAAATTATTACCAGCAATACATTATTACATTTTAAAATTAAAAAATTACCAGCAGTACATTTTTGAAAAAACATTTTATCAGTGATAAAAATCTTGTTGTCATTAAATAACCCATTGAGGTTGATATGCCGTAAAACAAAACAAACCAAACCATCAGAACAGTCAATGATGTCTTTTAGAAATTAAATCAAACCAAACAAGTATAATAATTTAAATATCTGGGAAGTGTTTTAACAGAGGATGGAAAGTGTGACACTGATATCCATGGGTTGCACTGTGATAGTGAAAGGTACCTTTGAAAAGCTAAGCCAAGTATTAATAAATGGGAATTAGAAGTCCTATCAGGATTTATAATTGGTGGCCATAATTTTAACATGAAATATGCAGATAACACAGTGTTGATACTAGACAGGGAAAGGAAACAACAAGGACTCTTAGAGAAGGCAGTGTAGTAAAACGAGAAGAAAGGACTAAACATCAGTTGCATGAAGACGAAAATGCATTAGCAAAAGAAAGAGGCCAACATGCAAATTACAAGTCAATGATACCAAAATCAAACAAGTATAAAAATTTAAATATGTGGGAAGTGTTTTAACAGACAACAGAAACTGTGACACTGAAATCTGAAAGCACACAGGGATAATGAAAGGTGCCTTCCAAAAATGTCCTGGGTAAGTCAATAAACTACATCCAACAGCAAGGCCTCTGATCAGGAGGTTTTGAGGAGTGGGGAACCACCTCTTTATTGGTAGTGTTCCCAGGTCCACGCTGATCCAGGGTGGTAGCATCTGTTAGGGTCCCAGCTATGGGAAAATATTTGATCCACAAATTGGGGTCAAAACACTATGAAAGTGGAAAAATAGCACACTAGGATAATGAAAGGTGTTTTCCAAAAGCGTCCTGGGTAAGACAATAAACTACATCCAATAGCAAGGACTCTGACCAGAAGGTTTTAAGGAGCATTGAACTACCTCTTAATTGCTGGTGTTTCTAGGTCCACCCTGACCCAGGGTGGTAGCATCTGTCAGGGTCCCAGCTATGGGCAAATATTTGACCCACAAACAATATACTACATCCAACAGCAAGGCCTCTGATCAGGAGGTTTTGAAGAGCATTGAACTACCTCTTAATTGCTGGTAGGTCCACCCTGACCCAGGGTGGTAGCACCTGTCAGGGTCCCAGCTATGTGCAAATATTTGACCTACAAACTGGGGTCAAAATACTATGAAAGTGTAAAAATAAGTTTTAATATCAGCAATACATTTTTGTAAAAGGTTATTACCAGCAATGAATTTTTGAAAAAAAAAATATTACTAGCAATAAAAATCTTGTAGGCATTAAATAACTCATAGTGGTTGATGTGCTGTAAAACAAACCAAACCAAGACTTCCAAAAGCTAAGTAAAATATTAAGAAACAGGAAAAGTTTTTTAGAGACAAAGAAAAGAATATAGAAATGTTACATAATATCAGTTGTCCTATATGGTAGTTAATGCTGAACAATCTCCTCACAGATGAAGAAGAGACTCAAAGCAACAGAAATGTGGTTCTACAGGAGAATGCTGAGGATTGAGAATATGTGAGCAATGACAAGGTTTTAAGGAAAATAGAAACAAAAAGGACATTTATGCTTACTATCAGAAAGAGAAAGTTTAAATTTAAATTTCTAGAGTGCACATAATGAGGAAAAAGGGTTTGGAAAATTTGATACTCACAGGACATATTGAAGGCTAGAAGAACAGAAGAAAACTACTCATAACCTACATAGTGAACTTGAGTAAAAGGTTGGCAGAACAGGTCTTAGGAGAGATATCAAAAAGACATATGAAGAGCTACAAAGGACAGGAAGTTGTGGACAACCATCATCACCAAAGTCCTGAAGGGATATGACACAAAGAAAAAGAAGAAGAATGTGCTCTAGTAAATGGATGGCAGAGCAAAGTTTAGGAGAGGTAACAAAAAGAAAAAAATTATTAAATTATTAAGAGCTACAAGGAACAAGAAATTGTGGAGAGCCATGATCGCCAAAGTCCTGAAGGGACATGGTACATAAAAGAAATTGTGGAGAGCCATGATTGGCAAAGTCCTGAAGGGACATGGCACATAAAAGAAATTGTGGAGAGCCATGATCGCCAAAGTCCTGAAGGGACATGGCACATAAAAGAAGAATAACAATCTAGTGTAAATAGTTGGCAAAACAGGGATTAGGATAGATAGTGAAAAGACAAAATTTATTAAGAGCTACAAATGACTGGAAATCGTGGAGAGCCATGATTGCCAATGTCCTGAAGGGACATGGCATATGAAGACATGATGGCACATGAAGAAGCAATGTTAAATTTTGTGCAGGCGAAGGTCAATGTAGAATTTTAGTATAAATAAATCTAAAAATTATAGGACATAACCAGCTACTTTGATTGGATGGAGAGCTTGACAGCCAAGGTGACCTCCGACCTAATAATATGCCCGTTATTTCTTTGGTATGAAATTTAATTCACATTTTTAGGCCAAGTAAAAACAACGAGGTGATTCTGAGAATACTAGAAGTTCTACCAGGATTTTTAACAATATAAGATATGCAGATGACACAGTGCTGATAGCAGATATGGAAAGGAAACTACAAAACCTCCTACAGAATATGACAGAGAGTGAGAAGGGACTAAGCATAAACTACAAGAAGACAGAATATATGGTCATCAGCAAAAAGATGAGCCTGAAATGCAAATTAAAGGTTGGGTCTGCTAAAATCAAACACGTACAGAAATTTAAATATCTGAAAAGTGTTCTAACAGTGGACAGAAAGTGTGACTCTGAGATCCAAAGACAAATTGGGATGGCCAAAGATGCATTCCAAAAGTTAAGCAGAATATTAAGAGACAGGAAAATTTAGTTGCAAACAAAGAAATGAGTACTGAACTGCTATGTGATATATGTCTTCCTGCATGGCAGCGAATGCTAGACAATCTGCTCAAAGATGAAAAGGAAACTTGAAGCATACAGAAATATGGTTCTACAGAAAGATGCTAAGGATACCAAGGGTCAAACATGTGAGCAACGATAAGGTTTTGGAAAAAATAGAAACAAAGAGGAAACTTATACATAACATCAGGAAAAGGCTGCTGAAATTTCTGGGATATGTAATGAGGAAGGAGGGTTTGGAAAATCTGATACACACAGGATAGATAGAGGAAAAGTGGGACAGGGGAAAGCAACACATGACATACTTAATGGGCTTGAGCTAATGGATGGCAGAACAGGGTTTGGGAGAACTAACATAAAGAAAAAACTTATTAAGAGCTACAGGAGTCAAGAGGATGTGGAGGACCATGATCACCTATGTCCTGAAGGGACATGGCACATAAAAAAAGAAGAAGGAAAATGCAAAACAACCACCATATTTTTAGTTTTGTTACCTGAAATAAGTTTTTGACTTGTTTTTTGCAGCAGATTTTTAGATATATTTTTATCATAAAAATAACATCATGCTGAATAGTGGTTAGAAGAAAAAAATTTTTAGGATATAAATAATGTTATCAGAAATCTTAAATAAGGTGCACTTGCTGTATGAATGAAGATAAAAATGCCATTAGAAATTAAATGAAGTGTCTTTGTGAGAATAAAAATAGTACTTTGACAATATCCACCCACACAATGTCTAAGAAGGAAACAAGGACAGGATCTTGCATATATATATATATATATATATATATTTCATTAAAAAATATAAATTCTTTTCATATTGTCTGATAAGCTTAATAAGATTATCATTAAAAGAAGAAAGAAAAACACAATATTGATACATATTTTTTAATGCAGACAATATTTTTTATCAGATAATATGAAAAGAATTTACATAAAATAAATAGACAAAACTTGTCTATATTATTTAATGAAACATGCATTAAAGAAAAAAATTCTGCCTAAATACACACAATATATATATATATATATATATATATATATATATATATATATATATATATATATAAAATTAACTGATTTAAAATATGTTTTTTTTTTTGCTACACAGTTCTAACCATGTTTCAAAAATGGAAGCTAAAAGCTTCAAATTTAATTTGGTAATTAAATTAAAGACATTAGTTCCATTTCATCCTCAAGCGAATTTTGGAGTAACTTATTTTTAAAATTACTGGGTTTTAAAGACACAGTAAAAATACATAATTGTTTGTTGCCTCCCTAAATAGACAGGTATCCTTAAATATGAGTGGCCAGTTATTTTTACATATATTATATATATATATATATATATATATATATATATATATATATATATATATATATATGTATATTATATATATATATATATATATATATATATATATGTATGTATATTTACATATATATATATATATATATATATATTTATATATATATATATATATATATATATATATATATGTATATCACTATATATATATATATATATATATATATATATATATATATATGACATGTAATTATGGATAAAATGCTAAAGTAATTAACTTATATATAAAAACAACTTTGTTGTGTGTTCATTGAAACTGGAACAAATTCCAGAGACATTGTTCTGGAAAGAAAACCATATTGATAGAAACAGGCATTTTCTTGACACATTTCATTCCTGCGCCATTATTGACCTAAATATTTTTCTTATTCATTCATTTACTTTTTTTTCAGTTCTGGCAAGAGCTTATAAAAAGAACCTTCTAAATATGAAGCCTTTTTGGTTAAAAAAATATTACATCAAGATTTGATTGAAATTAGAATTATTATAATTATATATATATATATATATATATATATATATATATATATATATATATATATATATATATATATATAATATTCAAAAATTATAACATAAATATGTTATAAAATCATTACAAAAAATAGCCATTTTGTTTCAACACTTCTGCTGTCTTATCAAGTGATGGTGTTGAATGTAGAATAAAGAGTTTCTTTTATTCTACATTCAACACCATCTACTGTAATGGAAATAAAATATCCAAATAAGAGAAAGAACAAATGAAGTAAAAATAATACCAATTTGTTATTGGTAGCGATAATTCCACGAAGGACATTCTCTCTCTCTCTCTCTCTTTCTTCCCTTAATTTCAAAACGTTTTTGTTTTTTTATATTTGTAATATTTTATTTTTCTTTCTTCTTTTTTATTATTAATATTTTTTTTCCTTTTCTTTTTTTCTTCTTTTCCCCTCTATTTTCTTTCCCACTTTCTCCTTTTTATCGCAGTATATCTGTCTGGAGGGATTGATTCCATTTCTTTAAAACTTGCAGTCTGAAGAGATGAATATAACAATATTCATGAAATAAATTATAACTGATATGGGTTTTTAAGGTGTTTTCTTGATTTATCATTTCATATATATATATATATATATATATATATATATATATATATATTTGAGTAAGTCATCGAGTCTAGAAGAAACCTTAACAGAATGCAGAAAGCAATGGACAGCCATTTCGTTCTATATTTAAGACTTATTAGCAGTGTGCATCCACTAACAATAATCAAAACCAGACCATTACAATGCGACACAGTTGGTATGACGCTTCTGTCCAGTGCTTTCTGCATTCTGTTGAGGATTCTTCTAGACTCAATGAATTACTTAATTATCTCAGATCCTCGTAATATTTTCTATCACACACACATATACATATATATATATATATATATATATATATATATGTATGTATAGGGTTGTGACTTTTTGATTTTTTGTAAAATAATTGATTTCCTGTATTATAATTCGATGAACTTTTGTAAAAAAATAATGAAGAAGGGTTTAATTCAAGTTATTTAAAAAAAAATGTTACTCCCAACTTAACATTTATAAAATCATACATAAGTATAGTAGTACTATGACTTTCAGTAGCCTTCTAGAACTATATGGAACCTTCTAGAACTTGTTTGTGTTTATTTTTTTGTATGTTATGCTATATCTATAAATTTTTAAACACATTAAAAAATACATCAGTACTATCCAATTGAATCATTAGAAAATTAAAAATTAAAGCTTCTGAAATTTTTTCGTTATCCTTATTGCATATAATGATTTTCCAAGCCTAGCTTAGATGTAGCACAAGGCCGAAAGTATGGAACACCCAGTGTGGATCGAACTCACTATTCAGTTGTAATTGATTTAGTGAGACAAGCTTGCTAACCATTACATGACATCAAGGTGCCCAAGTCTTATTGCATATGTGGTAATAACCAAATTATCAGTCTGGGGACTAAAGAACTGAAACAAAGCCTTTTTCATTACATTTGAACAAAAGTTCATTGATTTATGACACAGGGACATAGGCCTGAAAAAAGTCATAACCTTAAATATATATAAAAAAAATGTCATAACCTTAAATTAAATATATTTACGTACCTGATCTTACAGAGAGTTTTGCAAAGATTGCATTCACTTATCAGGTGGCTTGTTAATAAAATTTTACTATCTAACTCCTTGATTAATAGAGAAAATCCTCATGAAACACAGCGTGGGGACAGATTTGTTGTCATTTAATTTTTATTAATGCTATTAAAGTTCTAAGTTTTGATACTGAGAATTTTAATTACAAAGATTGCTTGCCTTAAAAGATTTAGCTTCCAGAAAATAACAAGGCAGACCATTTCTTTTGGTGAAGCAAAATCTACTTCTCTCCCTCCTCTCTCTCTCTCTCTCTCTCTCCTCTCTCTCTCTCTCTCTATATATATATATATATATATATATATATATAATTATTTATTCGAAATTTAATTTTCGAATAAATAATTATATTTGCTCTACTCTGTATTGAGCACTCTTTTAAGAATAGTAATTGTTGGTTATTGGAATTTACTCTGTATACACCAATCCTATACTTGGGGATATGTATATATATGTATAATAAAAAGGCTTAAACACTAATATTCCATGATCATAATTTATTTCCTTATATATATATATATATATATATATATATATATATATATATATATATATTCCATGGTCATAATTTATTCCATTTATATATATATATATATATATATATATATATATTCCATGGTCATAATTTATTCCATTTATATATATATATATATATATATATATATATTTATTAAAGACATTTTTTATGTTTAACGTTCTTTTATAGATACAAGTATTTAAGTAAATGCTCTGTTTATAATAAACAGTATTAAATAACATTTACCGGCCTGAATGTCCAAGAAATCTTCATAGAAAATATTCGTTCTTTGACAGGATTCGAACCTGCATCCTATACGGAACCGTCATTTACGCTGACGTGCTTTACCAATCGGCCACAAAGAAGCATTCGGTAGACAAGGTCGAATTTACTGCTTATAAACTTCAATCTTCCATGAATCTCGTACATTCATAACTGCTCTGGCGTATCAAATGTAAACAAACTTCTTTGTGGCCGATCGTTAAGGCACGTCAGCGTATATGACGGTTCCGTATAGGATACAGGTTCGAATCCTGTCAAAGTACGAATATTTTCTATGAAGATTTCTCGGACATTTAGGCCGGTAAATGTTATTTAATACTGTTTATTATAAACAGAGCATTTACTTAAATACTTGTATCTATAAAAAGAACGTTAAACATAAAAAATGTCTTTAATAAATAAATTGTCGGACTTTGTCCATTTCTTAATATATATATATATATATATATATATATATATATATATATACCTGCTTTTTGTTGAAAGGAATATTGCCACATATAAAAAGCCATGATCTCAACAATGAATTATAATTAAAATTGTATATGTCTGTATGCCCAAACACATGGATGTGTATCTGTGCTTGACCTCGGATTGTTTTTATGGGTGCTTTTGTGTGAACTAAAATGTGTGCACCTGTAGGTATGAGTATCTATGTAAATGAGAGTGTCATTCCAAATAAACACAGAAGCAAATTCCCCTCTCACCACCAAACATAGTCAAACAAGCATAAATAGATCCAATTTTAAAAAAATAAACCAGTTCGCCTGACGTTAAAAAGCGTGAAACTCAGAGTCACAAACTCATATCCATACAACTGAATATATATATATATATATATATATATATATATATATATATATATATATATATATTATTTACACAATTTATATTTAGACTATTGTCCTCCTCTTGTTACTGTTATCACAACAAAGATGAGGACCACAGACTAAATATAAATAGTGCAAATAATGATAACTCCTCATCCCAGAAATCCAGACAGAAACTATATACATATAGGTATTTACCAGGGTGACTGCATCACAAACCAATGTGACACAAGGTCAAGGTCGAAAGAGGGTTTTATGGCCTTACCATGTAAAAATTGACCAAGCCTTCTTGGCTCTACTCCTTTTGAGGACATCTTAGGTGCCAGGCAATAACCACAGCAAGGTACTGCCTGGGAGGATGGGCCCTGGCTTAATATAAGAATAGGAATCCTATCAAAAGGCCTGGATCATATATATATATATATATATATATATATATATATATATATATATATATAACATAGATATCAGTATATATATATATAAAAAGCAAATTTTCAGTCTAAAATAGTCTAAAATTTTTCAGTGAAAATAGCAAATGAAGATTTAGTTAATAAATGCATAACAGGACTTATTAATTGACTGTTACACACACACACACACACACGTGTGTGTGTGTGTGTGTGTGTGTGTGTGTGTGTGTGTGTGTGTGTGTGTGTGGCCAAGTGGTTAGAATGTTTGCATTCTGGCAATGAAACCTGGGTTCAAATCTCACCATAGTTGATTTGTCGGGAAAGAAACTTCCTGATGTTATTGGACTGGAGGGGTCAATGTCAGCATGCAGCACCTTTGGAAAGTGCATGAAAACTATAGCAGGGATTGACCAAAGCCTTGTCACTGAGATTGGTATACAGAACCCTTGAGTGCCATTGATAGCTGTGCTAACACAAAATCACAAGTCATCGTGGCCTAGGGTTTGAGTGTACTAGCCTTGTTCAGATTGTTGATCACCCTAGATAACATAGTCTTTCCCAGAAATGGTAACTAAAGTCTGCTCAGCTTAGTTGCAGTATAAACCACAGGTGGTCTCTGTGGGTGTTGAATAAACACAAATACACCTGAGCAAGTGTCTGCAATAGGGATTGGCTATGTGTGTTTGTGTATGTGTGTTGTGGGTGTGTTGTTTTCTCTGTCTGGTTTGTATAAGTAACCATGCAGATTTATCTAGACACTGAAGCAATGATATTGAAGCCATGTAAAGTTGTTCAGTGAGTGATGCTAATTTTAATGGACAGATCCAAGACGTACAAAAGGACGGCTGAAACAAGCCAAGCAACCAGCCAAGCAACCAACCCAACTGAGAGATGATATATAGATAGTAAACTGCAGAGAGACGTGTTAAAAAAGAGCAAAATATGATTGCAGTACTTGCCTGTCGATATTTATAGTAAGAGACAGGGACTGAGTGATACATTTTGGGCAGAACTGAATAAATATAAGAATCTAACCAAAAATTCTATGCCACTAGTAAATTCCATAAGTTTAGGAACATTCCTTTCTTAAACTGGAACATACACATACATATATATATATATATATATATATATATATATATATATATATATATATATATATATATAAATAATAAATATATGGAGTTTTCAATAACTTGAACTGATTTTAAATGTGAATTAAGTTTAAAATCAGTTCAAGTTATATATATATATATATATTATAATTATATTGATGGTTTCGGCTCTCGTTTTTGAAACATGAGAACTCTTATGTAGCAAAGGAATCATATTTTTTTAGAAATAATTATAATCTAAGCTTTACTTCTGTATGGAGCACTGTTTTTTAAAAATAATAACAAAAATACTAAAGAACCCTGGACTACTTAGCTAATGTGTTCTTTGCTATTTTTCTACATACCTGCACACACACACATATATATATATATATATATCTTATTGAATAAATTACAGACATTATCAAGCTGTGATTTTTAAAAATAAATGCTAAGAACTCTGAATTGTAAATCTTGTTCTTTCCTATTATTTTAATATATATATATATATATATATATATATATATATATATATATATATATATATATAAGACATTTTATGTTTATATATTATTTTTTATAGCAACAAATATTTAAGTAAATGCTCTGTTTATAATAAGCAATATTAAAATCATTTACCAGCCTGAATGTCCAAGAAATCATCACAGAAAATATGCGTCCTCCGACAGTAATCAAACCTGTATTCTATAACAGAACCGTCATATAGCCTGACATGCTTTTACCAATATTGCCACAGAGGAGCATTTCAGTTAGCAACGTTGATTTTACTGTTTTTAAACTACACTTCTCCATGATTTTCTCATGTTCATTCATATCTGCTCAAAGCGTATCCAAATGTAATGCTTTTATTTATTTTTTATTTTTATTTAAACCCAAATAAATAAACAAATAAACAATGTCCGGCAAAATAACCGCCAAAATAGACTACCCACAATCCACCACTGACCTGTATATATAAATAGCCGAGAAATAAACAACACTCGATGACTGATGATTGCATCTAGCATGAAACAGCCTGTCACTTCTAAGTGTTCACTTTATATATATATATATATATATATATATGATATAATAATAATATTAAATCCATTACTTTCATGCAATGACAATCATCAGGTAGAACTAATGCACCAAACTATAGTTTAATCTGAGGTAGCAGGATGTGTGTTTTTAATTAAAAATTTATTTTTATACTGGCACTATAAATATATAACACAATCATCCTTTATAAATCCTGTGACCAAAAACATCTTTCCGTGAGAGGAGCAATCTATATAAAATATCTGACACACAGTATTAATCTTAATTTATTAAACAATGTACAAAAGGTTTTTTAAAATAGAAGTATGATGACGCCAACTCCAGCCATATTCATTTCACAGAGCTTGGAATACTAGAAAAACTCAATAGATCTTGGTCATATTCAACAAAACACGTTTTGGAAAAAGGTTTTTTCTTCTTTTCTTTTTATGTCCCGTGTCCTTTCAGGATTTAGGCGATCATGGCTCGCCATTTCCCTGCTTCCCTTGTGCATCTGTCACCTCCCCCAGACCACATTAAGTCATCCATTTGATTAAACCCACCAGGTATGTCATGTGTTTCTTTTCATTGTCTCTTTTCCCTCTATTACAATTATATATATATATATATATATATATATATATATATATATAAGTGTATATAAAAATAAAAAGAAAGAACAGTAAGATATATAATCCGGTGTTCTTATAGATATTTTTATTTTTACAAAATAGTGCTCAATGTAAATTTACAGAGCATTAATATTATAAATTGATTTATTTAAAATATGTTTTTTTTCGCTACACAGTTCTAACCATGTTTCAAAAATGGAAGCCAAAATTCGCTTGAGGATGACATGGAACTAATGTCTTTAATTTAATTACAAAATTAAATTCGTAGCTTTTAGCTTCCATTTTTGAAACATGGTTAGAACTGTGTAGCGAAAAAAACATATTTTAAATAAATCAATTTATATATATATATATATATATATATATATATATATATATATATATATATTACATAGAATAAAAATTCAAATTTACTTCATTTGAATAGCTATTTCTGCCAACAAGTCTTGTTGGCTTTGTCAACTCAGAAGAGAGAAGAAATAAAATAGGAGTTTAAAATTTAAAATTTAAAAAATAATTATTTTTTAAATGTTTAAATTTTAAGCTCCCATTTTATTTCTATTTTATATGCTCTGTAATAATAAATACATTGAGCTCTTTCTGTGGATCAGTTTTAATATTTTATATTATTAGGATTCACTTCAATTATATACCAACAGATTATTACCTGTATATATATATATATATATATATATATATATATATATATATAAATGAACATTGAAGTCAATACTCAGAGGTGACAGGCTGTTTCATGCTTGATGCAATCGTCAGACTGCTTGATGAGTGTGCCTAGCATTAAACAGCCTGTTGCGTCTGAATGTTGACTTCAATGTTCAATTTTATATTTACGTATGCTCTATCTCTGATATTGAGCACTTTATCCCATAAATATAGCACACCTTAAAACTACATTTCTTCATATATATATATATATATATATATATATATATATATAGTCAAACCTAGAGAGCCAGAAAAACCTACCAAGGTTTCACCCAAGAGCCAGCTTTCCCTGACGAACTGCTTAGGTGAAACCTTGGTAGGTTTGTCTGGCTCTCTAGGTTTGACTAGGTCTGCTCTACTTTTGTATTGAGCACTTTTTTAGTTAGTTGATTACTCGTATCGGGTTTTTCTTCTTTGGGCTTTGAACCTGTATGCTGTATGATTATTTCCGACAGACGTTCATGTTCCTCGCTCTTTCTTTTTTTAAAACCTTTTTTTCCTTCGAAATTGATTTGATCATTAGCAAATCAAGAAACCGAAGGTTTTCCGAGACGAGTGTAGTTACCTGTATATATATATATATATATATATATATATATATATATATATATAGCTTTATATGTGTGTGTGTGTGTGTGCGTGGGTGGGATCATGGCTGAGTGGTTAGAATGTTCATTTTCTGACCATGATACCTTGATTTGAATCTCACCATTGTCAGTTTATCAGAATGGAGACTTCCTGATGTTATCAGCCTGGAGGGGGCAATCCCAGCGTGTTGCACCTTTGGAAAGTGTGTGAAAAACAAGCCTTGCAAGTGAAATTGGGTAGACGGAAACTTTTGTGATCCATCAATGGCTGTGCTAGCACAAAGTCACAAGTCATCATGACCGAGGGTTTAAGCATGCTGGCCTTGTCCAAACTTGATCATGAAACTGTAACTAAGGTCTGCTCAGCATAGTTGCAGTATAAACCACAGGGTAGGCTCTGTGGGTGTTGAACAAACACAAATGTGTCTGAGCAGGAGTCTGCAATAGGGATTAGATAGCTCCCTCCCCAGTGACCAAACTCTAATCCAGATTCGTTTAACAATGAAATATTGAAATTTTCCCTTTCTTAAAACTTTCTGCATCTTTCAGATGACAAGAATAAAGATGAATATGAAGTTGAATTAACAAATATTTACAGTTGATTCAATGCTCATAGCAAATGTTTGAAGAAATATATATATATATATATATATATATATATATATATATATATATATATAGTTAAACCTAAAGAGCCAGACAAACACACCAAGGTTTCACCTAAGTGGATCGTCAGGGAAAGTGAAACCTTGGTAGGTTTGTCTGGCTCTCTAGTTTTAACTAGGTCTGCTCTACTTACTGTATTGAGCACTTTATTTAGTTATTTTGCCTCCTTGTATCAGGGTTTTTTCTTTTGGACTTTGGACTTGCATGCTAGATGATTATTTTCGGTTAACGTACATGTTCTTGGTTCTTTTTTTATACCTTTTTTTTTTTTTCCTTTGGTATTGGCTTGTTTATTTGTAAATCAAGACACTGAAGGTTTTTAAACAGTATAATTTCTTATACTTATAAGATTATTACTAATAATATATATATATATATATATATATATATATATATATATATATATATATCTTTGTGCCATAAGATTTTCCAGGTTACTAGTCTCACTGTCTCAGGATGGAAAAGAAGAAGCAACACTATAAACTTGGCACATTTTCAGCAGACAATTCTGCTTTTGCACTTACTGTATAAAAACACATCTCACGCAAGACTTACCAGTCACTGGCAATCCTCCAGAATTTGTGTTCATAAGGCAAAACCATAATGATAAAATGTGTGTATAATTTCTCTCTCTTTCTTCTTTTTCGATGTGTGTGTGTGTGTGTGTGTGTGTATGCATGAGTGCATATAAACGTTTTGCATTTTAATTCAAATACAAGTGTCTACATATTTTGCATAAGGGTAATAAAATGAATGTCATCCAATCATTTTCTATTAGAACTTGTATGACATTTCTAGAAACCAGTTAGGAATATATCCATATAAACTACCTCTTATTGTAACCCTCTACCCCAAGTGGCCTTGTACAGAGTGAATCTTACTGTAAAAAAACAAAAATTAACAAAAAAAATATATATATGTATATCTAGGTAGCATAACTTCATTGAAACATGTTACACTGAATAATATAGACATCTTGTGTCTATTTTTATACAGATGTTTTCCAGTTTTCTAATCAGTTTCTTAATGTTAAGATGAGATTCATCAAGGAATGCACCATAATTTTTTTTAACCCAAGCACTTTCGACCTTTTCTAAGATCATCTTCAGGGGTAAATTACAAAGAAAAACTTATTGTAACTAATAAAATCTATATTCCGTTGTCATAGTGTCATAAATTTTTAAATTTATCCATTGTAATTATGGAATTTTTTACAAAACAAGTTTTTCAATATCAAAATCATCCACCCAAACCTCAACAAAATTTATTACAAATATAGCAACAACATATTAAAGTGCATAGAACAAATATAATTTGCCATTTTACATTTTTAGTAATTCCCGATCAGCTCCCTTATATGGAAATGCTTGATTTGCAAAAAATTCTATAGCTACAATGGATAAATTTAAAACATCTTAAATAACTGTAACAAATCATGTACACACATGTTTTTAAAAATCACTATGACAAAGGTATGCAGATTTTATCACAGTTATAATAAGTTTATCTTAGTAATTTAACCATGAAAATGATCTATGACATATATATATATATATATATATATATATATATATAAAGAAAGAACAGTAAGAATCCAGTGTTCTTATTGATATTTTTTATTTTTATTTTTACAAAACAGTGCTCAATGTAAATTTACAGAGCATAAATGTTATAAATTAACTGATTTAAAATATATATATATGTATATATTAATACATTAATTTTACAACTCCGAGTTTCATGCCGAAGCAATTTTCAAATGCTGAAATTATTATATTTATTTTTATTAATATTTTGGGTTGACACTGGTTTATTACCATCAGGATTGTGTCAACCCCATAATAAGTATAATAATTTTAGCACTTGAAAATTCCTCTGCATCAAACTTGGAGTTGTACAATTTATGTAAGATATTATGTATATTTCTTAATATATATATTAAATAGCTCTGGTACTTAACAATGAGCACTATTTTTTCTTACACAAAAGAGTATATGTATTTGTACATGATCACTTGCTTGTATACTTACCTATATTTACCCATTTGATTATACTCAACTCTCCTGTCAAATTCGACGTATGAGGGTCAAGCATATCAGTTCCCAGGAAACTGACAGCCCAACAACAGCACATGAGATTTGATTATAGTGGTGAAGGCCTCGTGCAGGACCATCCACACTTTTTGAAGGGTCGAATACAGAGACCTGGTGCAGTACGTGCCACAAGGTCCCCAAACGACCCTCCGTAGGTTTTGAATTCGGAATTGCCCTTCTACTAGACCAGTTGACATCCAAGGCTATAGAACCCAGTCTGTCCTGCTATTTTACCCATAGCTGGAGGGAGAAGAAGAAGATTCACACATTTCCCAAAGGTATTAGCACGTAAGTCAATGTAATGGATTCAACTGGAATTCAAACTTGGCTCTCCGATTCCTCAGTCCAGGCCGCTATTCATTACTCCACCATGATATATATATATATATATATATATATATATATATAGGAAAATTAATGACAAAGTGGAAAAAAATGATGTAACATGTTTAGTTCTGTAGATGGATTTCATCAGACATGAAATCTGTCTAGATTACCAAATGCATTACAAAAGAATTTTTAATTATCACATTCATTTGTCTAATATATATATATATATATATAATTACATCTATATCTGTCTATATATATATATTTGTAAAAACAATACACTAGAATTAGCAGTTTCTCTCTGCCGAGTGCTGACGGTTTGCAGGTAGAAAATCCGACTGACACCAAATTGGTTGCGTTTCAATCCTGGCTTGAGGCTTTCAGATGTCTAGTCACTCTGAGGAGCTGTGATACAGTGAAACAGTCATGTCTGCAAATGACATACCTCATGCCTGGGAACACCATCCTGTGAAACTATAGTTAATTATATAATTAATACATATCTTTGCTTTGTATAAATGAATTGAGCACTATTACGTTTAGACCTCATGCATAAATTTAACGATTATTTATTTGCTTGCCTGTGTATGCTCACCAGCACACACATACATGCCTGCTTATACATGGCCATTTCATTTATCCTCTCTACAACTATATATATATATATATATATATATATATATATGATAGTCACTCTGAAATGTGATAACTCCTATTTTATTATATTAGTCCATTATATCGGAGGTAATAGATTTGGAACATTGACACTAATAACCAATAATGTTTTGTCGTGTGACAGACAGCAGTCTGGAAAATGGCATCTAACATCAAAATGCACATTTGTTATAGTTTCTATACAAATAAATAGGTGGCATTGGTTTCAGAGCATCTTATATATATATATATATATATATATATATATATATATATATATATAAATACTTATATTTACACACCCAAACAAACAAACACATAAGGGATTGCTGAAAATTTCTCAGCATTTTCAAATAGCCCTGCTTACACAAAATCTGTTGCTTTTTTTATCTGTTTCTAAAATTGGTTAGGCTAAGAACTTAACTACCCTTCCAGCTATATATATATATATATATATATATATCTATGAAGATAATGAGACAATGTGGAAAAGCTATAAATGCTGTGTTTTGCATAGAGCGTCTGCTTCCTCCAGGTTCTGCAGGTTAGCATGAAAGATAAAACTGCATACAAGGAAAATGCATTGAAATCACTGAAGATAAGAGGAGACTCTAGATCATATTACCTTATCACATCTGATGACCAGACATAAAAAAAACATCTCTCTGCCTGTTTGCATGTTTATATATATGTGTGTGTGTGTGTGTGTGTGTATATAAAATTAATACAAATATAAAATTTGTCATTTAGCTGATTGGTGTTACCTTCAGTATCCTGATTCCAGAGTTTCATAGACAGACCCTCAAACAATCACTCTGTCCACTTGTCAGGTGTATCAGCAATTGACTGTTTATATTTCTAATGTGTTCACTTGTACACACACACATATCTCTATCTATAAAAGGCAGGATGTGTGTGTGTGTAATGAATTCACGGCTGCAATTTTTGGCGGATTTGCACCAAAATTTACATGCACATGCTCCAAGTTAGTGGGAAGGCCAAGACCATCTTTGCATTTCCCAAATCCCATCGATAGTGGAAGTAATTGAATTTTTCATGCTTCTACAGCAGTTTTCATGTAGTTTGTGGCCATTTTCTAATAGCCAGAGTGAGAGCCTATAGCTGGCTGCCACGAATAGGCAGGAAGATTCTATTGGCCAGCGTGAGAGCCAACAGCTGACTGACACGAATGTTAACTAGCATGCTAGTAGAGCTGTGAAATGGATACCCCAACCCTACCTCGGTTTGACCTCTTTCTGAAGATGACCTCGGCTTGACCTCTTTCAGAAGGTGACTGATATGTGGATAAAAATCATCTCTTAGGTCCCTTACCAAAATGGTCACCCCAGCTTTTTCCATAGTAATTAATTTTGTGAATGAACATGCTTATAAAGATGCGTAAATTTCATGATTGGTTATTCCTAAATTTTTTGCTTGAGGATGAAACATTTTAACTCAATTTAATTTTAATAATTAGATTGATGTTTTCGGCTCTTGTTTTTGAAACATGAGAACTCTTATGTAGCGAAGAAATCATATTTTTTAAAAATAATTATAATATATATATATATATATATATATATATATATACATATATATATATATATATAATTAATGTGGAGAAACTTGGCACTTAATTGAGTTTTGTTATTTCAGTCATGCTGACTTCGAAGTTTTGTGATCGCATTATTGTAATGCCTTCATTCCTCAGGGATATTGGCAAATAACACCACTCACTTAAGTGACAAGTTTCTACACATTAATTCTATTAATGCTCTATCCTTGCCGCTTGATATTGTGCACTTTAAGACTAAAACTTACCCGCCTAAAATGCATTTCCACCAGTAAACTATGGAAAAAAAACAGCAGTTTTAGTACTTAACACTCTTAAAGTTTAATGTTGTATATATATATATATATATATATATATATATATATATATATATATTAATTTAATTTAAAGAAAAAATTATTCACTCTGAATTAACATTGAGCTCTCAGGATTTCATCCTTTTTGGAATTATCCATACGGATTACCAAGATTGTCGTTACTTATATATATACATATATATATATATATTATTTTAAGACATTTTTATGCTTATACATTTTTTTTAGAGATACAAATATTTAAGTAAATGCTCTGTTTATAATAAACAGTATTAAACAACATTTACCGGCCTGAATGTCCGAAAAATTTTTATAGAAAATATTCGTCCTCCGACAGGATTCGAACCTGTATTCTATACGGAACCATCATTTAGCTTGACATGCCTTTAACCGATTTGACCACAGAGTAAATATTTTATTAATATTTCAATGTTCTATTAATTTTGTTAATATTTATTATATATATATATATATATATATATATATATATATATATATATATAAATAAAGAGAAAGAACAAACAGATTTGAAATCCACAGTTCTCTAGTATTTACTTTTTTAAAAAAAGTGTTCAGTATAATGTAAAGCATAATATTTTTTAATAATATTTTTATTAAAAATATTATACATTGTGATATGGAAATATCTATGTTTCGGGACTTATCCCGTCATCGGTCAATGTACAGTAACTTTTGATGCAAATGATTTAATTTTGAAAACAGAAAACAATATATTTGCTTGTTACAGAGTTAAGAAGGAGGAGGTGGATCAAGACTTAAAATCTTATGGGTATGTGACTGTTGACCAATCAAAAGACAGATCAAAGCTAGGGGTGTGTGTGGTATTCATATATGTCTTGAGGAACTGTCATATTAAGACACAACACCATATATCCGGTAAAGAATATACTTTTAAGATACAATGAAATAATCTGATATATATATGTATATATATATATATATATATATATATATATACCTAACAATAGGTTAATTTTAGTTATTTTTAAATTATTTTAATATATACTGATGACCTACCTTAAAGGTTCAACTAGTATGATTAAATCATTTTTATATATAATTTTGAACCTAAAATACAATACTTATTTTATTCAATGTGCCATAATACAATGCAAAAGAGCGGTTAGTTCAGTCAAATGAAACCACTATGTTTTTTTATATGCATACTTGTACACGCATATGCATACATACATACACATTTGCACATGCATATACATATATTGGAGGATTTTTTATGCTTACTTGTACACACATATAGATATATACTTGTTTTCTAATATATAGGTGTGCACAAATATTAACACACACACATATATACATACACACATATACATATATTAGAGACTTTTTTATGTATACTTTGTCACACATATACCGACATACATACATATATTTTTTATATATCCATATACTTCTACACAAACACGCATATATATATATATATATATATATATATATATAAAAGTGAACATTGATAAATTAGATAGCAGGCCTCAGTAGTTGACTTCACTGTTCACTTTCATATTTACACACATTACTCTATCTCTGATATTGAGCACTTTATCCCAGAAATATAGCACACCTTAAGAGTATATTTCTTCATATATATATATATATATATATATATATGTATATATATACATAGAGTGCAGCCATGGTTCTCAAAAATCTCACATGTCAAACAAATCGGTTTTTGAAATTCAAGATGAAAATGCCTTGTTTATTGAACAAAATTTTTGGTTCTTGAACAACATTGCCAAACCAAGTTAACCTGAACGGAATAATCTCTGAGTTGACCACCATGTTGCATACATTTGTATGCTGTGTTGTACGTTTTTTTACACTTTTATTATACTGTGCCTTTTTTTTTTTATCTACATTGATTCCTATTGGAAAAATAATTTCAGTTTTGCAAACACTTCGGGTTACAAACAGCTTTCAGGAAAGAATTAATTTCATGAACCAAGGTTCCACTGTATATATATTAGTGAATATACTTAATACACAATGTCAATAGCATGTTTCATGTAGTTGGTGCAATCTTCAGGTGCAAATACAATATCCTATATATATATATATATATATATATATATATATGCCTGCCCATATATATATGTTAACTATTTTAAACAATGTTTTTTCATCAATGTGTGTTAGATTCCACTTCTTTGGGTTGGAATGACAGACAAAACTAAATGTAAAGAAATGCTTTGAGATAAGAGTGGCAATATATTAAACCACCTTATCAGATTGAATTACCAGAGGCTAGAAAGTGTTTTTTTTTTTGTCAGACCTGATAAGGTAATTTTATTTATTGCCTATATATTCCTCAAGAATCCCAAAGCATATTTCCTTACACACAGTTTTGTTTTTCATTCCAACCTAAACACAAGGTGGCAAAATGTATTGTTACAAAAGCTTTTCAACTTTTGTTTTGGATACTATTATACATTCTACTAACATGTATATATATCTGTGGATGACGTATATATATATATATATATATATATATATATATATATATATATATATACATATATATATATATATATATATATATATATATATATATATATATATATATATATATATATATATATATATATATATATATATATATATATATATATATATATATATAAATATATATATATATATATATATATATATATATATATGTAATGATAATATAAAATCAAAAATAAAATTAATGTAAACAATGAATATTTCACCAAATATTTGGTGACAGTTGCTAAAGATTCTGATTAATTCTTATTCTGCTCACAGGAGCAGACAATGCGAAATTGCATAGGATCTATCTATCTATCTATCTATCTATCTATCTATCTATCTATCTATCTATCTATCTATCTCAGTCTGATCAGATCTATATGTCCATGTATCTGTTTCCATGTGTTCACATATATCTGTCTATAATGCATGCTCAAAAGTGATGGAAGCTCTTATGATAAAGAATGAAAGTAAGCTTTGCATATATAAATTATATATATATATATATATATATATATATATATACATATATATATATATATATAATGATAATATAATGATATTAGTGACCAGTATGGATGTTTCCAAAAGGATATAAACCCAGGGAGAGTGCCATATCAGAAACAGAGCAATAATTATTATTATAAAAGATACAAACACTAAAACGTCATGTGGTAATAATTTATGTCATTAGGGTTGTAAAAATATATATATATATATATATATATATATATATATATATAAGAATATATATATATACATATATATATATATTCTTCTAAAAGGCACAAACACTAAAAATTCATCAGGTAATAATTTATTTCATTAGGGTTGTAATAATGTGTGTAAATATATGTGTGAGTGTATGTATACTGATTCCATGTAACTTGGGAAGTATATGTATATGTATGTACGTATGTATGTATGTGTGTGTGTATGTACTGATTCCTTGTAATAGGACAGTGTGTGTATGTTTGTGGGTGTGTATATGTTTGTGTGTGTGTGTATGTGTGTATGTGTACAAATGTGTTTACTAATTCCTGGTAATAGTACAGTGTTTATGTATGTATATACACGCATGCTGACAAAAACACAAGAAAATGGAAATAGATCTAAGAACACACAAGGGTCATTAAGAGATAAGAATGCTGATAACTCCTTCACCATTTCTTGGACCAATCTTAATTGTTTTATAACCCTTCACACAGAACTTTTCACTGCCAGTTCAAGAAAGACATTTGGGTCACTAACACACAAAAAAGAAAATGTCTCATATCAAGAATATTTAACATCGAAAAAACATAAGAAAAAATTAATTATTTTTAATAATATATGGAAATCTTCATGTTTTGCCTGATGATGGTTGCGAGACTGGAAACCCATGTAGCAAAATTATGGAATATAAAGCATAATGTATTCAAAAAAAAAATCCACATTACAACCAAAAACGTTTGCGGTTTCTCTCTTCTTTTAAATATACACACTTTTCTCTTGTTGAAACTACTATAACCTCTTCCTTTTATATATATATATATATATATATATATATATATATATATATATATATATATATATATCATAAAAAAACAATTTATACAAAAGAATTAAATAGCAATGTTAATGTGATTAATGCTGAAATAACTTTGCTAACAGTACTTAATGAGACATTAAGTTACTATCAATTCCTTGAATAATAAGATTCTTATATTCAAGTTGTTGTCAGATGGAAGACACATGCCAAGCACTTTCAACAATTTCAAATTGTCATCTTCAGGACACAATTTTCTATATTATTCATTTGATTATTTTGATAAATGTATTGCAAAAATTCCTGAATATATTATTGGACCATTGTTAACAAATGCTTTAAAACAACACTAGTACACACACACACACACACACACACACACACACATACATATATATATATATATATATATATATATATATATATATATATACACACACAACAACAGCATATGTCTAAAAAACCCAAAGTCAAAATGGCTACAATTGAAAAAAAAGAGTTAAAAGAAAAAAAGATAGAAAAGCTAAAAAACTAATAAATAGTGAGTGTAAAATAAAAAAAAATAATGAAAAGACGAAAATTATCACAACATTCTATGTGTACACACATATGCATAGATGGGTGTATGGCTACATGTGCACAAATACATACACATACACTATGAAAAATTGCACCCATGAAAAGTGCATATAAAAAAAAAAAAATTGTGAAGTATAAGCAATCAATTGCTTATACCCACTGACAATTGGGTGGAATGACTCCTGGAGGGTCCATCTATGAAACTCTGGAGTCAGGTTGATAAAGTAACATCAATCAGCTAAATATATATATATATATATATATATATATATTATTTTAGTTATTCATATTTATTTTTGAATTTCTGATATATAAATATATAAAAGTATATCAAAATTGCTATAATAATAATAATAATAAAGTTATAAGAATCCACTGGGAATTGGGAAATAATTGAACAGAGATCAGAACAATCATAAAGGAAATTAAAAACAAACAAGAAGATAACAATTGACAATAATAATGTCAAATCAAAACTATTTTAAGCAGGTTTTGTAAATAAAAGAAAATATTCAAATGAGTGTTGGTTAAAGACATGAAAGCAAGCAAACTACAACCTTTAAGTAAACATCACAAATACTGTGGGTGTAGTTCTGTGGATAGAGAATAGAACTACAAGTTAAAATGTCAAACATTAAATTGTTGCTAATTGTGACAACGCATTTACCAGATAAAGAAAAATAAGGGACTTGTTTTCAAATGTTTGCTCACCCTTGGCAGTAATTTCTTTACTTGTAACAGATATGATATTAGCAGCATATCTGCAACTTTAATTACAAAAGATTATGAATAACAATTATTGAAGCAACAGTTCTGGGTGTAGCTGAGGGGTTACTGTATATTTATTAAAATGCCATGTCACTTCAGTATGTAGGCAGCCATGGTTTGCCATGTGTTCTCTCCCTTTCTTTGTTATCTGTGTATTGCTATGAATACTTAGGAGAGTATATGTAGGGGTTTCCCATTGCCTGTTCCATCTTCCTGTATTGCATAGTGATATTTTATAGCCAAATACCAGTGGAAAAGGATGTTGTGTGTTATAAAATTGGCATTACTACTGACAAGACATATATATATGTCATATATACATATGTCTATATGTTTTTGAAACATGAGAATCCTTATGTAGCGAAGGAATCATATTTTTAAAAAAATAATTATAATCTAAGCTCTACTTCTGTATGGAGCACTGTTTTTTAAAAATAAAAACAAAAATACTAAAGAACTCTGGACTACTTACCTAACGTGTTCTTTTTTCTTTTTTCTACATACCTCCCATATATATATATATATATATATATATATATATATATATATTATAAATTAACTGATTTAAAATACTTTTTTCTTAATTTTTCGTTTCTTTAAGTATATAAGTACGAATTTATTGGAAAAAAATGCCAAAAAACTTTTTGTTGTTGATAAAAAAACCAGACAACATGTGTTGAACGGATGTCAAAATTCTTTGAAAAATGCACCCCTGCCCTACCTAGATTAACCTCTTTTTTGAACGTAACTCATAACTGATACAATAATAGTTAATAAAAATGAACACGTTACATACCTGTCTAAATGATTGGATTTCGCTGTATCCTTGGAAACAGTAAATTATGAATTTTTATGTGCGTTTAAAACTCAGTAAATTTAAAAATATGTTATTCCAAAATTCGCTTGACGATGAAACAGAACTAATGCTTTTAATTTAATTATATAATTAAATTTGAAGTTTTTAGCTTTGGTTTTTGAAACATGATTATTACTGTGTAGTGAAGAAACCATATTTTAAATCAGTTAATTTATAATATTTATGCTCTGTCAATTTATATTAAGCACTGTTTTGTAAAATAAAAATATCAATAAGAACACCGGATTATATATCTTACTGTTCTTTTTTTTATTATAATATATATATATATATATATATATATATATATATATATATATATATATATTGTGTATTTAGGCAGCAATCCTTTATTTATGCATGTTTTATTAAAAACGACAGACAAGTTACTGCAATTAAGCTTTTTATTTAATTTTTCTTGTGTTCGAACAAGTGTTTTCTTTTTGGGACACAGAGTGTGTAGAAACTGTCTAAATGTTTTATAAATAAAACATCTCTATAACACTAAAAACATACACACAACACACACACTCAATTAAACTGAATAAATAAAATCATCCTTGATAATGGCTAAAAGTATACTTGAAAGTTCTTGGAATTATAGAATATATATATATGCATGAAATTATAGAATATATATATATATGCACACACACACACACACACACACACATATATATATATATATATATATATATATATATATATATTAAGAAAGATCTGAGCACTTTTTTTTTACGCTACAGAGTATTTATATGTATCTGTATATGATCGCTCCACCATGGTGTGATTCCTGTCCCGCATCCAGGTCAATTCTTCCCTTGCTGGACTTGATCCTTTTCAGTCCTGCTGTGTCATATCAATCCTCTTATATGGCAGTAAGTTCTGGACAATCTCCTCACAGATGAAGAGAAGACTGGAGGCAACAGAAATATGATCCTACAGAAGGATGCTGAGAATTCCATGGATGTAGCACATTAAGCAATGCAAAAAATCTTAAGGAAAATGGAAACAAAAAGAAATCAGAAAGATAAAGCTGAAATTTCTTAGACACATAATGAGGAAAGAGGGTTTGGAGAATCTGTCACTCTCAGGACATATCAAAGATAAAAAGCACAATGGAAGATAGTGGGCCGCTGACTTGACAAGCTTATGGGAATGGATTGGAGAACAGGGAGTGGGAGGCTTAGCAAAGAGATAAACATTACTAAGAGCTTCTAAAGATAGAAGCCATTATTGCCTATATTCTGAACGGACATGACATATTGAAGAATTTTGGTGGATCCTTGGTCTAAAGGTAACTGTATCTTGATTTATTGAAATTTATTTTCTTAATTTTGAAGATACTTTTATTTCAGCTCTTGTAAATTTTTCATGAATTTTTTTCACTTATCACGATTGAATTAACAATGCTTTTAGAAGCCCACCTGATCCCAAGAATGCTAAACAACATTATTATCTGTGAAATAAGTAACATAAAACTTTTTTTTTTTTAGAATAAAGTATTCCTTATCTTTGCAGGAAGTTTTCTATCAATAAAATCTGAAATAGCAATTGTGTTAATGTTGCCTTTGTCCATGTGATTCTAATTTTGTAAAAAATTGATTTGAGTATCAGGAAAAAATAGCCATGTTTGGCCACTTAAAAAAATAATGTCTCATTCCCACTTGAACTAATTTGTCACAACTCATTATTAAAAACTCAGGTTGGGGGAGTGTGGGGAAAGATTAAACAATTTGTAATACACATGTCTATAAGTGTTTTTTTCTGAACTGACATGGTGGGGGGTGATGGATCATCAGAAATGATAAAAGTATTTTCTAAATTTACAACAGGTGATTATTAAGTCAGTAGACTGTTTGGATGTTAAAATTGGTGGTGGTGATGGTGGGGGCATATAAAATGGAAAGAGAGGGAGAGAATGAGGGTGTAAAAAGATACAAAGAAATGGGAGAGAGGCAGAAAGAGAGTGTGAAAAGAGCAAAAAGGAAAGAGCATAAAAAAGGTACAGAAAGACAGAGAAAGAAAGTGTAGACAACAAAAAAGGAAAGAAAGAGAGAAAGAAAAAAATGAAAGAAAGAGAGACATGCTTTGCATAAAGAGAAAAACAAACGTGAAAGAAAGAGAAAAAGAGAGAGACAGTGCAGAAAGATAGAAATAAGAGAGAGAGAGAGAGAGATAGAAAGACAGTATAACATGAGAAAAGAAAGCTAGATGATATTTCTTCTAGATGAAAAGAGATTATAGAGTTTATAGAGAAGAAGAGAAAAAGAGAGAGTGAAGAAAATATGAAACGGAAAACAAAAAGTGTAAAGAAAGGAAAGATAGAGGAAAAGATTGTAAAAAGAGAAATAAAGAAAAGAAAGACAGTGGAAGAACAGGGAGTGGGAAAAGAAAGATAAAGAGAGAGAAAATATGTAATTTCCTTTCAGTAATTATTTTTATGAAAATATTGTTTTAAACTAAAATGACAATCCCACCCCCTCTACAATAACATCATTATATATTAGATGACATATATATATATATATATATATAATATTATGAAATGGACGAAGTTCAACAATTATTTTAAGACATTTTTATGTTTAAACATTCTTTTTTATAGATACAAATAATTAAGTAAATGCTCTGTTTATAAAAAACAGTATTAAACAACATTTACTGGCCTGAATGTCTGAGAAATTTTCATAGAAAATATGCGACCTCCGACATGAATGAAACCTGTATCCTACACGAAACCGTCATATAGCCGGACATGATTTACCAATTTAGCCACAGAGGAATGGTTTGGTTAGCAAGTTTGATTTTACTGTTTTTTTATATTTTTTATTTTTATTTCATTTTTATATTTGTATGTATAAAAAAGAATCTATAAATATAAAAATGTCTTAAAATTTATATATATATACATTATGAAATGGACAAAATCCGACAAATTATTTTAAGACATTTTTTATGTTTATACATTCTTTTTATAGATACAAATATTTAAGTAAATGCTCTGTTTATAATAAATAATAATATATCCGAGAAATTTTCACAGAAAATATGCATCCTCCAACAGGATTCAAACTTGTATCCTATATGGAACTGTTATTTAGCTTGATGTGCCTTTAACCAATTTGGCCACAGAGGAGTGTTCAGTTAGCAAGGTCAATTTTACTATCTTTAAACTTAAATCTTCCATATTTATTTATATAATATTATATATATATATATATATATATATATATATTTATCATATTTTATATATTATATATATATATATATATATATATATATATATATTAGATGACACATATATATATATATATATTAGATGTTAAATATATATACATATATATTAGATAATATATATATATATAAATATATATTAATGATAAATAAATATATATATAAAATATACATTATTTATACTAGATGATATATATATTTATATATATATATATATATATGAAAGAAATATAGTCTTAAGGTGTGCTATATTTATGGGATAAAGTGCTCGATATCAGAGATAGAGTGTGTGTAAATATAAAAAGTGAACATAGAAGTCAACACTTAGAGGCGACAGTCTGTTTCATGCTATATGGCCTGACAATTGCATATAGCATGAAACAGACTGTTACCTCTAAGTGTTGACTTCTATGTTCACTTTTATATTTATATATATATATATATGTATGTATGTATATATATCTATATCTACATTAAATGATAAATGTATCTATCATTAAAACAATAAGAAATATTTGTATTCCAGATCTACTAATTTTTTTCATGAATTTTTTGGGGTTTATCACAAATGAATTAACGATTCTTTTAGAAGCCCACCTGATCCCAATGAAAGCTAAATGAGCATTATTACCTGTGAATTGTTTTGTAATTGAAAATACAGGTAAAACACTTGAAAAATTTTATTTTGACAGAAAAGACACTGACTCTTATAGGAGGGCTGGTGTGTACAATCATGGCCTGATCAGGTGTGCAGGGCAATGCTTTTGCTATCACCATTTGCTTTTTTTTCTACCTCTATTTATATACGTTACAAATTAAACTAAATACAATTGACTATTAAAGGATGAAAAATCTTTGTGAATTTTGATATCATTTTGGGTTTTTTCTTTGTTTTTGTTCATATCGGTGAATTTGTTTTGTTCATGCTAAGTCTAGAAAATACATATACAAAATTCACTATTTTTTACCCATAATGTTGAACATGTTAAATTTTTCAACATTTTAACAAGAAAAATCTCAAGCTGATGCTAAAAATAGTTGTAAAACATTGTGAATTTATTTAAGATGGAATGATCTATTATGACATGTCTCTAATTTGTATTTGGATATGTTATATTTATTTTCATTTTTTCTAGTTTAATTTTTCACCTGTATTGCATATGATCAATTATTATACAGGTGAGTTCAATATGATAGATTATTGTATTAGGTGACAATAAAATTTGTATTTTATATAAATACTACCTTATGAAAATTGAGATGTAGTAGAGCAGGTGCTTCATGTCATAGATTCGGGAGCCAGGGGCCCACAAGACCCTTGCACTGGCCCTGCTTTATAGACTCGGGTAACCAGTCTTCTAAATATTAAACATTATTGTGCCTTTTCTATAAATATTTTCAAGGTAATTGTTCTGATGAACCTTCTTCTTTGGTATCAGAATTTTACGAATTTAAGTGCAGTACTAGATTGGCAGCAAGGTCTCATCATTTTACAGTTGAAATGGCGAGATGTAACCGTAAGTTCTATGCTAACAGTTTCTTCTATCGCATTTCTCTCTTGTGGAAGTCTTTTCTAGCTTCTTGATTTCCAGTCAATTTTGATCTTCAAAAAATTTAACTGAAATGTTAATTATTATCTTCTATCTTCTTAAATTCTGATCTTTTATTCTCTCTCCTTAATATTTTTTCCTCATATTCTTTCATACTCAGTAATCCCTGTGTCTTAGTGGCTTTATTGTCTTGCTTGGTGTAAAATGGTTAAAAAACAAGAAGGTATTTAGCCATCTATCTCCCTCCAGTTATGGGTTAAATAGTAAGGTAGACTGGGCTTGGTTGACCACGAGTTTGATAAGGGTTCTTTGGGGCACACTTTGCACCAATTCTGTTATTTCAAAATTCCAAAAAGGTTGTTTTATTCTACACAAGCCTTCACATCAAATAATATTTGTTTGTAATCTAGCAGTTCAATTCCAAGAACTGAATTGTTCAGCATTCATATGTTAGAATTGTTAGGCATTCATATGTTAGAATTGTTAGGCATTTGTATGTTAGAATTGTTAGGCATTCATATGTTAGAATTGTTGGGCATTTGTATGTTAGAATTGTTAGGCATTCATATGTTAGAATTCTTAGGCATTCATATGTTAGAATTGTTGGGCATTTGTATGTTAGAATTGTTAGGCATTTGTATGTTAGAATTGTTGGGAAATGATATGTTAGAATCAGTGACAGAGTCCTTATATAACACAAATTAAAAAAATATGCTTTCATAATAATTACACGATGTAAGTTTTTATTATGAAAGTCAAAGTTTTCAGAATAAAATTCAAATTAACCAGCCAATGTTGATATAACTTTAAGAATCTACTTATATCTATATGATAAATAGATTATATGAATTTCATCTTATGATAGTTGTACTATTAGAAATTTTTATAATAATTTATTTGAGGGTGTGAGATTTCATGATCCAACATAAAAGTTGATTACCATAATGTAAATATATATAATGAGCCATGATCACCTAACATCCGGAAGAGACAAGACAGGTAGAAGTAGAATTATTATTATTATTATTTTTTAATTTTAGATATATAAAGATTGTTATGGAAGAAAAAAATAAAGATATCGACTCAAAAGAGAAACAAACTGTTGTAAATTCATTGGAGGATTGGAAATTGTGAAAAATTTTAACTTGAAAATAATTGGTAAGATAATTTCTGTCTGAATTTCTGAAATGAGGACTTATCATTATTTACACACAGACTGTTGTCCTCATCTTTGTTGTTACCACAATGTTTTGGCCGTTGTGTCCTCCAGACTTCCTCAGGTTTATATTGATCTGTGTAACTTACAGGGAATTCTGGACTGAACCTTTTATTTAATCTATGGGGGTACACTGTTTTTGTACCACTGCCCATATCTGGTTCTTATTTTTAGTACTGGATCTGTCTATATTTCTGAGATGAGGTATTATGTACCCTATTTACATTATTCGGACTTTTGTCCTCATCTTTGTTGCCATATTTATCACAACGTTTCGGCTGTTGTATGCTCCGGCCTTCTTCAGTATCTGTCTATATTTCTGAGATGAGGTATTACGTACCCTATTTACATTATTTGGACTTTTGTCCTCATCTTTGTCACCATATTTATCACAATGTTTCGGTCATTGTACGCTCCAGCCTTTGTCAGTATCTGTCTATATTTCTGAGATGAGGTATTACGTACCCTATTTACATTATTTGGACTTTTGTTCTCATCTTTGTCGCCATATTTATTACAATGTTTCAGCCGTTGTACACCCTGGCCTTCTTCAGGTGGTTGGAATGTCAAACTGAACCCTTTATTTCGCTCACTGGGGTAGACTGTTCTAGTTCCATGTGCCATGTTTTAATGGATGTTAGTTATCAGTTATCTTTATCCACTGTGCCATGTGTTAGTATTGCTCACCCTGTTTCACCTGAGTCCAAGTATATCTGTCTGACCCAGGGATTGAACTTATAATTAATATATCACCAAATTCATGACAATGTTTTAATCTGATCACATCAGACAAGTTACTGTAGTGAATTTGAAGCCTTAAACCTAATCTGCCTGCTGATGAGTGATGCCGCTACTTGCTTGCAGCTTCAGTGTGTGCAGGCAAGTGTGACCAGTTTTACTTGAAACAGAAACTGTTTCATTTTGACTTATCTTTATTTTTTTAAATATTTTTTCTCAGCATCCTTCTGCATCTCCATTGCTTCAAGTCTCCCCTTCATCTGTGGGGAAACTCTTCAGCATTAGGACTGATATTGCCTAGGAATTAAACACTCTTTTCTTTGTTTTGTAGAGACATTATATTATTATTATTATTATTATTAAAAAAAATATAAAATAATAATAATAAATATCATAAATAAAAGAAAATAAAACAAATAACATTAAAACTTTGTTTAAAATAAAATAAACAAAAAAAAAGTTCTTCCAGTATGCAACAGAAACTTTTCCTGTTGGAAACCAGACTTCATACCAAATGATGCTGATACTCTCTTTCACAACTTACCATTTCTTGTTATAATACAAAGTGACTTTCTTACTTTTACCACATGCAACTTTAAAAGACTTGTAACTAAAATAACTCTGTGCCTTTTTTAGAAACATTTTCATGGTAACTCTTGAGATGAACTCTGGTATAGTACGTAGACTGTATGAATTTAAGCACAATACTAGACTGGCAGTGAGATCTTATTGAGCTGTCCAGATGTAACCATAACTTCTATGCTAACAGTTTCTTTTCTCGCACTTCTCGCTTGTAGAACTCCCATCTAGCTCCATGCTTTTCAGTCAACTTTAATCTGCAAGAATTTAAATGCAATGTCAATCACTATCTACTGTCCTCCTGATTGCACTTTTCTCTTTTTGCTAATGGCTCTCTTCCTAATTCCTTCACACTCTGTAACCCCTTGCATGTTAGTGGCTTTACTGCCTTACTTGGGGTGACATTGATTAAAAAAAATAAACACACACCAGTATACAAAAATAAATTATATGATTTTAATTAAGAATTTAACATGCTTTTAATGTTATTTCTGTGTATGTTTTTATTTCTTGTGAACACAAGGCTATCATTGCTGGTATGATGTGAGTGATCCCACAGTTTCCAATGAAATAATGCTGAATTTAAATTTTATCTCTGTAGATAAGTTTCTTCATGAGTAATGAACATTTAAAAAAAAAAAAACTACCTCTACTAAAACCAGCAAACAAAGCTCTAAGTAAAAAAAATGAAATACGCTTTTCAGAGAATTGCTATGTAAAGTATTTGATTTTAATATTAAGTAATCTTAAAATTCACTAACCAATTAGAAAACAGTGGCTTCAGTTATAAGTCTCGAGATTTAATAAAATTCTCTTTCATCACATTTTAGGGAGACATTTTAGTTTAAGTACATGAGGGTAACAGTAAATTTCACTCCTCTGGTTACCACTTAGTAAGGCTGCAGTTTATCACAGAAATTGTCAGTGTTAAAATGTAAGTCATGGCTGCAAGTTGACCTTAGGCTGGAAAAATAAATATGTCATCAAACAGAATATAGTGAGGATGGGAAGTGAATGAGTGACAGGTCAGCTTTGGGATTTTGTTTCTACAGATTGAAAAACTAAACTGATTGGTTGGATGACAAGCAAGGAAGATGAATGTGGAGGGTGTAGTCCTAAAGTGACATGTCACTCAACAGGACAGTCTACACACAAAACCTCTAGGATTGGTTTAAATGTAGTGGCTATTGCAGCATTTCTAGTGGAAATATTTTATCAGATAAAGAATTCTATAATATAAAATAATAAAATA
>CAHIKZ030004433.1:165000-167500 GCA_903632075.3 Acanthosepion pharaonis | reverse complement strand
GTATAAACATAAAAAATGTCTTAAATAATAGTCGGACTTTATCCATTTCATAATGTATGACGTCATTTGTTTACATTTGGATACACGTTGAGCAGATATGAATGAATGAGAAAAAATCATGGAGAATTGTGTTTAAAAACAGTAAAATCGACCTTGCTAACCGAACACTCCTCTGTGGCCCAATAGGTTAAGGTACGTCAGCTTATATGACGCTTCTGTATTGGATACAGATTTGATTCTTGTCGGAGAACGCATATTTTCTATGAAAATTTCTCAAACATTCAGGCTGGTAAATGTTGTTAATACTGTTTATTATAAACAGAGCATTTACTTAAATATTTGTATCTATAAAAAGAATGTATAAACATAAAAAATGTCTTAATTAGGTATTGATCTAGAATCTTTGAGCTAAAAAATAATATACTTTCATGGCAACGATGCTTCACATTCAGCAAAATTAAATATTCACTGCCTTAACAAAAACAAGGTTTAAAGGAAGCAAATTAATGGATTAGCCCCAGACACTCCCAAAATTAATCCAATATAGAACTTGTAGTTTGTCATTAAAAGAGATGTATATGAAAATGGTAAATTAAATCCAACCAAGTAGATCTTTGCCAAGTAATAAAAAGTAGAAAAAAAGTAGATTAAGTTAATAAAATCAATGGGTAATAGAATTATGAAGGTTATAGAACAGTCATGGGCAAACTGCGGTCTGAAGGCTGCATATGGCCTGTTTGGTTTTCTTAATTCTTCTTCTATGTGCCGTGTCCCTCAGGATGTAGGCGCTCATGGCTCTCCACAATTTCCTGTCCTTTGTAGCTCTTAATAAATTTTTGTCTTTTTGTTATTTCTTCTAAACGTTGTTCCGCCATTCATTTACTCAAGCTGATTCTTCTTCTTCTATGTGCTGTTTACCTTCAGGACTTAAGTGATCATAGGTCCCCACAATTTCCTGTCTTTTGTAGCTCCCAATAAATTTTGTCTTTTTGTTATTTCTCCTAAATCCTGTTCTGCCATGTATGTTATTGTTTTCTCCTCTTCCTCTTGCTTTCAATCTGTCCTGTGAGTATCAGATTTTCCAAGCTCACTTTCTTCATTCTATGCTCTTGTTAATTCAATAGTTTATTTCTGATTCTAAGTATAAGTGTACTTTTTGTTTTCATTTTTGCTAAAACTTTGTTACTCAGATGTTCAGTCCATGATATCCTCAGCATCCTTCTGTAGAACTACATTTCTGTTGCTTCAAGTCTTCTTCATCTTTGAGGAGATTGTCCAAGATTCACTGCCATATAGGAGGACAGATGTCATGTAACAGTTCAGTTTTCAATTTGAAAATCATGTTTATAAAAATTTTGCGCTTAAGTACAATGCTTTGTGAAATTGTAACCTTTCATTCATGGTAATGGCTTCATCATTTTAAACCATTGGCAATTTTTACTAAGGAAGATCGTACATAAATTAGAAACTACCATTTTCAGCAGCATTTGTTAATCACAGCGATAGCATCTGGTTAGCAAAGTTAAATTAGTTTTTAAACAACAAATTTCTCATGATTTTTCTTGAATGCTTATATCTGATCAAAGTGCATCATGAAGCCTTCAATTTTTCAATTATAGGAAATCTTTTCTCCATAAAATCAACTTTTCTCCCATTTCTAAGGCAAATACTTATGTGTATAGTCTTCTGTAGTTAAAATGAATGAGGTGCCTTCAATGAAAATTTACCTTGAAACGTTTTAGTAGTGAAACTGACTTTATGATGAGCCATATCTCATGTAGCCCATGAGTCAGAAAAGGTTCCCCATGCCTGTTATAGCTTATGAAGGATCCTATATTAACATGAAAAATAATTGCTGTAACCCATAACATTTTTGATTTATATATGAGAATATATATCATAAAATGAACTAAGTCCAACAATTATTTTAATATATTAATTGTTTATATCTTATTTTTATAGATACAAATATTTAAGTAAATGCTCTGTTTATAATAAACAGCATTAACAACATTTACCAGTCTGAATGTCCGAGAAATCTCATAGAAAATATGTGTCCTCCAACAGGAATCGAACATGTATCCTACACAGAACCATCATCTAGCCTGAAGTGCTATACATATTTAGCTACAGAGGAAGCATCTGGTTAGCAAAGTTAAATTACTGTTTTTAAACAACAAATTTCTCATGATTTTTCTTGAATGCTTATATCTGATCAAAGTGCATCTTAAAACAGAAAATATATTAAAATAATTGTCGGACTTAATCCATTTCATAATATATGACGTCATTTCTTTAGGTTAAGATATATGTTTTGAGTAGACATGAGCATTCAAAAAAGAACATGGGAAATTTGTTGTTTACAAACAATAATCTGACTTTGCTAACCAGACACTTCCTTTGTTGCTAAATGGTATAGCATGACAGGCTATATGACAGTTCTGTATAGGATACAGGTTTGATTCCTATTGGAGGACACATATTTTCTATCAAATTTCTC
>CAHIKZ030004433.1:5000-160000 GCA_903632075.3 Acanthosepion pharaonis | reverse complement strand
GAGAGACCAGCAAAACTCCTTGTAACACAGGAGATGAACTGAAAGCAAGAATTATGACAGCATTCACCAATTTTACAAGGAGAGGGTCCAGAAGAGTTGCAGGAGATTCTAAAGTTGCCTGGAGGCCATGGTTGAAGACAATGGTGATTTTACTGAGTAAATTTATTCTTTAGTATTCCAAGATATTTTTGTGTAATTTTGGTAAATATATCTTTTGATGTCAGCGTTATTTTCATTTTTGCGTAATTTAGATGAATATTTATCCATTGCACCCTGTACATATATATATATATATATATATATATATATATATATATACACTAGTAATATATTCACTTGGTTGGTGAAAAAACCCAGATAACACAATTTGCAAATATAAATATATCAAAACAAATTGGTATCTGGGAAAAAAATTGGAAAAGAAAGAAAGAACTAGAAATATCCAAACAGGGTGAAAAATCGTCCAGTGCCTTAAATTTCCAGTTCAAAGAAAAATGTTCAATTGAGTTACTAAGATAAAACGTAAAGTGCTTTTGTTTTTCTCATCACATGTTTTTATGCCATGTTAGGTTTTATGCTAATTTGAGTTTTTAATGGTTGGTTTTAATCAATAAATATGTTCCTTATTTTGTTCTCTGTAGTCAGTTCACCCTGAAGATTCATTGGTTGAAACCTCGATTAGTTGTTCCTGGTTCTTTAGGAATTATTTTATATAAAATATAAATATATAATATATAATATACATAGAATATATATATTATAATATATATGAAGAAAAAGATACTCTTAAGGTATGCTATATTTATGGGATAAAGTGCTCAATATCAGAGATAGAGCATGTGTAAATATAAAAGTGAACATTGAAGAACACTTAGGTTGACAGGCTGTTTCATGCTAGACGCAATCGTCAGGCCTGACAATTGTGTTCTAGCATGAAACAGCCTGTCGCCTAAGTGTTAACAACTTCATATATAATATATATATATATATATTTTATTTTTGTTTTATTTTAAAAATATAATATAAATATATATATATATGTAGACAAACACACACACATATATATATATATATATATATATATATATATATATATATATATATAATATATATATAAACGTAGCAGAACAGTGATTAGAATAGGTAGTAAAAAGATAAAATTTACTAAGTGCTACAAAGGATGGGAAATTGTGAAGAACTATGATCGGCAATGTCCTGAAGGGAAAAGGCACACAGAAGAAGTCAACCAAATACGAAATGGTTTAATGCAAAGATTCCCAACCTGGGGCGCATGACCCACTGGTGGGGCATGGTAATATTTTGGTGGGGCATGTGTAGGAAGTGCACCTTTCAGCATACTATACCAACAGAATAAAAGGGCAATTCGAGAAAGAGTTATTAACAGTGAATTATTTTCTAGTGAGTATGATGAGTGTTAATATTAATGTGTTTTAATATATATATATATATATATATATATATATATATATATATATATATATATATATATATAATAAAAAGAAAGAACAGTAAGATATATAAGCTGGTGTTCTTATTGATATTTATATTTTTACAAAATAGTGCTCAATGTAAATTTACAGAGCATAAATATTATAAATTAACTGATTTAAAATATGGTTTCTTTGCTACACAGGAATTACCATGGTTCATAATCCGAAGCTAAAATCTTCAAATTCAATTATATAATTAAATTAAAAGCATTAGTTCTGTTTCATCTTCAAGCGAATTTTGGAATAACTTATTTTTAAATTTACTGAGTTTTAAATGCACATATAATTCATAATTTCTTGTTTCCAAGGATACAGAAAAATCCACAGACAGGGGTAGTAGCATGTTCATTTTTATTAACTATTGTTGTATCAATTATGAGTTACGTTCGAAATATATATATATAATTATTTATTTAAATATATGATTCCAACGCTACATAAGAGTTCTCATGTTTCAAAACAAGAGCCAAAAACTTCAATATAATTATTTGAATTAAATTGAATTAAAGTACAAAGCTCTGTTCCATCTTCAAGCGAAATCTTTTTTGGAATAACTTATTCCTGAAATTTACGCATTTTACAAAAATACTAAAGAACTTTGGATTATTTACCTAATGAGTTCTTTCCTATTTTCTATATATTCACACACACACACACACACACACACACACACACACACACACACACACACACACACACGTGTGTGTGGTGTTTTAAATATACTCAATACTTAGCCATAATAACAAATGTAATCACTAGAAGCAATGGTAATACTAGAAATGTAACCCCAGGTAGCTGTAGTAATAGTGGTATGTGCTTAACTAAATAAACATGAGTAAAAAATGTGTTTAAGTTGCTAGGTTATATTGATGCACATTGTAAAATTGCAGTGACTGACTGCAGAAAACATGAACAATATCAGTAAAACATGGGGTAAGAATTTGAATTATTATTGAAGCCTTGGTCTTTTCACTCATAAATTATTATATACTTGCACCCACTTCTTTGTGTGCATGTGTAATTGTATAAACATAACAAATTTAGTTCAATGAAGTCCTGAAGGACAAAATGTGTCACAAATAAACTTTTTCCAATTTTATTATATACATATATATATATATATATATATATATATATATATATATATATATATATATTGATAAGCAATGTGGTTGGTCCTGATCTGGCATCTCATCTACAGTCGCTCTCTCACAGACATGCCGTTGCCTCCCTCTGTCTTTTCTACACTTTCATGGTAACTGCTCTGATGAACTACTTTCCCGAGATCCCAGACTGCATGAATTTAAGCGTGCTACTAGGCTGTCATCATGGTCCCACCCTTTCACTGTCGAAATGGTTAAATGTGGCCATCACTTCTACTCCAATAGCTTCATGTCTCGCACCTCCTGTCTGTGGAATTCCCTTCCTATTACTTGTTTCCTTGATAGCTATAATCTCCAACTGTTCAAATGTAATGTCAATCGATATCTGCAGATGCCATGAACTATCCCCTGCCCTTCTCTTCATCCTTTCCTCCATCAAGCATCTTTACTCTCAGTCCCACTCTGTAACCCCTTGCGTACTAGTGGCATCCTGCCTTGCTTGGGATGAAATGCTTAAAATATATATATATATATATATATATATATATATATAATCACCTTACATCAACTTAAAACTACCCCTCAAAATTGTATAAAAACTATATGTAAATTTAAATGGAAGTATGGTCTGATGAGCCAGGGAAAAAGAAATTCCCTGAGGAAATAAATTATAACCAATGATCCCTTAAAGTTGTCTGTTTTCATTGAATTAATCACTCTGATTTAACATCGAGCTCTCTGGATTCCATCCTCCTTGGGATTATCCATACAGATTACCAAGATTTTCATTATATATATATATATATATATATATATATATATATATATATATATATATAAACTGTTACATTAGAACATGCAAGTTACTACTACAAAATTGCAGATTTTGCTTTGATGTTTAATACGTCTCATCAAGTAGTTAACAATGATGGTAATAAATGATTTTATTTAAAATTACAATTTATTAAACATCACTTTTTTTATATTTGTGGAAAATTTTCCATAAATTTTCTTTTCTTTCCTCTTCCTTTTCTTTTTATTGATTTTTTATTTTCTTTCTCTTTTTTACTTTAAAAAATTTTTTTTTGTCTTTTATGGAAAATTTTCCGCCTTGAGTGGCTCTTGGGCCTAGTATTGGGTGAAGATTAAAAAAAAATTCTGTTTCCTTTCTGTGAATGCCACACCTAACCTATTAAACACACATTCAGTTTAATCTATTTTCACAAGTAGGTGAGGGCAAAAGCAATTAATGTACTTCTGTCACTAAGTTTTCGGGACTTCAGCTTATTTACTTACCTTTTCCTATTTTCTTGATGACAAAATATTAACCTTACTCATGATATTTTTAATGTTTAAAACAGATGCAAGTAAAAAGATATTATTGAAACACCACAGATTGAGGAATAGTGATAAAACAAGAAGGTATTCATGATAACATATCAGTATATATATATATATATATATATATATATATATATATAGTTAAGTAACGAAAATCTTGGTAATCCATATGGATAATTCCAAGGAGGATGAAACTCTTCTAAAATTTTAAATTCATTTTTTCTTTTCACCTTTGAAAGTGAAGTCTGAAGATCCAGAAAAAAATAAAATTATCTGGTAAAATAAATTATAACTAATGGAGCCTTAAAGTGGTCTGTTTTTCTTTAACTTAATATATATATATATATATATATATATAGATAGATAGATAGATAGATAGATAGATATTATTTATTTTAGGATATTAAAACAAAAATATGTTAAAAATCACTACATGATTGCAATCATGATTCAACACTACTAATGTGTCTCATTGGGTGATGTCAAACCATTGGCAAGTGAAAGATTAATTTAATTTAAAGATTAATCTTAACCATGTCAGTGATTTGACATCAGCTGAGGAGACACATTTGTGGTGTTGAAATACGATTGTAATTGTGTAGCGATTTTTATCCTAGAATAAATAATATTTAGCTCTACCACTTTAAATTAAATGTTACGTACAGTGGAATTATACTCCATTTGTTCTCATTTTATCTATCTATATATATATATATATATATATATATATATATATATATATATATATATATATATATATATTATGTACATATGTCTGTAAGCCTGTAGATAATTACTTTTACTTTACTTTTCTCTAAAATGTCTTTAAAATATACAAGATAGAATTACATGACCAAGAATAAAAATTTACTTGTGAATAATAGCTCAGATACTTGAGAAATAAAGTTGATAGCTAAGTTCTTGAACAGAATATTTAGCCAAAGGAAATCTAATTTAGCATTTAGTTATAATAATGATATTTGCACGTAGACGAGTGATTAGAATATTTCTTTCTAACCATCAGACCTGGGTTCGAATGTCATCATGGTTGATTTGTCAGGAAGGTGCCTTCTTGATGTTGTAGACTCCTCCTTTTCCTATCTATCACTCCTAGTAACAGAACAGTCTATATCTTACACCTACGTACGGAAAACTTTGACCAATAAAAACCGTGCTAGGCGAACCAACAAATCTCACTGGTTAACGACACAATAATCTAAAAGTTTCACGTGCAAAACGAAATTGCGCAAAACTTCTGTGAGCCGATTTTGGACTTTCAAAAACATATAAAAGAAAACACCGACTGACCAAAGCAGTCAGAGACGAACATCTACAGAGAAATTGCCAACATACTCCACGTCACTCAAAATCACGATTTTACCGCGCAAAAGTACATCAACTCTGACTCACTTGCAATTTAAACTCAACCAACTCTGTGGACATCGAATCACAAACCTTGCTTATCCAAAGTGAATTATATTCACTACCTATTAAGTAAAAATCAATGTGCGAATGATTTAGAAACATTACAGTCAAAGGTAGATCACTCCATAAGAACTCCTATCAAAAAAACATTTAATATCGACAATTTTAATATCAACACAAATCTAGAAAGACTGTAAATGAACAAACGAATACTAAGAGAGACATACCGAAACCTAAAATATCACACACACTTTGCCATAGTAACATATAAAATATTTTGTAAAAAATTGTATAACTATGTTTTAGCGTTTCTAAATTGAATATGTCTTGTTTTTTTCAAATTTGATGCAGAAATAAAGATGATTGTAACATAAATTTGCACATCCCTCAACATGGGGAAATTCAAAGATGTATCTAAAAAGTCGTAGACCATCCGATGATGACAAAGTCTTGTTGATGAAACTGGGTAGAAGGACATTTTGGGAGCTGGTTGCAATGATCAAATCACAAAGGGTTTGAGAATATGTTCAGACTCTTGAACAAACCAGTTTCAAAAGTGGGTGGGTGGAAGGTAAAGCTTTAGTTATTTGTTATTCATTTGGGTATTCCTGGGTTTTTACAGCAAAGGCTCAGGAAAATTTGAAATTGCTCAAATATTCTTAATGTTCAAATGGAAGATGCAAGTCATTGAATATTTGCTCCCTCATGGTTTACGCTTCCATAATTACTCACCAAAATTGTGAAGAAAGAGTGGGAAAAAAAAATAATAATATACATGCTTTTGTTTGGTAAAAACCGATGAATTTGTACCTCAATAAAGGACTTATTTAAAAAAACATCGGTTTTAAAAAAAATATTATTTTATTTTATGGTAATTTTTAAAAGATATTTGAGGTATAATATGCAGAATTTGCTTATTTTTTGAGAAAATTTGTAAAATAATTTAGGAATCTTTATATATATATATATTTATATAATATTAGAAAAAATTTAAAAAAAAACAAACAAAAGTCTTAATATGCGATTAGCAGTTTTAATGTTTAATGTCAACGTATGGAAATCTAAAACCATAGACATATTCATAAAAACATAATCACATGGAATTTTTGTTTGTTTTTTCCGGCGTTGCCTTGTCGGATCTATATCCATATTGTAATATATATATATAATATATATATATATATAGAATAGAAATATTAAACAAATGACCATCAAAAAACAGGGACAGCTGAAACAGGGATAAAATTAACAGCAGCTGTATTGGCATTTAAGGTTGATACAACGCATGTCTTAATTAGTTTTATTTTTTATTGAATTGTTTTTACGAAACTAAAAAAAAACATTGTTTTCAATCGTTATGAGAAGTCTACCGATTGAATAGAATTTTATTATAAACAATTGTCTTGTAAATGCAATTTTTAAAGCCCATTCTTTATGTAAAAATAAAAAAAAAGGAAGTGTGCAAGACAATAAGAAACACTATATTCCAAAAGGTAGATTTGAAAAAATTTTTGAAATCAGTTTTTTCTTTTGAAAAATGTAAAAAAGAAAACCGATCCCATATATAAATGAACACAGACACAAACACACAAACAACCTGGGTTTTATAATAGGTATAACTCGATATGAGTTGTCCCCCTTTCATGAATGCCTCTTAATCGTGTTTTTCAAATTGATTTTGTGCAAAAAACAAATGTGTTTTTTTCAATTTTTGGAACAGCTGGCTCAGAACCACTGCAAAAAAGTCCTGTGAAGTTTTGTTGAAACTTGAAGAAGAAAAAAAAATAATAAATACAATCCAATATATAAAACGCACGATATTTTGCACAAAGCACACACACACACACACACACACAAAAAACACAGATTATATCCTTTTTATAATAAGAGAGATTTTTCCATGAAAAGATACCATCAGGTCCAAATATTGCATAATTGGGGATCTAGGTTAAACTATGGAGCTAAAATAGAATTATTTATAAGGCAGAGAGCCATGGAAGCCTGGGGATTAATGATAAAAGATAGATCATATCACCATCAAAGACTGAAAAAAAAATTCTAAGATTATTGTTTAAACACGGATATTCAGATGAGTTTTATTTTTTTTATGAATTGGTGGAAACTTTGTTTTCAATCGCTAAGAGTTCACTTGAATAGAATTTTATTATAAATAATTGTCTTGTAATGAATTTTTAAAGCATTCTGAATGAGCTGTCATGAAACACCAGCTGAAAAAAAAAAAGTTTTGTTGAAATCAGTTGAAAAATGTAGGAATCCGATCCTATATATAAACAAACACAGACACACACACACACAAAACAACCTGGGTTTTATAATAAGTATAACTCAATATGAGTTGTCCCCTTTCATTCTTTACGATGCCTCTTAATCATCTTTTTTTCAATTGATTTCGTTACCCAAAAACAATTGTGTTTTTCCAATTTTGGTGCTGTCAGAACCACTGCAAGGTAATTTTATGTAGTCCTGTGAAGTTTTGTTGAAATCGGTTGAAAAATATAGGAAATCCGATCCAATATATAAACACACACACACACACACACACACACACACACACAACCTGGGTTTTATAATAAGTATGATTATCAAAAGATTGTTGCAAAACTTATGTAGAAAAATAAATGTAAGTAAAATGCCAAAATTTGGCCAATCTGACTTTTGCATTTGACAGTAATCTAAGTTTTAGGAAAATCAAAGAAATACAAAATCGGCAAGTTTTTGAGGTTTTTGTGTGATTACGAGCCTGCTGTAGCAATTATGTTTTAACTCGCATTGCCATGTTTAAACTGGTTTTAAGAGTGCTGTATATAAAAAGGACTGATTTCAGTGAATTATGTCATATATTTTGACTGAACTTATTATAAAATCTAAAGTATGTAAAGTCAGCACATGTAACGAGGTTGACTGATAAATATTTGAAAGCATTTCTTGGTTGGATACAGCAATACCAAAACAAATATTAATTACTAGCAGCATGGCCCGGCATTGCCTGTGCTTGATTCAAAAATCGTACGACTCATACAGCAATCACTATCACTTGACTTAAAATATTTTTATCCTTCCTTGCCTTTAAAGGAGTGCCCTTTGCCATGCTGATATTGCTACATGCCTTACTTCTTGCCTATCTCACACCAAATTTTTTTTCTAAGCTCTATACTAAACATTAAATCTCTGACCTAAAAAAGAACTAAACAAAATGAACACAAAACGATCAGCTTTAAAAAGGACTCATAACTGGAAAAACTAAATGAAAAAAAAAAATGTTAACAACAAATACTTTTTCACACCCAACCCAGTTCTGTGGAATCAGAATCAATGTTGAGTTTAAGCAAGCTGAATGAGCCAATTGGAGTAAAGTGCCATGCAGATTTAAATTTTTTCTCATATGTGATTTATGCAGCTATCAATTTTTTTGCATGCTAGCATGCTAGTTAACATTCATGTCAGTCAGCTGTTGGCTCTCACGCTGGCCAATAGAATCTTCCTGCCTATTCATGGCAGCCAGCTATAGGCTCTCACTCTGGCTATTAGAAAATGGCCACAAACTACATGAAAAATGCCGTAGAAGCATGAAAAAATCGATTATTTCCACTATTAATGGGAGTTGGGAAATTCAAAGTCAGTCTTGGCCTCTCCATTAACTTGTAGCATGTGCATGTAAATTTTGGTGCAAATCCGTTGAAAACTGTGGCCATACATTCGTTACACACACACACACACACACACACACACACACACACACACACACACACACACATCCTGCCTTTTATAGATAGAGATATATTAAAAGGTTAATGCCAGTTTCAAAAATTGCACTAACCTTTTGTGCTGCTTTGTTTGTAAGATTTGGATATGTGTGCACTTGGTGTGATATAAATATTTTATTGCTATTGTCGCCTTCTTTGATAACTTTTTAATAAGTAAGTATGTTCATTTTCTTTTGTACATTTAGTGTATTGTATTGAACAAAATGGTTATTCGACCCTTGTGCGTCATTCTCTCAGTTATCTGGAACTCTGCGAAAAAAGTTTGCTGACCCCTGATTATGAGACTTAAACAGTGATAAAAAAAAAAAAAAAAAAAACAGGCAAAGTTTAATATTCAAACCTGCAAGAAAATTGTTTGCTAACAGTTTGGTGTTTCTTTTCACACTGCTATTACAATATGCTCTCTTGGCAATGTTTATAGTTTTAGTGCTTGTGGTAATAAAATAACTATATCCTATCTGCTTTTCGTTTGTAGCCATCCACTATAATAAAATAAATGTTTTCAGTAATAAAACTGATTTAGTCAACTTCATAAGTTTCTACTTAGAGTTGTTGCTATATTATATATTTAAGCTTAACATTTTTGTTGTCAATTTTTGAGTTAAAAAAAAAAGACTAAATCTATATGTAAACTGTTTTAGGGAGTTTGTGTGGGTGGGAGAAGAAAATGAAAGAAATGTCTGAAAAATAAATTTTTAAAAAAAAATTGATTATAGTTACTCATAATGATGTGTTTATTTAAATTTTATGTTTTCTCGTCATTTGCTCAAATTTATGAATAAAAAAAAAATACTTTTATTGGTATCTCTTTGCAATCTGATAAATAATAAATAGTGCATTGTAGCTGGTTCTTGTATCTTTATAAACTTATAAAAACAGGGTGTAGCAGAAATACATCCCACATATATTTAAATCCAGAGACAGTTATACAATGTGATAGGTCCTGATCTGGCATCTCATCTACAGTCACAGACATGCTGTGCCTTCCCTCTGTCTCTTCTACAAATATTTTCATGGCAACTTCTCTGACAAGCTACTTTCACTGGTTCCCAGACAGTATAAATTTAAGCGTGCTACTAGAGTGGCATCTCGGCCCCACTCTTTCACTGTTGAAACAGCTAAATATAGCCATCTCTTCTACTCCAACAGCTTCTCTCACACTTCCTGTCTGTGGAACTCCCTTCCTCCTATTTGCTTCCCTGATAACTTTAATCTTCAAATATTCAAGCGTAATGTCAATCGACATCTTCTGATGCCTTAATCTTGTTCCCCGTCCTTCTGTTTATCCATTCATCAAACATGCCTTTTTTACTCTTGTTCTCACTCTCTGTAACCCCTTGCATGCACTCTTGCATTGCTTGGGGTGAAATGCTTTAAGAAAAAAAAAACTTCCCAGACAGACCTCCCACATAATGGCAAGGTGTTAGTGCCAATGATGTCTTCATCTAGTTAATGTCTTACCATTATGTATGAGATATTTCTGGGTGGTATATGTGGGAGATATTTCTACGTTGCACCCTGTATAAAATTATTCTTGTAAATAAACAAACTAATAAAATAAATAGTGTTTAATTCTTTTGCTGCAATTCCTTGAGAAGATAAGATAATGCATAAATCCACATTATTTACATTGTTTGAACTGTTGTCCTCATCTTTATTGCCATATTCTCAACGTTTTGGCCATTGTACACTCTGGCCCTCCACAGGTGATTGGAATTTCAAACTGAATCCTTTATTTTGTTCTAGTTCCACACCTCTTCTGGTTATCTCAGTTATCTCCCTTTAACTCAACTCTCCAGGTTTTTTGTTCTCCACTGTAGTAGCCAGGTATTGAACTCACAACTCTTTGGATCAACTCACTGGATACAACCAACGCTTTTATCCACTGGATTATGTGTCCTTGAGGACACAGGGCCCAGTGGATCCAGTCGAAACGTCATAAATATGGCAATAAAGATGAGGATAACAGTGCGAGCAATGTAAATAATATAAATAATTACAATATCTCACCTCAGAAATATAGACAGATCCTGAAGAAGGCCTAGAGTGTACAACAGACAAAATGACACAAGTATGTTGATAAAGATGAGGACAACAGACCGAACAATGTAAATAGTGTAAGAAAATTACAATAACTTATCTCAGAAATATAGACAGAACCTGCAGAAGGCCAGAGCATACAATGGCCGAAACATGAATATGACAATAAAGATGAGGATAATAGGAGTAAGAAGAGTATATTTTATATGTAAGTATTTCTTGCAAATTTTACTAATATTGGTTGGTTAATACCAGTTTTATTGCAAAAGCATTGACTTGCATAATTAAGATTGGCTTTGTGAATTCTTCTACTTATAGTTTTGATAATTTGAGTAATAGATACCTTGGTTTATGAATCAGTATAGGAGAAAAGGAAATTGAATATAGAATAGGTTGTGCCAGGGTTGGTTTTGCCCATCATTGTGAATTGCTACAAAACCAAAACATCAACCAGAAAATTTGAGTCATGTTCTTAAGTAGCATCATCAAACTTTCATATGAATGTCATGCATGTTGCCAAACCTGTACAGAAATATCTAAACTGTCAGTTGAATGCAGTTGCTTTCGAAGATAAAAAGTTAAAAATGGCATTGGGTGAGTGAAGTGTGTATATCTTGGCTAAGGTAATTCTTCCTTGATTCTTGTGGACTGGTGCTATAGAATCACAAACAAAGAACTGTAACAAATAACAGAAACCACATCATGTGAAGACCACCAACAGCAGTAACAACTAAAATGGATAGCACATATAACTAGAAGAGAAAAAAAGACATAATCATAATGTTGACATTCCACACTACTTCAACTAAAAGATAAGGAATGAAACCTGTATTGTTAAATAATAATTTCAGACTATTATTTTTTAATGGCAGTGTATTTTGGCTCAGACCTTCTGAGGCTGACCTTTGAGGTCAGATGGTAGACAAAATAGGGATGTTGAATTTGATTGGCTGAGCTGAATGTAGGAATGAGTTATAGATTAAGGTTTTTTGGTGAGTTGCTGGTTGGATGTGTTAGATTTTGTTTGTGGGGAAGGGTCTTTTGAGAGTTGGCTGTTATATTCCAAAGGAAATGGACGTGTGATATTTTCATGTTTGAAAGCAGCTCCCTATAGGGGGTGTAGTAACCCCTACTTGATAGATGTACCCATTGATGTGGTTACTAAAATATTAGTTAAGTTAAAATTTCTCTTTGTTTCATCTCTGAACCCAAAGAACATTTCATGGCACTGACCAAGAGAAGAAGGCGATTGAACTAAAATGACCAACGATCACAGACGAGACGAGATGAGAACAACTAAGATCCTCTTCCCCAGCCAATGAAGAATATATAACACTATTGACACTTAAAAGTACAATAGCAGCTATTGGATTTGAAAAAGCTATTTTTCTAAAAAATTGTTTTAAGAGAAAGATTTTATAAACTTCAACTTAAAACATTACTGGAAGCTCGTTCAATGAATGCCAAATGTCTCCTTATAGGAAAACAGATAATATTACTATTACCCTTGCCATTTTTACCTGATTTTACCTGGTTCATTTGATGTGACTGTCATGTTGGTGGCTCAGTTAATGAATGCTAAATTTTTCCTTATAGGTAAATGTCTAATATTACTGTTAACATTGGTTAGTGAACTTTAAAAACCAATTTTCTTGAAAAATTGGTTTAAGAGAAAGATTTTGTAAATTTCGTCCCAATCAGTACTGGCTACTCAGTCAAAGAATGCCAAATGTTTCCTTATAAGAAAATGGCTAATATTACCATTACTACTGGTCAGTGCCCTTTTCAGCAATAGAATCTCGGTCAATGAATGCCAAATGTTTCCTTATAAGAAAATGGCTAATATTACCATTTACATTGGTCAGTGCCCTTTTCTGCAACAGAATCAGTTACTGATCACTTGAAATGGTAATTCCAATAATGTTTCTATTTTATAAATGTAATTTTTTTAGTAAATCACATTAACAAGCTAAAGAATATCAGCAACCAGAATCTGATCATATCTGCCATAAATAAAGTCTGGACTACTAAAGGAAATTGTCCTTTTGTAACTAAGGGAATAAAAAAGTAATTTACTGCCTCAGTGCATTCAATTCTTTCATCTTTGCATCTTTCATCTCTTATTTTATTTCTGACTGCAAAAAAGAATTTTTTATATTGAATATTCAATTTTTATCCCAATTTTTCAAAAAAATTGCATCAGTAAGCAAAAAAAAAACCCCCAAAAAAACTATATCTGCTACTTAAGATTCCTCTTGCTTGCTATCTGAAAAAACAGAATTATGTGCATATAGCATAGCATAGTTTCTATCATCATGAAAAATTGTGTTGGGATACAGAAGGTGGTTATCTCCCTTTGATGAAGATAAGTCATATGGGTCATGTGACAGACGAGTTAGTGATGTCACTTGATACAGTGACCTCAGCAGCAGTAAATTCATTTTGCTTACAGAAGCTAAACCATAAGGTTGCTTCTTTACCTCAGGCCACCACGATCTGGGCAGAGGCTAAATCTGCTTCCCTGCAGCTTACGAATCCATGGTACCATTTCCCTTTGGGAATATATCTTTCCCAGATATAGAAAGAAACTCCAGCTCACAATCCTTAATTTAGGAAAATTCAAAACTAGCTGTTTCCTGTTCATAGAACATGTTCTTGCCTGGGCCATAGATGATTCCGGCCTGTTTTGAATCTGGAGTCCTAAAAATGGCTTCTCCAGACACAGGAGTATCTCCATATTATATATGAGGTCGTTCTTCTTGTTTCTCCTTACACTTTGCTTTGCTGTGTAGATATATGTGATATATTATTCTCTGCATGGGGCATGCGTATATATTTATATATAGTCTTGTGTATGTCTTTGTGATATAAAAGCCTCTCTGAAAACAAAGTATGTTTGTCATTCTTTTTCCGTTCAGTCTTTTTGTTCTATGAAATATCAGTGTTATTATATCATGGATATAATAATGCTCATAATGGGGGAAAGGTAATGAGAGAATAAATTCTTTCTACCATAACTCACCCTTTACTCTCCCCATTACAATTAGCTTGGCATACTGATTTCATAGCCCATCTGAATCCAATGTACTCCCTTTTGAAAAAAAATAATTAAATTGGAACATTATGAATACATCTCTCAGCTCAGCAATAATAACAGAGCAAACTGCACTCTCTAGTCTTGGGCAGAAACCAATTTATGAGAAGGAAAATTCTGAATTTAAAATTGAGCTGAAGAAGGACAGGTTCCATCAGATAGTCTTGCCCTAGACATACCACAGTTGCTAGTGTTTTAGTAGATGTAGTGCTCCGAATACTGTAATGGAGTATAACACTTATTATGTAACATGACATTTATTGTTTTTGATAGTAAATCTTTAACCCATAAAAATGTGTTCTCAGATTGCAATATAGTAAAAGAGATTAATACTTTCTAATATATTAAATATAATATCAAATAAATGTAAATATCTTATCAAATATATGATACTGTTTCATATGAACAAGAGAATGATTGGAGGAAGAATAAATTTTTTATGTCTTGTATATTTATGTTAGTTTTGATATATCAATGATTATCTTTGAGTTTCAAATTCTGCCAGTTGAACCAATTGTGCTATGATTATAATAATGAAGCACAAAGGTAAAAATAACACTTTAAGCTCCCACTGGCAAATGATTGAGCTTTTTAGGTATTTATTATGTACTAATTATTTGACATAATATAAAGAGTCTGCAATGAAATACAACAAATATACAAACAAAAAAAACAAACAAACAAAAAATTGAATATACCTATATTTTACCAAACAAGCTTAACTTAAAAAAAACCCCAGAACATTTGAGAAAATGAATTACCCTAAAACCTCAAAATATTCTGTTTATGATACTGGAAATGACATTGTTAAATTATCTTTGACACAATGTATCGAAAGTGAGAAAAATGTAGAAAAAGGAATAAAGAGAGAGAGTATAAGGAGAGAGAAAAAGAATGAAAATAAGAAATAACTACAACATTTCGCATACACAAACACACACATACACATGCACATACATACACATACACATACACACAAAGAGAAAAAATCAACCTAATCCCAATAACTGGAATATAAATTAATTTTTAACTTCATATAAAAATAATTAAAATGAGAAAGTCCACAGTCAAAATAAAATTAAAATAGTCAAAAGTAACAACACAAAAATAATAAACATTATTGATTAAACACTATTGAATAAACAATTATTATTGAATAAACACTATTGATTATTTATTTACACTATATTTATTTCTTATATTATTTACTGGAATGGTTACCAAAACATTGGCTAATTACCAATTGATTCAAACTTTATAAAATTGTAAATAATAAACATTTCCTTACAGTTGGTTTACATATTTTGATAATTTAGTAAATATTTATAAATTTATGAATAAAAAATTGTTTTCACATTTATTTCTTTATAGATTAGTAAATGATAAATATCACAGATCATAAATATATTGCATTAATTTTAATTGTATTAGTTTTTAGAATGCTGTAAATATAAAATTAGTCTTGTAAATAAACAATCTAATGAAGAAATTGTGTTTGATATTTTTGTTGTAAATTTTCAAGAACATGAAAAATGTATAAATTCACTTTCATCATGCATTTATGCTTTATTCTGATTCTACTCACCACTTTTTAAAATAATAAGCATTTCCAAAGAGTGAATGTATTTAAAAAAAGTGGTATCATGGAAAAAACAATCTTTTTGATACTACATCTTATTGCAGGCATGTTTATCCATGTTTGCCAAATCTAGACTCTCCTATGAAGATGAACAAGTTGAAGGAATCAACATATAGAACTGATCTAGAAGACTGAGTAATTTTGGAGAGTTGCAGTAAGGGGACATAATCCATAGAATCAGTAATTAGGTTAAAAGTAAAATGAGATAAAAGATATTTATTGTGTGGCATGATTACCAAAGAAAATGGATAGGTTAACCTTCATAAGATAAATAAATAATAAACAAGTAAATAGAACATTATTTACACTATTCGGACTATATAGACAGATAAGTAAATAGAAAAAGGTAAGTATAATGGTGGTAAAATTATTTGTACATTTACAACATTGAGCTTCGGAAAGGAAACCTTTTTTATGCAAATATGTTTCCTTGGTCTTATCATTTCAATAAAAGATGCCGACTTGAGCGAAAAAAATTGATTTGAATTTTTATTCTTTTTAATTGCCACAGATTTGTTTAATCATTTCACCATAAGCAAGGCAATACAGCTACTAAAAAAAAAATATCCAAATGCGTTTCATCAGAGGTATAATTAAAGTGCACACATTCAAACTTCCAGGTATAAAAGATTGGCTGCATGGAGTTCGGAGAATAACATTTTGCTTAAAACACCTTAATGATTAATGTGCTGCACCATCACCTGTCATTTTGGTTTATCAGCAAAGTTTGTGGAAAGAATGGATTAAATTAAGTTTCTAGCCATATGCATTGCAGAGGATTGCTTTTGAACTAGCAATTGCTTTAGTCAAGAAGGTGCAGCAGCAACTCTATTTATTGAGAAGTCTTAGAAAAAAATGAAATAAAAAGGAAACTACTACCACTTTTCTATTGAACTGGTACACCGTATCAGTGTTTGGTATATCAGGTGCTTGACAGCAGACAGGAGAGCCCTCCAGAGGATTATTAATACTGCCTAGAAAATAATTAGTTACTTGCTACCCTTCTTGAAAGACATTTCTAATTCTCATTGTCTCAGGAGAGTAGAAAAGATAATGAAAGACATAACACATACTGGGCACCACTTATTTGAACTGTTTTCCTCAAAACTATGTTTTTGTTCTATTAATTCTAGAACAAAGTGCTTAAGGAACAGCTTTTATCCTTGGTCCCTGCTTAAAATGAATGCTTATAATTGGATTTGAAAACTGTTTCAAATTGTAGATTAAGAAAAGAAGATATTAAGAATTCATTTTCAGGAGTAGGTATAAACTTACTATTACAAAATATACTGAATGCAGTCTGGTATTTAAGAACAGAAATACGTTGAAACACAAAACGATTAAAGCAGTATATGAAAGTTTTTCTGATAATTATAAGAAACGTTACATATAAGGAATGTTATATTTTTTTGTAATCTTAAAGTTTAAATAATTTCTGATTTGTTCTGATCATCTTTGAATTTTTTGATTTAACCCATATTTAAAATTGTTTCTTTTAATTTTTCTCTTTCAATGAGAGTTCATCCAAATCCAATGAGATTCAATGATAGTTCATCCAAATCCAATGAGATTCAATGAGAGTTCATCCAAATTCAATGAGATTCAGTGAGAGTTCATCAATATGGAAATGAGATTCAGTGAGAGTTTATCCAAATTCAGAATATGAATTTCAAGAAAAAAGTAATGCAAAAATTCATAACATTTTGAATGTTGGAAAACATTTTTCCTTGACAATGTTTCATTTCTCTTCTAGAATAATTAATGTCTAATCTTTTTAATCTAATCTGAATCTAGTCAGGAGTATTGTTGTCATACCTGGGCTGAAGCTGCTCAATCTTCCCTTTCTAGCCTTAATAAAGTTCAAAATCATTTAAGCAGTCTTGTGGGGTGGGGAAAGTCTTATTCTCCACTCAACAGCCTCTTTACCACAGATGCAACATGGTAAGCCTGTCTCTACTCTGTTGCTATCTCCATGGCCAATGTTCAGGTAGCCTTCATTCTTTAGTTCCATCAGTTCAGAACTTTACAACCAGGACATTGGATCACCCTCATTTCCTTTGCATTCCATTTGTAAGGAGGAAGTTCTACTCAAATAGCTTTATTTTCCCAAGAATTGCCACTTTGTGGAACAAATTCATTTTTCTTCTTTGAATATTAACTTCTTAACAGTAATCCTCTACCTTGAATGACTCTCGGGTCATATAGTGGGTAAATTTTAGTATAAAAAATAAAAATCTTTGAAAGACAGAAAAGATTCCTACCTCATTCTTAGACTCACTGGCTACCTCCTCGTTGGCGGCATTTTTGTTGGCTTCACTATCTTTTGGTGTTGGTGGAGCGTCTTTATCAGTGACAATGATTTCTGTTGCTGGCATTGATTCTTCTGCTGGAGTCCCATTTACGACAGGAGTTTGCTCTGTAGGGGAAGCAGGGACTTCTGGCTGAGCAGGGTCAGCAGAATTATTCACAGGACTTGAAGGGCTCTTGAACGTCGTTGTTTCTGCCATTGTCAAAATCGGCTTGTGCTCTCCTGGATGATTTTAACGTTCTGAAACGAAATGAAAGGACAAAGTATTAAATAATATGGGTGCGCACACACTCACACACACACAAACACCCACACACACCCACACACACACACATCACACATACACACCCACACATACCCCACACATACACCCCACACACACATACCCCCCACACACACACACACCCCCCCACCACACACACAAACACCCCACACACACACACAACACACACACAACTTTTATTTACTGTTATTATATACGGATGATTTTCCTTGTCATAATTGATGTATTACTGTACAGTACAACTTAGGAGAAGGACTTTATCTTATATACACATTTAAAAGGCTCGTTATTCATGAGTCATGGTTTTTTCATGCATAGTATTATTTTCTCTAGCCGTTTTTTTTTTTTATAGAAGTCAGTTGTCCACAATTTCCTAAGTGTCCCATTGTCACAATAAAATATAATACTTTAAAACCATCGATCTTAAGCTTTTATTTTGCCAGTTTATTTTTTTACCAAATTTCACCTAAGACAAGACTCGAGAGCCACTCCAGGTAGAGGGATTACACTATTAAATGAATTTAGCCTTCTCCTTGACTGTCTCTCATTCTATTAACGTGCAATGTGTAAAGAGATGGTACCATTCCTTTTCAAAATATTTTTGTTAAAGTGCTTGCAACAGACTCAAGTGGAATTTGAATTCTGTATACCAATTTTATTTTCCATACTAATAACCATTAGGTTATGCACACATCTGTGAATGCAAAGATGAACAGTTGTTTTTAGGTAATTGACTCATCCAATTATTTATATCTGATCCTTAGCCAGTGATTTACGGATAACATTTTTCATGACTTCCTGTTTGTTTTCGCTTATGTGGATGATGTGCCAATAGATAGCAAAATTAAAAGGGAACATATCCAGTATTTACGTACTGTTTTTGCAAAGCCACTAAAGTATGAACTCTTATCAAACCAGAAAAGTGCATTCTAAGAGCCAAAGTACAGTGTAACCCGGATATAAGAGAGTTGTCGGGACTGGAAAAGAAGTCTCTTATATCCGGGTTTCTCTTATATGCGGGTTTGGTCTATTTTATATACATTAACACAGGCTCTAATTTGGGACCAGAGAAAATCTCTCTTATATCCGGGTTTCTCTTATATCCGGGTCTCTTATATCCGGGTTACACTGTATTTCATTGGACACTTGATGGGCAAAGATGGAATTTCACCAGTTAAAGAAAAAGTCGATTTCATTCTCTATTTTCCTTTGCTGATTTCTGTTCATCAACTTTGACATTTTGTGGGGATGTTAGATTATTGCAAGAATTATATATATCACATCTCTCTCAGCTGCTCACCCCACTTACTACTTTATTAAAGGACAAAACTAAAAAGATTTGTCAGCTGAACAAGTTCAAGCTTTTGAAGTAGCCAAAGAGGCCTTAGTGAACTAAGCTACATATCTGACAGATGGCAGATACTTCCGTGTTGCAGTTGGAGCAGTCCTACAATAAACAAGAAATAGAAAAGAAAATACTTTGTTAAGATGAAAAAATCCCAGCAGAACTATAATACTTTTTCTATGTAATGGCTTGCTATATATCTTACAATAAATCACTTCAGCCATCTGCTGGAAGGATGGAGTTTTGTCATCTACATGAGTATCAGCCTCTGATGTATACCTTACAAAATGCCTCAAACAAATACTAACCATAAGAACTTTCCCAATTGAACTACATCTCGCTAATTATGTCTGACTTTGTTGTAACCTAGGGAGGGTTATTGAATAGAATAATCACACAAAGGTTGGTAATGAATGATAATACTTAGGACACGAACAACATATATAAGATTTGCCAGTGGCACAAAGAAGAAGTAGTCAACTGCTAGAAGTGAGTCAAGTGAATTCCACAATGAATTTTCAACTGCAGACCAAAATACAGTATTTACTACTGTATTTATGTGAAAGGGGACATACCCATTATTATCTGTAGGTATGATACAATATAACAGACATCAGACATATAAAAGGTCCTTAGAATGTGGTAACAGATGTTCTATCTCAAATTGACATACAGTCCATAATTGACAGTGAGATTTTAGACATGAAAGCATCACTGTTGAACAAAAAAAAGATGAAGGAAAAGATGGAGGGAAAAATGAAGGAAAAAAATGAAAGAAAAGGTGAAGGAAAAAATGAAGGAAAAATGAAAGAAATGATGAAGGAAAAGATGAAGGAAAAATGAAGGAAAAGACGAAGGAAAAAAATGAAGGAAAAAAAATGAAGGAAAAGATGAAGGAAAAATGAAGAAAAAGATGAAAGAAAAGATGAAGAAAAAAAAATGGAGGAAAAGATGAAGGAAAAGATGAAGAAAAAGATAAAGGAAAAAATGAAGGAAAAATGAAAGAAAAGATGAAGGAAAAGATGAAGGAAAAATGAAGGAAAAGATGAAGAAAAAGATACAGGAAAAAATGAAGGAAAAATGAAGGAAAAGATGAAGGAAAAAAATGAAGGAAAAGATGAAGGAAAAGATGAAAGAAAAGATGAAGGAAAAAAATGAAGGCAAAGATGAAGGAAAAATGAAGGAAAAGATGAAGAAAAAGATAAAGGAAAAAATGAAGGAAAAGATGAAGGAAAAAATGAAGGAAAAAAATGAAGGAAAATGAAGGAAAAGATGAAAGAAAAGATGAAGGAAAAAAATGAAGGAAAATATGAAGAAAAAGATACAGGAAAAAATGAAGGAAAAATGAAGGAAAAGATGAGGAAAAATGAAGGAAAACAATGAAGGAAAAGATGAAGGAAAAATGAAGGAAAAGATGAAAGAAAAGATGAAGGAAAAGATGCTGCTATGCATCAAGCAATACAAGAGATGGCACTTAAGTTAACTGAAATACCTGCACCATTCAATGACCATAAACTGCTTTGTGATATGTTTCGTATGCAACCAAAACCCTATGTCCCACCCTGCCTCCTACAAGCAGTTTTCTGGCACTTTCTTAACATGTTACACCCCACATTAGAGCAACAACATGGCCCAGCATGAACAAGAACATGCAAACTAGGACTGAGACATGTTTAAAATACCAGTAGCACAAAGTCAAAAGGCAGATGAAATCACCAGTTGGCAGCTTTGGTAATCCTGATGCAAATTTCACCAATATTCATATTGATCTAGTTGGTATTTTGTTGCCTCATAAAGGATGCAATTACATTTTAATTATAGTTGATCATTACAGCCAATAATAGCCAGTGGTCATACTCATTGAAGAATCCTCAATAGAATTAATCACCAGAGCAATACAGATAACTAGATCTCTGTCTTTGAAGTTCTTGATGTATCACAACATACAGAACAATGCAATTCCTAGATTCCTCTTCCAGGAATTCCAGAATCTACTGGTGGTGAAACATTAGAACAACTGCATATCATTCATGTACAAATAGTATGGCTGAACACTTTCATAGACAGTTTTTTTTAATTTTTTTAATTGAATTCACCCCAAGCAAGGCAATAAAGCCACTAAGACACAAGGGCGTTACTGGGTGTGAAAGAATTACAAAACAGAAACATTATTAAGGAACGAGAACAATAGAAGTGTGATCAAGAAGATAGTAGATAACAATTGACATTGCATTTAAGTCTTTGAGGATTAAAGTTGGCTGGAAAGCATGGAGTCGGAAGAGTGTTCCACAAGTGGGAAGTGCGATAGAAGAAACTGTCAGCATAGAACTTACGGTTCATCATGGCTCTCCACAGCTATGTTATCATGAATGCTTCAGCTATGTGAGAAAAAGGTGAAATTTCTAGAGATTTAAATAAGGACGGATTTCTTCTTCTTCTTCTTCTATGTGACATGTCCTTTCAAAATATTAGCAGTCAATGCCTCTCCACAATTTCCTGTCCTTTATAGCCCTTAATATATTTTATCTTTTTCATCTCTCCTAAACCTTGCTCTGTCCTGCATTTTAAATCTTCTTCTATGTGCCATTTTCATTCAGGGCGTTAGTGATCATGGCTCTCTACAATTTCCTGTCCTTTGTAGCTCTTAATCAACTTTGTCTTTTTGTTATCACACCTAGATCTTGCTCAGCCATCCATTTACTCAAGCTCACTAGGTAAGTTATAGATTGTTTACATCTGTTCCTCTTGCCTTCATCTTGTACTGTGTGTATCAAATTTTCAAAGCCCTCTTTCCATGATGTCATAAAATTGTGCATCTCGGTTTATTTTAAGATTTCCAGGACATTTTGAACCAGAAACTGTGGATGCAGTAAAAATGTCCATAAAAATTTGACTGTTTTTATAAATCAACTCTCAAGCAGAATTTTACTCATTGAATGAGATTTGGACTTTTTTTTTTTATTTGGATGAATTTAATCATAGTAAATAAATAAAAACATGTTTTAAGCTTTTCTTTTTTTTTTTTACTTCACTCTCTTGAGGTTATTTTATAGCATTTAATGGTGCTATGAAGTCTGTGGTTCCCCAGGAAGTCTACCCCACTGCCCTTATCAGGAACAATTCTGAATGATTACCCTTCAGGCATGTCAGCAGGGAATTCAATTTGTTTATTTTAGCTGACTTATCCTTGGTGAATCTCTTGGGAACTTTGGAAATAATGACTCTTTCTATTAATGGTCATTAGTAAGGCAATAGATTTTAGAAGATTCTAATAGGTTTATGTTAAAGACCCCACAAAGGTCTTTTTCATAAGATTAAAGTATTAGTTTATGGCACAGAGAGGGTCATTTTGTCTTTTGTAGATATCCTATTAATAGTCTTTGTTAAATCTACAAGAATTTAAAAATTATTTTCTTTTGAGTTCATTATTAAAAATCTCAATAAATGATGAAAAATTGTATTTTTTTTTTCTAAAAAAAGACCAGAAGCAAAAATCATGTGAAAGAATATCTTAACTTAGAGTCATACAAACATTATAAGGCATGAAATATTGGGTGTGTGAAAAAGATCCCAACATGTACTTTTTGAAAACAAGTGTCTGAATTCTCAGCAGAAAACAGGTTTGTTTGTTTATTGTTTTTGGTTGTTGTTTTTTTTGAACAAACATATTCTGTAAACTTTTGCACATACATTTTTTTTATTAATGTTTACACAGTACAAGGATAAAGAGCCATTCAAGTTAGAGAGTTACATTCAATAACAAGAAAAACAAACTTGTTACATTCCATCACTGCCTATCAGACCCTGAACTACCACCTGTCACAATGAATACATGTCCCCTTGAGGAAGTCCCATGCCTTGAGAGGATATTGGGTCTCAACTCATACCCAACCTTAAGTGGAATTCCTATATATGATCCATTGAAAAATAAGCAGGTAAGATGATTGGCTCCCTGTACTGCTCAAGTAAATACCTGACTCATCATGCTATCTTCTACCTTTATAAGAGCCAGATCAGGCTGAAAAATGGTGTACTGTTGCTATATATGGGCAGGAGCTTCCCAGACCTCACTTTCCTGCTTTGATAGAGATCAAAAGCATTTCTGAGTCCTTCTTGGAGAAGAATTATTTTCCACACTCCAATCTCTCTCTCTCTCACAGGTGGGATGTGGCGAGTCTCTCACTGTTCTGTTGCTGTTAACATGGAAAGTTCTTGGATGAGCTGTGTCTCCTGGTTCCACCAGGTCAGATCTTCATAGCTAGGACCTGCCATACATAGTAGCACACTACTGACATTCTCTCCATATTCCGGCAGCAAGAAATAAGTTCCACTCATATAGCTTCATCCTGTGAACCACTGCCCTATGGAACAGACTCCCAAGAGGATGTTTCCCCAATCACTACAATCTTAACCTGTTCAAGTCTAGAGTCAACTGTTATCTTCTCCTATCCATATAAACTGCCCCCTTATAATAGCCCTCTACTATTAGCGGCCTCTGGGCCTCATACAAGGTGAACCTTACTGTATAAAAAAATTTAAAAATTATGTATATAGGAAGAGAAAGTATGATGGTTATGTGATTTAGAGGATAGATTATGATTGACCATTGACTTGGAGTGGTTAAGATTACAGTGTTCAGGGAAGCATCCACGTGGGAGTTTATTCCATAAAAAAGAGGTTTTGGGAAAAAGCTATCTGAGTAGAAATTTTTTCTTGACATTGGAAGGTTGAGTGAGGAGGTTGAATTGAATCCATGGAAGCAGTATTTCATAGTCTAGTTGTAAAGGTCTGAACTGGTGGAACTAAATAATGGAGTGCTCATCTGAACATTTGACATGGAAAAAAATGATAGAATAGTGATAGACTTGCCATGTTATATATATGAGAAAGAAGCTGCAGGATGTAAAATAATTCATCCTCCACATATCTACAGAAGTGATTTTGAACTCTATTAAGCCTAGAAAGTAAAAATTAAATGACTCATCTCGGATATGGCAGCAATACCCTATTTTTGTTCTCATCTGACCCTTGTAAAGATAAAGCATGGAAAGAGGAGTCAGATACTTCCTGGAGCAGTTGTAAGAATTAAATCCTATATACATTTTTCGGTTAATTTGCAGTTTAGCACCTGTGCTCAGTTTGCATTAAAAATACTTACATTTATGTGTAATTGTAGATTCTTCATTCAAATCTGGCTTAATAAATATGATAAAGTATCTGTCTATATTTCTGAGATGAGGTATTATGTACACTATTTACATTATTTGGACTATTGTCCTCATCTTTGTCACCATATTTATTACAATGTTTTAGATGTTGTACGCTCTGGCCTTCTTCAGGTGGTTGAAATGTTGAAGGACACATGGCACAGTGGATAACAGGAGATAACTGATAACTGACATCCATTAGACATGGCACGTGGAACTAGAACAGTCTACCCCAGTGAGTGAAATAAAGGGTTCAGTTCAACATTTCAACCACCTGAATAAGGCCGGAGCAAACAATGGCTGAAACGTTGTAATAAATATGGTGACAAAGATGAGGACAATAGTCCGAATAATGTAAATAGTGCAAATATGATAAAATGTACCATTTTGGAGTTATCAACAGTGAAAGTTCGGATTCATTCACATTGTGGCAGCCATTAGTGTCGTTGTTTGCATACAATTGCTGCGGAATAGCTATGAATAAAATATTCACTTGTCTTGATTATTGCGCAGTAATTGAGACAAGTTAGATCAGTAAAAATAAGGCTGTTAACTACATTCTTCCGCACAGCGAATGTATGCAAACAACGCCAGTGATGACTGCTGCCAATGATGTGAATGAATCCGAACTTTTACTGTCGATAACTCCAAAATGGTACATTTTATCAAATTTATCAAGCCAGATTTGAATGAAGAATCTACAATTGTACATTAATGTAAGTATTCTGGAAATTTTTAATGTGAACTGAGCACAGGTGCTAAACTGCAAATTAACCCATTTTTCAACCAATAAAATCGTATCAGAAGTTTTGTTTGATAAAACAATATTTACTAGGGTAAATGCTGCCAAAATACTTGCAGATGTAGTCATAGACCTACCATTTTTTTTTTTATTTTTAAACCATTTAAAAAATGACAATAATGAATTCCTTCACCACTCCTACAAATTCAAGTAGAAAATTTCCGCAAGCCAGTGTGAAATTATTTTCTAACTAATGAAAACCTTCCATTCAAAAAGTTCACACCTCTATGTGAAATTAGATTTTGAATCCTTTATTGATATAAAAATAGTAGCCTACCGCTTCTTGGGGTTCAAACCAATTTGGGAGGCCAGTTTGATCTACATGTGCATACACAGACATACACGGCCATACAATGGAAGGGACAACAGACAGCAGCCACCAACTAGGGCCTTGTTCATGCACACAGTAGAAGGGATTAACCAGCAACCCCTGACTAAGCCTTTTGTCTACAAACTCACAAACACATTAGGCTGTCCACACATTTCACACTGCACTAAGAACAATTAATTACTTGATTAAACAAACTTCACTGCAAGGAAAATTGAACATGTTATTGTCATTGTATACTTCCAAGAAGAATATATAAATGGTATTTTGGCTGACGTTCTGCTTCTACATTTCCTTCAACAAATAAACATTTTTTAGATGTTTGGAATGCCAACACTAAAATAGCAACAAAAACCTGGGTAGGCAGATCCCAACACGTTACAATGAGCCAAGTGTTTTTCCTTAAAATAAGAAAAAAAAGAAAGGGAATATTCAGAATTATCCATCACCTCACTAGCATGTATCTATCAACCCTTGAATAGAATTGATTACAATTGAATAGAAAATCAAAGTAATCTTTTCATTTGATCCATAGTCCTGGGTATGATGATAAACTACATCTGGCAGCAAGGCCTCTTATCAGCAGACTGAAGGTTTTGAGGAATGTGGTACCATCTCTTAATTCCTGTTGTTCACAGGTCCACCCTGACCCAGGGTGTTAGCACCTTGTTAAGGTCCCAGCTATGGCAAATAGTGAACCCCCAAACAAAACCAAAAAACTATGAAAGTATCAAAATATATATTTAAAGTAAAAATACCAGCAATACATTTTTATATAAAAAAATTACCAACAATATATTTTATAGAAAAATGACCAACAATCCATTTAATCTGGAGCTGAAGATATACAATTGCATTCCAAATACATTTGGTTAAAGCCATAGTATTGTTAAAAATATTTAAATTTTAGCATTAAATAACCCATAGAGGTGTTGATATGCCGCTAAACAAAATCAACCAAGCAACCAACACGAAAGAACTCTTTCATGAAATTAATCTGTATAATATCTTACAATTTCTTAAAGAAATCAAACTGTATTCTAAAATATAATTTCAATGAAACAGCAACATAAACCTCACATATCACTGCCTCTAGTCTGCATATTGTCATTCTATATTTCCAAGAAAAATATATAAATGTTATTTTGGCTGATGTTCTGCTTCTACTTTTCCTTCAGCAAATAAACATATTTTAGATGTTTGGATTGCCAACACTCAGATAGGAACGGCAAGGAAACTTATATCTACAATCAAAACAAGACACATAATGAGGAAATATATGTCAGATTTTATTATGCAAGTCAATTATCCCTTGTTTTCTGTTTAGGATTAGGGTTCTGGTCTCTTCTATAGTCTTTTCACTTTCTTTCATTCTCAGTAGCCCCTTGCAAGTTTTTTTTTTTAATCAGAATCATCCCAATATATATATATATATATATATATATATATATATATATATATATATATATGCACAGAAGCTGAGTATCATCTACCATGTATACAACTATGAAAGCAGAATGATGTACATCATATTTTTATTACTTCAAAGCTTCCCAGATAATTACATTTTGGCATTAAATGACCCATGATGAGTTGATGTGCCATTAAACAGACAAATCAATCAATCAATTCATTTGACGGCAAATTTTTGCTAAGGAAATACAAAAAGTTGTTATTCTAAAACATCATGATTCACTGATTTACTCAAACTACTATCCTCATCTTGGTTGTTATTATCACAATCCCAGCAGAATAAGATCAGAATAACAGAAAACAATATTAGGAAATAAAATGACTGAAAGCTTCAGCTTTCAGATTAGGCTTAGATAAACACCTCAGTAGGCCTAGCATAGAAATGAGCACCATAAGAGAGCTTTTAATTAGTAAAGAACATTAAGCTTAAAGCACAATAATTCTATAACTGCTATGTAATCTCCTATATGGCAGTGAATGCTGGACAGTCCACTCAAAGTAGAAAAAAACTTGAAGTGATAGATGTTCTACAAACAAATGTTTTGAAGACAATGGACAGAACATGTGAGTCACAAGGAAACAAAGCAAAAATATGAATGGCAAGGAAACTTATACCTACAATCAGAATGAGACAAATAATGAGGAAATATATGTTGGTTTTATGCAAATCAATTATCCCTTGTTTTCTGTTTAGGATTGGGTTTCTGATTCCTTCTACAGTCTTTTACTTCTTTTTCATTCTCAGTAACCCCTTTCGTCTTTTTTTTTAATCAGAATCACCCCAAGCAAGGCAGTAATGCCACTAAAACACAAGATATGACATAGTGTGGAAGAATTAGGAACAGAAACATTAATGATGAGCAGAAAGAGAAAAGAATAATCGAGGAGACAGTAGATTGTGATTGACATTGCAGTTAAATTTTTGCAGATTAAAGTTGGCTGGAAAGTGTGGCACCAGAAGGGAGTTCCACAAGAGAGAAGTGTGAGAAAAGAAACTATTTGCATAGAATTTTACGGCTACATCTAGTCAGCTCAATTGTAAATTGATGAGATCTCAATGCCAGTCTAGTACTGCACTTAAATTCAAAGACTCTAGATACCATAGCGAAGAGCTCATCTGAACAATTACTATGAAAGTATTTATTTATCTTAGTGTTATTTTCACCTTTGGGTGAATTGATTAAAATAAACAAAATGTTTTCATAATAAAATTAGTATTAATCAGGTGATGCTTTGTAAAGTTTTAGGTTGCATTTATATGAGCAATAAATGTTCAACTTATATCTGTTTTCATTAAAAATGTTGGAAAATAACTTGTTTTGGAGATCTTAAATCTTATTATTCAAACAATGATCAACATAAATTTTTATCTATAAATAAATCTGAAAGATATACAACACAGCAACGTAAATTTGATTAATACTTGATTTACCTGAATAAATTTTGATTTATTTTTATGCCGGAGTCAATCCTTCAAATCTACAAATAAACCATTCACACTTGCATGGAGTATTGCTGCCATATATGGTCTGGAGCCCCTTCTGTGTGTTGCAAGGTCCTCGATAAAATCCAAAGGCGAATATGCAATTTAATTGACCCTGATCTAGCATCTTGTCTGCAGCTGCTCTCTCACAGATGTACCGTTGCCTCTCATGGTAATTGATCTAATGAGCTGCTTTCGCTGGTTCTCAGACTTCATGAATTTAAGCGTTCAACTAGGCTGGCATCTTGCTCACTCCCTTTCACTGTCAAAACTGTTAAATATAGCTGTCTCTTCTACTCCAATAGCTTCATGTCTTGCACTTCTCACCTGTGGAACTGCCTCCCTATTTCTTGTTTTCTTGATAGCTGTAATCTTCAACTATTCAAATGTAATGTCAATCGACATCTTCAGATGCCCTGATCTATCCCCTAAACTTCTCTTCATCCTTTCTTCTATCACTCCTCTTTGCTCTCACTCCAATTCTCTGTAACCCTTTGCGTGCTAGTGGCTTCCCGCCCTGCTTGGGGTGTAATTTGCTTAAAAGAAAAAAAAAGAAATATGAAAAGGGATGTTGGCTGATTATTTCCAGCCAGTTGATGCTCAACCAATATAGCTCTACATTTATTATTTATATGGGCTCTTAGACATTCTATAACCTTCATAAGTTTTTCATCATTGATTTTTTAAAACTTTTCTACTGTTTTGTCTTTAACATTACTCATAGCAGTTTTTATTGATATACAGAAATATTCTTTGCTTGAGTTTTGTTTCTGTTTCTCATATACATCGCTTTTAGTGATAACAAGTTTTCTCTTGGATTAATGTCTATAGATACTGGGGGGGGGGGCAATCTATTAATTTAGTATGTTTAAAACCTTTAATTGTAAAGTAGGCAATATTCAACCTTGTGCAATGTGAGGGAGAACTGTCTTGCATGAATATAATAGGAGTAGATAGGTTTTCATATCGTTTGGTTTCTGCTCCTCCCTGGTCTTCTGATCATGAGTAGTGATTTATCCCTTGTTTCTTGTTTAGGACTGTGTTTCTGGTTCCTTCTAAAATCTTCTCATTTTCTTTCTCTTCTTGTAGCCCCTTGCGTCTTAGTGGCTTCATCACCTTGTTTGGGGTGAAATAAAAAGAAATCTTCAGAATAAGGCCTAAAAGGAGAGGATTTTTTTTTTATTATTTCCTGTTTTTTTTTATTGTTCTCTCACCTTAATAATTTTTTGTTTTTCATATTCTCAACACACAGTAACCATTTGCATCTTAGTAGTTTTATTGCCTTGTTTGGGGTGAAATGATTAAAAAAATCCTGCTTTTCTCTAGGATAATCAATATCTTAGTAGAAAGTTGATGAGAGTTGAATACAGAGTTGGAGGAGTTAAATAGTTAACTAGAACACAAGGTTCAAACCACAGCTAAGGCAGTTTGTATTTATTATAACATCATGAAGGCAAGCTTTTCTAATCCTATGTTTCAAATAAAAGTATAAGAAGGACCCCCACATTAATAGTGAAAAGAGTGATAACAACTAGTGGACTTCATAAACCTATTTTCCTGAAAAATTGTTTTAAGAGAAAGATTTTATAAATTTCAACCAAAAGCAGTACTAGTTGCTTGGTCAATGAATACCAAATATTTCCTTATAGGGAAACGGCTAATATTGCAATTACCCTTCATCTATGGAGTTCTGTGCCATATTTTCAGTCATCTGTTACTACATTATCGAGATAGTTAAGTTTCTACTCCTGCTTGAGTTTACCATCCCCAATATGTAGTTCACACTTTGGGTTGTCTTTTTTGCTGATAACCTTGCATTATGATGTATAAGAGATAGAAATACTTACATTTTACTTATAACTCGTGTTCTGTGTATTAATAAAAAACCTTCTGAAATGTAATCTCTTATAAAAATAAGAGAGCTGAAAGGCTTTCGTAACTGTCATTAAGTACTAAAGATGAGTTGGGCAGAAACTAAATTAGAATCAACAAGACATTCACCCTTTTGATGAAGAGGATTGCCTGAGTATCTTATAAAAGTAAACATACCAATGTTAAGTATAGCGTTTCATAGCAGAGCTAAGTGAACAAGTGGAATTATGATTCGTATAGGTATGGAAATGCTGAAAGAACAAATTTTTTACCTGCTGAGTGAAGAAATAAATAGAATCCAAATTATGAAAAGAAATTCCTGAGAAACTGAAATTCTAAGAGAATTTAATTAATTTTTCAGGCTGGTTTTAGGATGACGAAAAAGAAACCCACTCTGTAAATAATGCAGAGGGTAAAGTTTCAAATAAGTATTTTAATGGGGGAACAAGTATCCTGTATTTAGTTTTTGCTTATCAGTAAATCTGTTTCAGGTCTGGCAATTATCTGACTCTGATTGTTCTCTATTTATCAATGTTTGCCTATTTACTCTTGATATGAAAATAAAGTAAAATAATGAATAATAATATGTTGGAAAGCATTTAATAAGAACAGAGACAGAATGAAAAGCATATTGTTTAAAGCGTAATGTGTATATTAAATGCATAATGCCATCTATGATGAAAGGATGCCAAACATAGAAATTATGAAAATTGCAAGTAAACAAAGATCATCATCATCATCATCACCATCAACATCATTCTCACCACCACCACAACAACAACAACAATCATCATCGTCACCACCATCCTCATCATAATCGTCACCACCATCATCATTCTCATCATCACCATACCATCATCATCATCATTGTCTTCATCATAATCACCACCATCCTCATCATCATCACCACCTTCATCATTCTCATTATCATCATCATCATCATCATCATCACCATTATCATCATCCTAATCATCAACACCACCACCATCATAATCATCATTACCCTCAGACTATACACTAGGCCCTCAAATTTTGAATTCAGAGTTGTCCTTCTTTTAGACCAGTTGCCCCGCAAGACTAGAGGATCTAGTCTGTTTTACTATTTTACCCATAGCTTGGGGGAGAAGAGATGGATTCATATCTTTCTCAAGGGTATTAGCATGTAATTGAATATAACAAAATTGATTGGAATTCAAACTCAGCTCTCTAATTCATCATTCCAAGCTGCGATCTATTATTTCATTGTATCTCCAAAATTGTTTAGAATTTATGGTATTTCTAGGAGAAGATTGTTCAATATCATGGAAAGAATATAGACATAAGTAGATGCTTTGATCATTGCTTCGTATATAAAACTGATTATGACCATAAAGTGTTGATTTCTATGTCCACACTGGTTATTTTTCTCTGTCTCTCTTTATCTTGTTCTCTCTCATACCCTCTCTCTGTCTCTCTTTATCTTGTCCTCTGTCATACTCTCTCTCTTTCTCTCACTCTCTCTATCTTGACCTCTCTCATACTATCTCTTTCTATCTCGTCCTCTCTCTCATACTCTCTTTCATTCTCTCTCTCTCTCTTGTCCTCTCTCATACTCTCTCTCTTTCTCTCACTCTCTCTATCTTGACCTCTCTCATACTATCTCTCTCTATCTCGTCCTCTCTCTCATACTCTCTTTCATTCTCTCTCTCACTCTTGTCCTCTCTCATACTCTCTCTCTCTCTTTCTCTCTCTCTCTCTCTCACACACATGCTCTCTTTCATTAGCAATAAGTAATATTAAATGTTCCTTCTCTGAGTTTTGTGATTGATCCACTCATCTATTGAATTTATTTATAGAAGTGATATCTGTAAATAAAGTCTATTTTACAAGTGTACACACACACACACATACACATATATATATAAATAAAAAGAGACAATAAGAAAAAAACTATTTTTAGCCAATGCGTTTCATCCTCTGAGGGACTTTATCAAGGCAATGTAGGATTTATTTTACTGCATGTGTCTATATACAAAGGTGAGGATGTCTTTGGTTTATGAAGGCTTTGACATTTGAGAAGGCACTTCCAATAGCTTTTGCCACCAGACAGTGTATTGCTTTTATAGATGTGTCAGGCTCTTCTGATTTCTTCTTACTACTGCAACTGAGATTTTTAATGTGTTAAAAGCATTTGATTTTGATTGTTAACCAACACACAGCACGCTTATAGTGACCACTAGCAGTATGGCTCAGCGTTGCCCATGCTTGATTCAAAAATCGTATGACTCATACAGCAATCGCTATCACTTGACTTAAAATATTTTTGCCCTTCCTTGCCTTTAAAGGAGTGCCCTTTGCCGTACCGATGTTACTACATGCCTTACTTCTTGCCTATCTCACACTGCAAATTTTTTCTAAGCATTAACATCTGTTAAAATCTAAAATGTTAAATCTCTTACAAAAAAAGAACTAAATAAAATGAACACAAAACGATCAGCTTTAAAAAAGGACTCGTAACTGGAAAAACTGAATGAAAAAAGAATGTTAACAACAAATACTTTTTTACACTCAACCCAGTTCTGCAGAATCAGAATCAACGTTGAGCAAATGAGCCAATTGGAGTAAAGTGCCATGCAGATTTAAATTTTTCCCACTTGTGACGAATGCAGCTATCGATTTTTTTTGCATGCTAGCATGCTAGTTAACATTCGTGTCAGTCAGTTGTTGGCTCTCACGCTGGCCAATAGAATCTCCCTGCCTATTTGTGGCAGCCAGCTATTGGCTCCCACTCTGGCCAGTACAAAATGGCCGCAAACTACATGAAAACTGCCGTAGAAACATGAAAATATCGATTATTTCCACTATCAATGGGAGTTGGGAAATGCAAAGTCAGTCTTGGCCTTTCCGCTAACTTTGAGCATGTGCATGTAAATTTTGGTGCAAATCCATCGAAAATTGTGGCCGTGCATTCGTTACACACACACACACACACACACATCCTGCCTTTTATAGATAGAGATTATTAATGATGTAGAATGGAATGTAATCAGATGTGTTTCATGTCAGAAGTAGCATTGTGTTGTGAGCATGTTTTTACTTAACTCTGTTTATTTTGGATCTTGACCAGATCCAACTTGATGCCTGTTGAGGTGTGGTCTGGAGATGATGTGAAGCATGCTTCAGGCTCCAGACAGTGATGCCCACCTTCAAATGGAAGGAAACGATTGGCCATCCAAGGAATCCACAACACCTGAACTCAGTAACTAGTACATGACATGTCCATTCCTTTTCTATGCAGTCAGATTACAGCAATTTGTAGTGGTTTTTCTTTCGCTCATGTCCCTGCTTTCTCTTCTCCTCCTATGGAACCATTAATTCTACTAGGAGGACATACTTCTTTGAATCAGACCATGCTACAATGGCAGGGTGTGTGTCTGTCTGAATGATGTGAACTGGAAATTGCAGAGGTGTTCTAAGATCAACAAACACCCACCAGTCACAGCCTCCACTCAGTAGCATCATATTGGGAGTTATTTGAGTCTTTTGCACAAGGCGTTCATGTTCCTTGTGAAAACAGATCTTAGGTTATCTGGCTGTTACAGGCCACTTGTTTGGCTGCTTCATGCTTAGTAAATTTTCTCTTTTTGCTATCTCTCCTAAACCCTGTTCTGCCAACCATTTACACAACCTCGTTAGATAGGGAAATGTCAAAGAGAAAAGTCAAGAATAAATATTTTGGAAAAGTCATAGGAAAATGTTTAAAAAGATGTCAAATAAGAGTCAGGACTTCAACTTCTGGCTAGAAAAACTCATACAGAAAATATATTTTAATTTATTGAATGTATCTTAATAGAATAAAAAAAAAATAGTTTACAGTAATAAAATAATATTTTAAAAACGTACTATTTTACTGCCATAACTTAAATAAGTAAAAATATTACTTTCTCAGTGACGTTTCTTACCTCGCCAGAAAATTCTTCTTCTACTATATGACATGTTCCTTTATGATATAGGTGATCATGGCTCTCCACATATTCCTGTCCTTTGTAGCTCTTAATACATTTTGTCTTTTTGTTATCTCTCTTAAGCCTTGTTATACCATCCATTTACTCAAGGTCACTGTTGTAATTATAACGGCGGAGAGCTAGAGAAGAATGATTTATTCTCCCATTTGTATTTCCCCCATTATGGGTATTATCATATCAATGATATAATAACACTGTAATACACAATCGGGACAGAATAGCTGAAAGGAAAATGAATGACAAACATGCTTTGTTCTCAGAGAGACTTTTATACCACTAAGACATACACAAATCTATATATACATATATACAAATAATTAACATATTGAATTTATCTGAATAGATAGCAGGCTAGTGACAAATTGAATCACAACAATTCAAATGTGACTTAGGAAAATAAGAGACAGGAAATTGTAGAAAGCCATGAACTAAAAAAAAAATCACACTTAAGTAACTCAAGAACTCGAGAAAATTTACTCCAGACGATATATTAGTTATTAAATATAATTTTATGATCGTAACAATGATTTATACATTGGTATAATGGAAGAGGGCTATGGTAGAAAAATTTATTCTACCATTTGGATTTCCCTTATTATGTGCATTATTATATCGATGATGTAATAACACCATACGGAACAGAATGGATGAAAGGAAAAGCAATGAAAAACATGCTTTGTTCTCAGAGAGACTTTTATACCACTAAGATATGCACTAATCAATATAAATATATATACGCATGTTCTATAAAGAGAAAATTTTAACACATGTATTTACACAGTAAAGCAGAGTGTAAGGAGAAACAAAAAGGAAGTGTCTTATATATAATATGGAAATTCTTCTGCATTTCTGTGTTTCTGGTGAAGCCATGTTGAGGACTCCAGATTTGAATAGGCCTGAATCATCTACTATGGACATATTCTACAGAAGGGGATATGGTAAGACTTGAGTTTTTCCAAATTGAGGACTGTGAACCAGAGGTTCTTTCTATATCTGGGGCAGATATATTCCCAAAGGGAATCAGCACCATGGACTTGTGAGATGCTTGGAGAGGCAGATTAAGATTTGGCCCTGACTAAAAAAGCAACCACTTGGTTTGGCTAATGGAAACAAACTGAATGACTGGCTACTCTTGTCACTCCATAAAATGATGTCACTAAGCAGCTATCATATGACTTATCTCCATCAAAAGGTGACATTCACCTTCTGTATCCCACATAATGTTGTTTTTGTTCAAAATAGCCTGTAATTAGGAAGGACATAGTTAGAGACAGTGCTGAAGGAACACAAGGTAGAGGAAACAAAAAAGAAGAGGCTTATTAAATACTCATACAGAGAAGGAAATAACTTGAGTAAATCAGCTCCTCCTCAAATCCTACTCTAATGTGGCTACTTGCCATATTTATAAATAGGAGTAGTCCATTGTCACAGTAGTAGGGAAGAGCAGAAAGTACACTGTCCTACTTTACAGCACTCACCAACTAGATTATGTGTTGTTTTCCTCTGTCTCTCTTGCCTTTAATCTATCATGTGAATGTCAAATTTTCCAAGCTATCTTTCCTCATTATATACCCTAGAGATTTCTGATGTTAAGTATAAGTTTCCTTTTTGTTTTCATTTTCTCTAAAAATGTGTCATTGCTATTATATTCAGTGCATGGTAATCTTAGCATCCTTCTGTAGAGCAACATTCCTGTTGCTTCAAGTCTTTTCTTCATCTGTGAGGATATTATCCAGCATTCACTACCATATAGGAGGACTGATATTACATAACAGTTAAGTACTCTTTTGTTTGTTTCTAATAAAATTTTCCTGTCTCTTAATACTTTGCTTAGCTTTTGGAAGGCAACTTTTGCTATCATCCCTGGGTATCAATGACAGAGACTCAGAGAGTGGCACTCATATTGCACAGAAGTTTGTCCCATACATACATAAATACATACATACATACAAAGATAAATGTATGACGTAATAGGTACAGAAAGAAGTGATAATATCACATGTAAATGGAATAGCTTTCCTATGCTATCATCTGTAAATGGAAGCATTATTATGGACCCATTAGAGGTAATTAAATGAAAATTATATTAAAAATGGTTTAGTTCAGTCATTAAAGAAGAGAGAACAGAGAGAGCCAGAGATCTTGGAAGATATCCAGGGTATAGAAACAATTTTAGACAGTAATTTTGTGTTGGATACTAAAATAAACAGTGTGCCCCACCCAGTATGAGTCACATGTGTACCTCAGTGAAACAATCCCCAGTTGAAGTTCCTTGTTTTTGATGTTGTTAACAGGTTGCCAGTCAGTTAAAAGAAGCATGACAATTCTAATTCACATATGAAAGTAAATATTTGCTTGAAATTCCTGGAAATATTTGATTGCTACGTTTTCCTTGCACAGTTCATTTTAATTTTACTTGCAGTCAGTTTCTTGTATGTATCTCCAATCGGTTTAGTGAATACAGTTATATACTTGGATATAATGAAAACGAAGATAAAGTAATTGAGGGCAAGTAAATATTATGGATATGATATCATGGACTGAGCATATGAGCAATGATGAGGTTTTATTGAGGATGCAAACAAGGAGTAGGCTTATATTTAACATCAGGAAGAGGCAGCTGAAGTTTCTGGGACACATAATGAGGAAGGGGAACCTGAAGGATCTGATACTCATGGTCTGCATAGAGGGAAAAAGAGACAAGGGAAAACAATGCATGACATAACTAGCGGCCTTAAGTGAGTGGATGACAGAATGTGGTCTGTGGGGAGGTAATAGAGGGAAGGAACTTTTTGAGAGCTGTAAGGGATAGAAGGAGGTGGAGAGCCACGATCATGTATGTCCTGAAATGATATGGCACATAAAAAGGAAAAAGGACACATAATGAGGAAGGAGGGCCTGGAGAATCTGATACTCACGGGTCGAATAGAGGGAAAGAGAAAACAACACATGACATTCCTGGCGGACTTAGACAAGGGGATGACAGAATGTGATCTGGGGGGAGGAAGCAGAGGGAAAGAAACTTGTTGAGAGCTGCAAGGGATAGAGGGAGGTGGAGAGCCATGATCGCCTACATACTGAAAGGACACGGCACATAGAAAGAAAGATCACAAACAAATAAACTTTTGAAAAGTAATGCAGAGACTCTGTTAGAGAAGGTACTTGAAAGTGGGATGTGTAGGTGGTGTAATGTATATCAGTGTGAACAGTGGAATCGTAGAGCAGAGTTCAAATTCCAGGCTGGCCTTTTTGCATCCACTTTTGCATAAATACCCTTTGGAAAGTCTTCAATGTGTTTCTTCTCCCGTCCCCCAGCTTGGGGTTAAATAACAGGGAAGACTGGTATCACTATACTGGGGTGACAACCAGTCTAAGAGACGGAAAAATACTGAATTCCAAACTGTGTGGAAAGCAACAGGAAATCACTATTATCTTTTCCAAGATATCAAAATTCGATTACATGCTGGAATAAGAAAATTTGCCTTCCAAAATTAAGTAAAATATTAAGAAACAGGAAAATTTTGTTAGAAACAAAGGAAAGAGGACTGAACTGTTACATAATATTGGTCTTTTGATATGACAGTGAATGCTGGACAATCCCCTTACAGATGAAGAAGAGACTTGAAGCAACAGAAACAAAGGAAAGAAGACTGAATTGTTATGTAATATCAGTCTTCTGATATGACAGTGAATGCTGGACAATCCACTTACAGATGAAGAAGAGACTTGAAGCCACAGAAATGTGGCTCTACAGAAAGATGTTGAGAATACCATGGACTGAACATGTGAGCAATGGCAAATTTTGAGAGAAAATAGAAACAGAAAGGTCATTTATAGTTAATATCATAAAGCGATTTCTACAGCACATAATGAGGAAAGCGGACATATTAAGATCAAGAGGGACAGAGGAAAGTAACGCATACCTTAGGCAGGCAGTGCATAATGAGATTGTGTAAATGGTTGGCAAAAACTGGTATCAGGAGAGATAGCAAAAAGAAAAAACTTTAGTAAGAGCTACAAAGGACAGAACATCATGGAGAGCCATGATAACCCCACATCCTGAAGAAATAAGGCATATAGTAGAGCAAGAAAAAGGAAGAAGAAGAAGAAGAGAAAAAAGAAGAAGAATAAGAAGCAGAAGAGAAAAAAAGAAGAAGAGAAAAGAGAAGAAGAAGAAGAAGAAGAGAAAAGAGAAGAAGAAGAAGAAGAAGAAGAAGAAGATGAAGAAGAGAAAAAAGAAGAAGAAGAAGAAAAAAGAAGAAGAAGAAGAAGAAGAAGATGAAGAAGAGAAAAAAGAAGAAGAAGAAGAAGAAAAAAGAAGAAGAAGTAGAAGAAGAAGAAGAAGCTTGTGTAAATGGTTGGCAAAAACTGGTATTAGGAGAGATAGCAAAAAGAAAAAACTTTACTAAGAGCTACAAAGGACAGAACATCATGGAGAGCCATGATAACCCCACATCCTCAAAAAAAAGGTAGGAGAAAGAAGAAGAAGGAGCTTGTGTAAATGGTTTTCAAACTGGTTCGAAGAAGAAGAAGACGAAGAAGAAGACAAAGAAGAAGAAGAAGAAGATCTTTTGCATGAATTCATGGCAATTCACAGATAATAAAGAAAAAGAATTTGTGGAGAGTCATGTTTGCTGATATTCTGAAGTGTGTTAAATAAATGTCTCCCTCCCCAACTTATTAATTTTTGGATTCTCTTTCATCTCACTGCAGAGATTATTCATAGCTTCTTAATAACTATTAATAATTATTAGTTATTGGTAATTATTAATAATTAATAATTTATTAATAATGATTTATTATAATATGTTAATAGCTGAGCAGTAGTAATAAGCACACAAAATGAGAGAGGGAAAGAAGAATGCAAAAAATATAAAATATAACACTCTAAGTTAAATAGGTTTAATTTAAAATTTTCTGAAGGTAAATTAGATCAAGAGAAATCGGAAGAAGACTGCAGAGCACAACGTATGGAATGTTATCATTTTCAATCTTGTTTTTAATTATTTCCTAACCATTTCATTTATTGAAACTTTAGTATGGCTAATGCTAACCTCCAGGAGAAAGACTCAATGTGCCTTCCTGGTCTATAATTCTTCTACTGACATGAAGTGGAAAGATTATATTGAATCAATTGCTAGGTCTGCTGCTAGGAAATTTGTTTCATTCTGCCATGCTAGACAATTTTTCTTGCCCAAATCTATTGCACATATTTATATGTCTACCATTCACCTTGCTTAGAATATTGCTGCCAAATATTGTCCAGTGCTACTGCTATATATTTAGACATTCTTAATAAAATTTAAGGAATAATCTGCAATGTCATTGGTCTTGACCTGGCATCTCAGCTTCAGTCCCTTTCCAACTGCTGTAATGTAGCTTCCCTATGCCTTTTCTATAAATGGAAATTTGTTCGGTTGAACTTTCTGCTATGCTATCTAGGTGTTATGAATTCAAGCATGGCTTGATGTAAACGTAAGTTCTATGATAACAATTTCTTTTCTCACACTTATTCTTTGTGGAGCTCTCTTTTGTCTTGTTTCTCAGTCAAGTTTGATCTTCAAAAATTTAAATGCAATGTCGATTGTTGTCTTCTGTCTTCTTCATTCCTGTTCACTTATTGTTCGGACTCATTAATAATGTTTATCTTATATTCTTTCACACTCAGTAACACCACCCCTTGCATGTTAGTCGCTTTGTTGACTTGCTGGAGGGTGGATGATTAAAATAAAATTTACTAAATTTTCTTCATTTTTTGTTTTTTGAAAACTCATCTTTTGTTAGCCCCCACCTCATGTTTGTCACCCCCCCTCATGTTTGTCACCCCCCCATGTTTGTTTGTCCCTTTTGTCATTTATGATAATTTTTGATGTTTTTTCCACTCACATATATATTATGCCCCCCAGCCCCGACACCCTGCCATTATTTGGCACCTGAAAGTAACCCAGTTTGTTTGTTTTTTGGATCAAAATATACAAAACTACATGCAGATGTGAATGCAATTTGCAAACAAATATGTACAGAAGAATTTTGCATTTGATGGTTGCTTTGATGGAACCTGAAGTCTAAAATTTCTGATTACTAAATTTAAAATTTGCAGGCAAAACAAAACCAGCAAGAATCATGAGTTGTAGATAAAGATGGATGTATGGCATTCTCTGAATGCTGTTTATTTGTTATAGAGACCAAGTTTTACGTTTTATGTTTATGCTTTGAGGGAAAATGATAAAAATCTCTGCTCTTGTAAAATCAATCCTCTTTTAATGCTATTGTTATATACCATACCTATGAACAATAATGGGTATGTTTTAATTCTACATAAATACGTTGGACTATTGTAAGTGGGGGTAATATGCTGTTGAAGTAGTCCACCACTAACAGTGGTTTACAAACTTCATGCCACTGACAAGTATTGTATTTTGTTGATGTTTTAAAAATTAGCATTTCATTTCCAACCTCTCTTTTAGTTATTCCTCATTCAGTAACCCTTTCTAGTTTCTAACATTATCATCATTATTATTATTTTATTACCTTTGATTTTTGGTGTGTACATATTTCTTTCTGGGTCTCGCCCAGAGACCTAAGGTTAGAATTGACATCATGACATTTTCCACTGACCAATTAAAAAAAATAAAAGACACTCACACACATATTTTACATAGATAAAGCCCTTCGTAAGGTGTTGGCTGCACTCCATATATATATATATATATATATATATATATATATATATATATATATATATATATATATATATATTATAAATTAATTGATTTAAAATATGTTTTTTTTTTCCGCTACACAGTTCTAACCATGTTTCAAAAATGGAAGCTGAAATTAAATTAAAGACATTAGTTCCATTTCATCCTCAAACGAATTTTGGAGTAACTTTTAAAATTACTGGGTTTAAATTTATAATATTAATGCTCTGTAAATTTACATTGAGCACTATTTTGTAAAAAATAAAAAATATCTATAAGAACACCGGATTATATATCTTACTGTTCTTTCTTTTTTATTTAATATATATATATATATATATATATATATATATATATAGATAGATAGATAGATAGATAGATAGATAGATATGAACAGATTGGGATAGATATGAACAGACTGGGATAGATAGATAGACATGAATAGACTGGGATAGAGTTAGTTGATGATATAAACATTACCATTTCATTTTCAACCTCAGTTTTGGGTATTCCTCTTTCAGTAACCCTTTTTAGGTTACAACAAATAGATAGATAGATAGATAGATAGATAGATAGATAGATATTAACAGAGTGGAATAGTTTTATATACTGTACCTATGAACACTAATGACTATGTCCCAATCCTCATAAATACATTGGACACTATTGTAAGTGGGGGGGGTGGGTAATATGCTGTCTAAGTAGTCCACCATTAGCAATGGTTTACCTACTTCATGCCACTAGTGAGTATTTTATTTTGTTGCTGTTATAAAGATTACCATTTCATTTCCAACCTCAGTTTTGGGTATTCCTCTTTCAGTAACCCTTCCTAGGTTACAATGGTTAGTGGGAGAGTTGAAGACCCACAAAATCTTGACTTCAGTCACTTTCTCACCAATATGCCATGGCTTCCTTCTGTCTTTTCTACAAATGTTTTCATGGCAATTCTTCTTTCTTTCTTGGTGCTTCAACTGCATGAATTTAATTGTGCTAATAGACTTGTAAATAGGTTTCACTGTTTTACTGTTAAAATATATAAATGTAACTGTATGCTCTATCGTAATAGTTTCTTTTTCTTGAACTTCTTGCCTGTGGAACTCCCTCCTGATTTCTTAATTCCCTACCAGTTTCAATCATCAAAAATTTAAATGTAGTGCCAATTGCCATCTTATGTCTTCTTGATTGCTGTTATTTTATTGTCCTTTCTCCTCACTGAAGTCTTCTCATTCTCTTTCACTCCCAGTAACCCTTTACATCCTAGTGGCATTAACATCTTGCTTGAAAAACTGTTAAAGTGGAGTCTGATTGTTTTCAAAGATCAGACTGAAAATAAAATGAAATCTATTTTTGCATATTTTAATTTTTGAAACTTTTAAATTTATTTTTTTAATATTGATCTTATAATTCAACTTTTGTTTTGTTTTTTTTCATTTTTATTTATCTTATAAAATCCAGGAATGACACTCAAGACAATATATAACAATACAATTAAGAATTATATATCTATAATATTTTAAACAGGATTTTTGAAAACCGCATAGTTCTAACGCTGTGACAATACTCCCCCAGTACTAATGCAAGCAAATATTTAATTGAATCATTTCCTAAACAAAGCATTGTTAATTATTAATTATTTTCAATGATATTTCTTTCATCTTAATTTTTGTGTCTTTTTATCCCGATGCCCAGATCAGCATTTCATAAGTGTTAATAAGTAATATGAATAAAATATAAATCTTCCTTTATACTCAGAAGCCTGCTGTTCCATGGCAGCTGTCTTATCAATTAGGTTATGTCAGCAACTAGCTGCAGTAATTCAAATCTACCCATATATCCTTTATGGTTTATTTCTGTTTTTTTTTTTTTATCGTCAGAAAATATAAAGTATGTGCAAAGTTTCTATTGAAAAAAATAATTTGCATCTGTTTATTTATATTTTAGTTTTCAAAAAAGTGACTGTAAAATTTTCCAAATATTGTTACATTCTGTGTCATCTTTGGGTTTTCCCATTACTACATAAAATGATATCAATGAAAAGAACCAATTCTTTTTCTTATTTGTTTTATTAGGAGAGACTGATGACATCTTGGATTCTAAGAGGCATAATTGTTCTAGCAAGACAATCTTGCTAACCATTATACCACGTTGAGGTGTCCATATCTCATGCATATATGTCAGGTAAATATATATATCTCAGGTATATATGTCAGGTAAATATATATATCTCAGGTAAATATATATATCTCAGGTAAATATCTATATCTCAGGTATATATGTCAGGCAAATATATATATCTCAAGTATATATATCAGGCAAATATATATATCTCAGGTATATATGGTAAATAGATATTTATTTGTATTGGGTATACTCTTTAAACTCTCCTATCCAATTCACCCCATATTAATTTAATAGGGATGAAATCAGGAGATTGAAGAGGCTAAGTCATAATCTCCAAAATTTTGTTCCTTTTTTGATTTGAGATAATTTTGACGTTATTTAGAAGAGTGTTTTCGATTGTTGTCTTGTCGAAAGGTGAATTTTTTCCAATTATACATAAACCAGATAGTATAGAATATCTTTGCAAAATCAAATGATCTTGTTCTTTTTTCATGAGCCCGTTTACATGAATCAAATCTCCAGTCACCTCTCCACCAAAACATCTCCACAGTATAACAACCCCACCACCATGATTAACTGTTAGAACCAACCAGTCAATATTCTGTCTTTCTCTTGGTTGTCTTCTCTCATATACTCTCCTCTTACTAACAAAAAGTTCAAATTTGGACACGACTGTCCACAATATATTTCGTCACTCTTTCAGTGTCCAGTTCTTATGATTTTTTGCCCAGTGCAATCTTCTTTCTCCTTATTGCCTGTAGTGTGTATATATATATATATATATATATATATATATATATATGTACATTTATATATAGTAACAGTTATAGTCAATAAAGATATAAAGTGTGAAGTAAAAGTCATGCACCATAGGGATAATTTATTAAAAGTATAATTACACATGAAATATTTTATTTACTAGTTTTAATTGTTATATTTGCTGTCCAAAATGTCCTCCTTGTTTTTCAAGACATATTTCCATTTTGTCCCTGCCTGATTCATTAACATTTCAGAATAATTCCTCTGTCATTTGACTGCATTCATATTTAATTAAAATTAGAAAAACGTTTTTGTGACGCATTTGATCTGATGAAGTCCTAATGGATGAAATGCATCACAAAAAAAATGAGTCCCATATATATATATATATATATATATATATATATATATATGATGAAGTCCTAATGGATGAAATGCATCACAAAAAAATGTCATATTTCCTCAATATATATATATATATATATATATATATATATATATATATATATATATATATATATTTTAAGACATTTTATGCTTATACATTCTTTTCATACATACAAATATTTAAGTAAATGCTCAGTTTTTATAATAGACAGTATTAAACAACATTTATTATAAAAACAGAGCATTTACTTATTTGTATCTATAAAAAAAATGTATAAACATAAAAATGTCTTAAAATAATTGTCGGACTTTGGCCATTTCATAATATATATATATATATATATATATATATATATATATGTATATATATATATATATATATATATATATATATATATATATATATATATATATATATATATATATATATATAGTAATACAATATATATATTATGAAATGGTCTAACTCTGACACACATACACACACACACATATATTTATATATATATATATACTAATACAATATATATATATATATGTTTCCCATAGTTTTTTTTTTATCATTTAAAATTGTGCTGATAATTTATGTATTCACTGTATATCTTTTGTGGACTGAAAATGATGTTGCAGTTGAAATGAAAATGAATAAAATTGAACGAAATGATGTATAATAATGGTCAATTCTTCATTTGAGAAACTCTGACATAAATTGACGATCACTGCGGAGTATAAAAGCAAGAGAAATAATCTGAAAGGATTTTCTATTTTTTTTTTTTCAATGGTAAGTTTCCCCCTGTATAAGGCTCAAAAGCCACTTGAGGTAGAGGATTATGTTAACGGGTGGGTTATATGAATGGGAGGGAAAGATAACGGTTGACTCTAGACTTGAACAGGTTAAGATTGTAGTGCTTAGGGAAACCTCCTCTTGGGAATCTGTCTGCGGGGAGAAGCTGTTTGAGTGGAACTTCTCACTGATGGAATACAGAGGGAATGTGGGTGCTTTGCTACTATGTAAGTGGTATGGTAGGTCCTAGCCATGAAGGTCAGACCTGGTGAAACCAGGAGATGCAGTTTGTCTGAGCACTTTCCATGGTAGTAGTGAGAGGCTTACCACATCCAGCCTGTGAGAGACAGAGTTTGGAGGGTGGAAAGTAATAATATTTGTAACAAATATGGCAACAAAGATGAGGAAAATAGTTCAAATAATGTAAATAGTGTACATAACACCCCATCTCAGAAATATAGACAGATACTGAAGAAGGCCGGAGCGTACAACGGTCGAAACGTTGTGATAAATATGGCGACCAAGATGAGGACAATAGTCCGAATAATGTAAACAATGTACATAATAACTCATCTCAGAAATATAGACAGATACTGAAGGGCCGAAACGTTGTAATAAATATGGTGACAAATATGAGGACAATAGTCCAAATAATGTAAATAGTGTACATAATACCTCATCTCAGAAATATAGACAGATACTGAAGGGACAACACTTTGTATTAAATATGGCGACAAAGATGAGGACAATAGTCCGAATAATGTAAATAGTGTACATAATACCTCATCTCGGAAATATAGACAGATACTGAAGGGCCGAAACATTGTAATAAATATGGCACTAAAGATGAGGACAATAGTCCGAATAATTTAAATAGTGTACATAATACCTCATCTCAGAAATATAGAGAGACTTCAGGACCCTTTTCTTTGTTTCAAACAAAATTTTCCCTTTTCTTGAGACCAAATAAAAATACAAGGTAAGGAGATTGTCTTACATTATTTTTAAAGTAATTTTTCTTATGTACATATCCCGAGACCCACTCAAGCTAGAGTGTGACATTAAGACACAGTTTATATGGATAGTTGAGGAAGATAACGGTTAACCCTAGACTACAAGCAGTTAAGATTGTAGTAATCTAGGAAACATCTACCTAGGAGTTGGTTACACAGAACAGCGGTTCGCGGGAAGAAATTAATCAAGTGGAACTTCTCACCAATGGAATATGGAGGGAATGTGGGGGGAGGTTTGCTACTATGTAAGTGTCATGGTGGGTCCTAGTTGTGAAGGTTAGGACTGGTTGAACCAAGGAATGTAGTTTGTCTGAGCACTTTTCATGAAAGTAGCAATAGAACAGTGAGATGCTTGCCACGCCCTGCCTGTGAGAGAGAGATTGGGGGGTAGAAAATAATTCTTCTCTGACAAGGACTCCGAGATGCTTTCAAACTGGAGAATGAGGACTAGGCAGCTCCTGTGCAAATATAGCAACAGTTCTTCATTTTCAGGCTCTTATTTTTTTTTTAACCTTTTCAGCTCAAGCAAGGTGGGAGTGCCACTAGCACTCAAGGGGTTACAAAAAGTGGGAGCAAAGAGAAAAGAGGTGTGAAAGATGAAAGGATGAAGAGAAGGATGGGGAATAGATCAAGGCATCTGGAGATGTCGATTGACATTGCATTTGAATAGTTGGAGATTATAGCTATTAAGAGATTAAGCAAGTAAGAGGAAGGGAGTTTGACAGACGGGAAGTGTGAGACATGAAGCTATAAAGGTAGATCTTAGGATGAGGAGTCAGGTATTTTCCTTCTCTTCATTTGGCAATGGATATCACTGACACATTAGATGAAACTGTGCCTGCTTGCACAATTCTATAGGCTTTTACCTACTTGTCCATATTCAAAGAGTAAAATTCTGAATGGATAATCTTCATAATAGCAATAAAAAATTGTGCATGACATTGATCCCATTGTTGAAGATTACTTGGACATTTGTATGTAATAAGAAAGTGATGACCACTGAGAAACGTGTTTTCTCTCTAAGCATTATATCTGAATTGGTTTTATTGACCCAAGAGGCAAATCTCAAAATTAAGAAGAAAATGAACCAAATTAGCATTAAAATAAATTTTTGGGGAGCTGACAGCTTAAATTTTTCAAATATTTGGAATAGCAAACATAATAGTGTAAGGATGATGATCATGGGTGTGGCTGAGTGAGGAGGCCATAAGTTGATGATCAAAGAAAATAAAAATTTGGAAAAATACAAAAATCATGCCTACCAGCTTAGAAAGCTGTGGGTTGGGGTCATAACTGGAGTACTTGGAACAGAGTTAAAAATATTATAATCAAAAATGGATGAATTGGAAATTCAAGGAAGAATTGATACTGTCCAAATGAGAGTTGTCTACAAGAATAATGATGACGATGATGGATCATTCAGGAGATTTGATCTTATTGATTTTCCATCAATAATGTTTGTAAATCTAAACTGAACATGAAAATAGATGAAATAATGATAATAAATCAAATACTGAAAGTGATTAAAAACTGTAATGTGAAGAGACAATTTATGGAACACATAATGAAGAAAGAGGGCTTGGAGAATTTAACATCCGCAGGACATACTGAACGCAAGAGAGACAGAGAAAAACAGTGAGTAATGTATACAATAAGCTTATGTAACTGGATAGCTCAACAAGGCCTAGGAAGAATGATGTAAAAACAAACCTTACTAAGTGCTATAAAGAATAGGAAGTTGTGGAGAGCTATGACCGCCAATGTCCATAAGGGACATGGCATATAAAGCAAGAAGAATTTGAATCAGCTTCAAAAAAATGTTATACTTTGAAAACTGTTTATCAATGGCAAAATAGATAATAGGAATCTTAGTAAAACAACATTGGTAAAAGTAAGAAAGAATAGAAAAATGTGGAGAGCCACTGAGCAACGTGTTTTCTCTTTATAGTAAATGTTATATCTGAATTGGTTTTACTGACCCATGAGTCAAATCTCAAAATTAAGAAGAAAATTGTGGAGAGCTGTCATTGTCCACAACCTAAAGGGACATGGAACAAAGAATAAGATGAAGATGAAGAAGGAAATATTTTGAAGTTAATTTTGTTCAGTAACAATCCTAAATATTATTGAAAAGACACAATCATTTTCTATGTATAAACATATGTCACATGTGTTACATATATTACACGTATCAGATATGTCATGTGCATTACATATGCTACATACATCACATGTGTTGTATATGTTACATACATACAACATATATGCTTACATATGCCACGTATTACACATGTTGTATATGTTATATATGTTACATGTGTTACACATGTTACACAGGTTATATTTGTGCATCATTAAGAAAGAAGGAAAATATACAACTGATGTTTTACTGCTTGTCCATCGATAATTTTATATTATATATAATAACTCAGTGACAAGTCTATGAGATAGGCATATTTAAGTTTCATAGACTACACTGTTTAAACTAAACAGTTATACAGGGTGTATCAAAAATACTTTTACAAACTTTGGGGGTGGGTTCCTCACAGCCAAACAAGGACAAAAGTCTATATAAACATATATCCGCAAATCCTTCATTTTTAAATGATGTTTAAAGTTTAAGATAGATGCTGTTAAATGAAAAATCCAAGATACAATCCAAAATACTTTTATAAATGTATTTAACCATCATATTTATCCTGGTCTATATCTATCTATCTATCTATCTATCTATCTATCTATCTATCTATCTATCTCATTCGTTAATTCTGTCTATCTATCAATCGATCAATCGATCGGTCAATCTATCACTGTTCGCATCTATCAATCTATCTATCCGGTTCACATCTATCTATCTATCTATCTATCTATCTATCTATCTATCTATCTATCTATCTATCTATCTATCTCAGTTCACAGCTATCTATCTATCTATCTATCTATCTATCTATCTATTCCTGTTTGCAAATGAATAAGAACATTTCTTTCGTCATATGAATTTCTTTCAGAGATAGAAACACATAACGTAGAATTTCTCCACTTTTTCCTCAAATGCTCAATATATATATATATATATATATATATATATATATATGCAAGGTTTATCAAGAATACTTTGACAAACTTTGGGGGTGGGTTCCACACACCAAAACATGGACAAAACTCCATATCAACATATGTCCGCAAATCCTTCGCTTTTGAGTTATTAAGTTTAAAGTTTATGGTAGATGCTGTTAAATGTACAATCCAAGATACAATCTAAAAATAGTTATTACCATAGTTTATGGTGCCATGGATCTTGTCTCAGCAATGCAACAATAAACAGCAGCAAAGGTTAGATGACTCTGCTCCCTTCGGTCTGAAAATGCAATCTGATATAGCCATGCAGCCTCATGTCCATTACCATTAGCACAGCCATATGTAAAAATCATATCTACCTCTTCACAATATGAATATTCTGTGATTGTTAAATGGAACACTTCTCAGTTAACTCACTTCTACACTCATTAAACATTAAAGACAAACTAGCCATAAATGTACATGAATAACAAATGTATCCTAGTCTCCATGGCAACACAGTGCCATCGACTGTAACTTATTTTAAACTTAATAACTCAAAAACAAACAATTCACAGACATATGTTTATATGGACTTTTGTCCTTGTTTTAGTGTGAGAAACCCGCCCTCAAAGTTTGTAAAAGTATTTTTGATATGCCCTGTATATAAGTTCAATTGAGAATACAACTTAGAATTAAGCAAAACACTCAGTGAATTCTAATGACAATTTTGACTTAGGAAATGCTGTTTTAATTAAAGATAAATGAAATTTACTCGGATGAAAATGCATTGAAAGTGCCATGATCTATGAATCTCCTACAATTAATGTACAACCTTATAGTCTAAATTAGTAGTGAAACAATGTGGGATGCATAAACCTCATGTAAAAATAAAAACACAGTTAAAATTAGTTCAAATCTAATTTCTGAAGCAATACACTTAAAATAAAAATAACACATTCTTAGGCTAAATGCTAATGGAAATTTTGTTGAAATAAAATTCTTTTCCTGATGAAGTTGAGTCATTGGCAAAACATGTCAAAATAAAAATTATCATATCTATTTACTATATGGATATATATTTTATTTTAGGATAATTATATCAAAATAAAATACAGCTCTACTTTTACATCAAAATAAAGAATACAGCTCTACTTTTGTATTGAGTCCTGTTTTAAATTAATGTTACAAACATTGAATTTATATTCAATTTGTTCTCATTTCATATGGATATTATATATATATATATATATATATATATATATATATATATATATATATATATATATATATATATATGTATGTATGTATATATATATATATATATATATATAGTGGACTCTCCCATTGTATTTGATGTATGAGGGGCAAGCAGCTCAGTTTTTAGGAACTGACAACCCAGACACCAGCACATATGATTTGATTATAGTGGTGAAGGCGTTGTGCAGAACCAACCACACTTTTTGAAGGGACAAATACAGAGACTTGGTACACTACATGCCACAAGGTCCCCAAACAAACCCTGCAGATTTTGAATTCAGAGTTGTTCTTTTCCTAGACCAGTTGCCATCCAAAGCTATAGAACACGGTCTATCCTGCTATTTACCCATAGCTGGGGGGAGAAGAATAGGATTCACACCTTTCCCAAGAGTATTAGCATGTAACCTCCTCAATCTGAGCTGCTATCCACTACTCCACTGTGCCTCCTGCCTGTATATATATATATATATATATATATATATATATATATATATATATATATATATATTACTTAAACATAATTTTTAGTGGATATCCATATTTGAGCAGATACTCCATTTATTTTAAACAGTATTTATTTTGCCTACTAGTGTGCACATTCAAGAAACTTTATAAAGAAAATGTGGCCTCCAGCAGGATTTGAACTTACACCCTCTTTGCAGGAGAAACCAGCATCTGATCCAGCCTGCTTTTATTACTTGACTGCAAAGTGTTTCATAATAAAGCAATCTTTTATTTTTTAATACAACATATTTTTTTTCTTCAAAGCTTATTTTTAGTGGATAAGATAAAGGTCCAATTCACTTTTAAAGCTCACTCTCTTCTTCAGATTTTATCTACTCAGTTATGTCTCTGAAATGTAAACAAAGCAATTACTAAAGAATTCATGGATTTTATTGTTTAATTTGACATATTTTTATTTCTTCAAATGTTATTTTTGGTGAATACCTGCATTTGAGAAAACACTCTTTCAATGGAGCATCTACTTAAATAGTAAAATACTATTTATTTTAGGATATTAAAGCATGTTAAAAATTGGCAATTATGTTTAAACTCTATAAATGTTAAACTACTGGTGATTAATTTACTTTCAAAAGCAGAATACTTTCAAAAATAGGTTTGTGGGTATATATATATATATATATATATATATATATGATAAAAATATAATTTTAATATATGCTATGGTTAAATGTGCTCAATAACAGGGATAGAGCTTATGTAAATATAAAAGTGGACTGTGCAATACAGGAAACCATGAGGTAAAAAAATCTTGTAAAAACTTTGTCAGAAAAAGCACCTAAATCTAGAAAAACATCTAAATCCAGAAAAAGCCTCAAATACCAGAAAAAGCACCTAAATCTAGAAAAACATCCAAATCCAGAAAAAGCACCTAAATCTAGAAAAACATCTAAATCCAGAAAAAGCCTCAAATACCAGAAAAAGCACCCAAATCTAGAAAAACATCCAAATCCAGAAAAAGTCCCCAGTACCAGAAAAAGCACCCAAATCTAGAAAAACATCCAAATCCAGAAAAAGCCCCAGTACCAGAAAAAGCACCCAAATCTAGAAAAACATCCAAATCCAGAAAAAGTCCCCAGTACCAGAAAAAACATCCAATACCAAAAAAAAACAAAAAAAAACACCCAATCAATTCAAATGATTGAAAATATGTTGATCCTTCCAATACAAACTTTTAATAAATTAAATGCGAAATCTTAAATGTACTTTTAAAATCAACAACAACAAAAAAAAAAGCCAAAAATAATTACCAAGTTTGTCCAAAGGTAATTTTTCAAGAGGCCTGATCTTCTATAGATGTTTCTTTCCCTTTGTGCTATATTTTTTTTTAAAAACCTTTTCGAAATAAAGTTCCTGGAATGATAATTATCCGTAATTCCTTTCTCTGTACGACAGATACAAAGGAAATCTTTGCATTAATTAGATCTGAATATTCCTTGTTAACAACCAAGAATTTTTTGTCAAAAAGATTCCACTTGATTCAAATCTTGGTAGTCTTTAAAGATTACAAGAATCTTTTTTCTTTTTTTTTTTTAAAAAAAAAACAGGCTGTTTCCTCTGGTTTGAATTTTATTCAGAAATATGGTTTTTCTATAGGAATTGGTAAATATCCCATAAATAAATTCGAAAAATCTTGATGCAATTCCAATTATTAACAGAAAATTTTCTATAGAGAAATCCTTTTTGATATTTTTATATTCTTGCCACAAAAAAAGAGTGCATATGTGTATGTATGTGCGTGTTTTCCTTCTTTATTTCTTCATATATTTCTGGTACTCCCTGTTGCATGGCCGACCTGTTCAAATATCTTTTTTATCCCAGGTTTCCCCCATAAAAAAAGCCTCCAGCAGATGCCAAGATTGGCAGAACCAATTCAACAGAGATTTACAGACCGGGGGCCCAACGCTCACTGGAACCTTTCTTTGTGGCTGATTTCTCTTCTGTCACTTCATACCCAACTGATACACTCAACCATTGCACAGGCGCACAAGCCATGTTACATTAAGTCACTTAATCAAAAAAAAAAAAAACAAAAAAAAAAAACAAGACAAAAAAGACAATTTTCACTCCCTTAACTCTACCCTAACCCCATACACACACACTCCTACCATGCTTGATTTTACTATTATTACAAATGCCACCATTGGTGATACCTCCATACTAAACAGTCCAATGTTACTACTTCGTCACTGACACTGCCACCACCAAAGCCACCACCCTAATCCAAGATTGGCACCCACTTCAGTGGCAGAGATGCTACCCTCCTCCTCCTCCTGTATTCACTCAGTGGGTTAGATATTAGTAACATTAAGCTAAGCATCACTGAGAAGAATTACTGTATAATTATAGAGGAATGCTTCAATTGACTTTTAATAACAGTTGGACAACTGGATAATGGGGGGATGGGACCAAGACAACCTTTCAGCTTTTAGTTTATTTGGGATGGTATTTTTTAGAGTCTGTTTTCTTTCCTAGATTTGTTTTTTTTTTTCATTTTTATTATTTTATTTATTTTTATATTTTGCTTCTTGATTCAAAGAGTAAAAATTCCTTTTTACTTATTTGAAAGGTAAACGGCAAGATCAGATCCTATATAAACACAAACACACTGGCAAATGCAGAATAACTTAGTCTTGCAGAAAGATTAGATATATCAAAGAAACACATTAATATATTAACATTATCTATCTATCTATCTATCTATCTATCTATCTATCTATCTATATATATATATATGTATGTATATATGTATTTCTATTATTTGAAACATTAGATATATGTATATATGTGTGTATATCTATCTATCTATCTATCTATCTATCTATCTATCTATCTATCTATCTATCTATCTATCTATCTATCTATATGTCAATCTCAGTCTGTTGCTATCTATCAGTCTATTGCTATCTATCTATCTATCTATCTATCTATCTATCTATCTATATATATATATATATATATATATATATGTATATATGTATTTCTATTATTTGAAACATTACGTATATGTATGTACGTGCGTATATCTATCTATATGTCAATAGACTATCTCAGTCTGTTGCTATCTATCAGTCTATTTATCTCAGTCTATTGCTTGTTATCTATCTATCTCAATCTGTTCAGGTCTATTTATATGTTTATTTAACTATCTCACTTTAGTCATTATCTATGTATCTATCTATCTATCTATCTGCTGTCAGTCTATTTATCTGAATGTGTTGTTATCTATCTATCTCAGTCTGTTGCTATCTATCAGTCTACTTACCTCAGTCTATTCCTATCTATCTATCTATCTATCTATCTATCTATCTATCTATCTATCTATCTCCATCTGTTGCTATCTGTCAGTCGATTTATCTCAATCTGTTGTTATTTATCTATCTCAGTCTGTTGCTATCTATCAGTCTATTTGTCTCAGTCTGTTGCTAGATACCAGTCTATTTACCTCAGACTATTGCTATCTATCTATCTATCTATCTATCTATCTATCTATCTATCTGTTGCTATCTGTCAGTCTATCTCAATCTGTTGTTATCTAATTATCTGTCTGTTGCTATCTATCAGACTATTTATTTCAGTCTGTTGCTATCCATCTATTGATCTATCTATCTATAGTTCAAATTGTTTATATATAAACATTTTATAAGTTTCAAACAGCAGTTTTACTGGTTGCTTGGTCAGTGAATTTAAAATATTTAGAAATGGCTAATATTACCATTACCATTAACATATGGCTCAAAGAGAGAATAATACCAGAATCAAGATGTTGGCATTCAACACTACTTCAAACAAAAGGTTAGGAAGGAAACCCCCATCATTAGTGGAAAGAGAAATAAGAGTTATTGGACTTGAGAAAACTATTTTCCTGAAAGATTGTTTTAAGTAAAAAACTGGTTTTTCAGTCAATGAATGCTGAATGTTTCTTTATGAGGAAATGGCTAATATTACCATTACTGTTTATCTATCTATCTATCTATCTATCTATCTATCTATCTATCTATCTCCATCTGTTGCTATCTGTCAGTCTATCTCAATCTGTTGTTATCTAATTATCTGTCTGTTGCTATCTATCAGACTATTTATTTCAGTCTGTTGCTATCTATCTATCTATCTATCTATCTATCTATCTATCTATCTATCTATCTATCTATCTATCTCAGTCTGTTCATTATCTATCTATCTATCTATCTATCTATCTATCTATCTATCTATTGACTAATTTCAAGCATATGATGGTTGATTCTATCATTGTGAAACTTTCAGCTAAACATATGCTTGTCATGTCTTTAATATGGTCCAAAAATGTAATATTTACATTATGTATTCAAGTAAGTTTATTAATGCCACCCCTTTTATTAATTTCAAACATTTTGATAGTTTGAACAATTTTAGACTCAACTCTATTAAAAGTCCTCCACTTAGTTATTGTGCATTGAGAAAAATTAATTTCAACATCCCTTCTTCTTCATATGCATTTGTAATCATGTCAACGTAAACATTACTTTAGTTCAATTAAATGCTCAAGGGCAAAATGCGTCACACAAAAAATTTGTTCCACTTTGTCATAGATTTTCTTAATATAAAGGGTGTGTTGAATAAATTGTCATCTAAATTATGCAAAAATGAAAATAACACTGACATCTCATTTTAACAGATATATCTAGCAAAATTACACAAAAATATATTGAAATACTAAAGAGTGAATTTATTCAATAACATCGTCATTGGCTTCAGATGACTTTGGAATCTCCTGTAACTCTTCTGAGCGGTCTCAAATTGTTTAAGTTGGTGAATGCTGCCATAATCCTTGCCTTCAGTTCATCTTTGGTGTTACAAAGAGTTTTGTTGGTCTCTCATTCAACTTTAAATGACACATAATAAAAAAGGGGGTTGCAGCCTGAGGAGTTAGGTAGCCAGATGTAAAGAGTGATGTAGTGACAGAAATGACTGGGTTCGCCTGCATATGTTGCATGGTACAGAGAACTTTTGCCAGACATAGGGTCTTCCAGCAGGGACCTTCTTGACTCAGGGCAGTATTAACTCCTCAAGGAACTTGATTTAGGTCTCCATGTTGAGTATACAAATTTGGGAGTTCTTTTCTTATCAGAATGATCCAAGTGAGTTTTCCGTGTTGCTGTACCTTCATAATCAACATTAGACTCATCTAAATCTTTCTGAATCCTCTGCACAGTCTTCAGATTGACACCCAACCACTCTGAAATGTTTGTATTGGAACTTCCAGTCTGAATGCCAAGCAGTACAGCATGCTGTTACCAATTTCCAGCAGAAATTGTGCTCTTTTTCTCACGGATGGTGCCCAACTGATTCTACTATATTGTGTAGTTGAAAAAATCATAAAAAAACAACACACACACACACACACACACACACACACACACACACACACACACACACACACACACACATAGGTTGCGATGGGTAAATTGTCACCATTTCATATTTGCAATTTTATGCATGTGTGTTTGTTTTTGATTTTGTCAACTGCACGATAGTCATTCTCTCTCAATATATATATATATATATATATACACACACACACATATATATATATATATTGAGAGAGAGTGAGAATATATATATATATATATATATATATATATATGTATATTCTCTCTCTCTCTCTCTCTCAAAATAAATAAATAAATATATATATATATATATATATATATATATATATATATGGGTGTCCATAAAGTTCGTGTGGACTTTAAAAAACTTTATTTGTATTTGTGATAGACATAATTTGTAAAAAGGATTAGAAAGAAGTCAATCTATATTTTTTAAGGTTTTATTGACATTTTATTTAAGTTTCCACATGTCCTCCATCATTAGCAATACAAAGGGTAATACAATTTTGCAGTTCATGGAAAAAATTTGCCAACTGATTTACAGTAATGCCTGAAATCACATTAGTTATTTTAGCTATACTTAAAACTAGGTACATTAAACTTTGTGGCATTTTTTACAGATTATTTCTATCGCAAATACAAATAAAGTTATCAATTTTTTAAAGTGCACACGAACTTTATGGACACCCTGTATATATAGGTTGTGATGGGTAAATTGCCGCCATTTTATATTTGAAATTTTATGCATGTGTGTTGTTTGTTTTTGATTTTGTCAACTGCATGATATAGTCATTCTCTCTCAACATATATTATATACTCACTCTCTCTCAATATATATATGTGTGTGTGTGTATATATATATATATATATATATATATACACACACACATATATATATATAATGAGATAGAGTGAGAACATATATAATATATATTGAGAGAAATGAATATATATATATATATATATATATATATATATCAAGAAAGAGTGAAAATATATATATATATATATATATATATATATATATATATATCCAATATATCCAGGTAAGATGAGAACACATAGTGTACAATTCCAACGTTTGTAACACTTACTTTAAAAAGGACTCAATACAAAGTACAGCAATATTCTTTATTTTAGGATATTACATTGAAAAACATGTCAAAATCGCTATACAGTTTCAGTCGTGTTTATACACATCTTGTCAGGCAATTGTAAATTACTGGCAAGTGAATGATTTTAGTAATTTACAATCGCCTGATGAGATGCATATCAATGCATCAAAACACGACTGTAATTGTGTAATGATTTTGACATGTTTTTTGATGTAATATCCTAAAATAATGTCTATATATATATATATATATATATATATATATATATATATATATATATAGTGCATAAATTTTGGATCTTATTAAACTACAATAAAAGAGAATTTATCTAAAATTTATTACAATTACTTCTAAAACAATAAAAGACTTAATACAAAACAAATTAATAAGCTGAAACTTTATAGAGGAATTTACACTATTACTTGTAATAATTGCCACTAGTAATACATCGGAGAAACTTCAAGGAATTTAAATAAAAGTTTATACAAACTCAAAAGAGATCTTTTACAAAACAATTTAATTGTGCACTGTAATGAGTCTGATCAATTTTTATTTAAAAAATGCTACTTTAATTAAAAGAGAAAGCAATTTACTAAGATGAAAATATATAGAAAGTGGTTTAATTGTGAGTTCATCTGCAGTAAATTTGGGTCGAGGTTCTTACAACATTTCACTTGTCTGATCTTCTGCTATCACAATGTATAATATTTAATAATGAAATGGATAAAAACATAAACAAAAAAAAGAAATGAAATGCAATTGATTGGACTATATATCCAAAACATTTATATTTATTTATATATTTATTGGACTATATATCCAAAACATTTATATTTATTTATATATTTATTAGACTATATATCCAAAACATTTATATTTATTTATATATTTATTGGACTATATATCCAGAGCATTTATATTTATTTATATATTTATTGGACTATATATCCAAAACATTTATATTTATTTATATATTTATTGGACTATATATCCAAAACATTTATATTTATTTATATATTTATTAGACTATATATCCAAAATATTTATATTTATTTATATATTTATTAGACTATATATCCAAAACATTTATCTAAAACAAAAATCTTTTAAAAGATCTAAAATTCTCAAAATTAAAAAAAAATGATTTTTTTTTTTTAAGTGTCCAAATGGAAGTTCTTTTTTAAGATAAAAAGGGGAAACATTTTATTTCTTGACATATCACACTTTGGCGCTGACATCCCCAGTGGGTCTTATCTCTCTAAGAGGTAGTAAATCTAACAGAGCAGTTGGGTGTTTAATTTTTTGTTCTGTATTTACCGTTTTCTTAAAGACTTAACTGTTCTGAGATATATGCATTGAAAGGAGGACATTTTTGTTTACAGCCAAAGAGATTCTATATTTATTTGACAAAGATGTATTTGTTTTCATTTTAAGAGACTTGCTGAATTTGCTCTGAGTGGGTAGAAAGTAATGACTCAAGAGTAGACAGAGGGTACTTTTAAAATATGAATACCTTTTTGTTTAACACAAAAGTATCTGAGAATATTGGGTTGATTGAAGAATCTAAACTAGTAAAGATATAAGCATCTCCCTGAATAGGAAACACAAAAAGAAACACACAAAGAGTAATTTAAAAATTTCATCTTTATTGACATATTCACAATGTTTCAGCCAATGTATGTTTCAACCTACTTCAGGATCTGTCTATATTTCTGAGATGAAGTATTGTAACTATTTACACTATTTACATTGTTCAGACTGTTGTCCTAATCTTTATTGCCATATAAACAACATTTCAGCCATTTTGCACTCCAGCCTTCTTCAGAAACCTGTCTATATTTCTGAGATGAAGTATTGTAACTGTTTACACTATTTACATTGTTCAGACTGTTGTCCTAATCTTTATTGCCATATACATGACATTTCAGTCGTTGCACACTCCAGCCTTCTTCAGGTTATATACCTTGAAATTTCCTTGGAGACACATTGAAATAATCCATTGACTTGACCCAAAAAGTTAGAAGTTGAATACCTGGCCACAGCAGAGATGAACAACAACTTGGAGAGTTGAGCTACTTAAATGAAACTGAGATGTTCAGAAAAGGTATGGCATGTGGAACGAGAACAATCTATCCCTTTGGAGTAAATAAATGGTTTGGTTTGAAATTCCAATGTATCTCACCTGAAGAAGCCTGGAGCATACAATAGCTGAAATGTGAATAAGACTATAAAGATTAAGGAAACAATGCAAACAAAATAAGTTGTGCAAATAAAATGATTTCCATCTGAATTTCTGAGATGAGGAATTATTATTTACATTATTTACAATTAGACAGCTTTGTTGTTATTACCCCAAAAGTTCATCAGGTGCATGTCAATCTGGGTACACCCTTTATTTAATCTTAAGAGATAAAATGTCCTTGTTCTGCTGAGCATGTCCAGGAATATCTCATGTAATTCTTATTTTAGTACTGCTCAATTGACACATGTCCTGTTTCCTCTGTGCCTGTGTCTATTGTACCCCATCCAGGGATTGAACTCACGATTACTATATGAGCAAATTCATGAAACAGCACTGATTCACTAAGCTATTGGAAGAATCCCGAGTGTAGTACTTGGAGCCATAAACCTGATCTGACTGCTGATGTGACTGCTGATGAGACTGCTGCTGCTGCTTGTCACACTGATGCAACTGCTGCTGCATGTTACATTTGACTGCACTCATCAAGGCGTTTTTTCTATTGTGGCTGCTGCTGCAGTTGAAGTCTTTGCTGTTATGTCTCTTTCTTTATTTATTATATTTATTTTTAAGTTCAACGTGATTCTGAAGAATATTCTTATTACAAATGAAAATTTGATCAAAAAGCTAAGAGTACCAAGGAAATATATAATGCAACATTTTAATCTCAGCATTTGAAGTAAACAAACCACAGAAGTAATAATATTTCAAAGTTGATCATATATTAAAAAGCAAGGCATTTTATACAATATTCTGCAATTTTTTCTTCAAAATCTTGATGCTTGCATTACAGGAGATTTAATGACCAATTCTTTGCTGATTTTCTTAAATCTCCTAATTCTTCACCAGTTCCTCTTTTGTCTCCATTAATGTTAAGCCTTTAAATTTCCTTTTATGGTTAACAAACTAATCTTTTATCTTTTATGTCACCCAAAAATAAACCATTTATTGTCTGGTCACCACTTATGGTTTAAGGTCTCCTTAAATCACCCATTCCTTGTTTGATGCTTTTAAATGACTCACTTATGGAACCCTTTAGTCATTTGTTCATAGTCTGGTTTTCTTAAGGAATCTATTATTTATTTAGTCCACCAATATTATCTTAGTCCTCCATTTTCTTTGGTCCTTTTAAGTCACTTGTTCCTTGTTTGGAACAATTTTTGACTAACAACAGACTATTTAACTCTGATTTTAAAAATTACTTCTTAGTTTACTAGAATCTATTATAAACTTTAAAAGTAAGCCTAATATATTTTCATATTTTATCTAAGCTGGTAATTCATTTAAAATATTTAAAAAATATATTTGTTATAACCTCATCACACATTTGATAGGAAACTAATCAACTTCAAGCTGAAAAATAAAGAAATTCAAACTCTTTTATCTATATATATAGATTTTGGTGTAAAAGCAGTTTTATGTGTCAGTCCTTGAGAATTATTTGTGAATTACTAAACTGTTGGTATAAAACTTGGGAAATATGTTCACTGTTTGGCATAAGACCTTGCTTGTAGAGCATCCACTCTTTAGAGGTGGTATGAGAAATTAACACTTGATTCATTGTTTTACTGTACATCTTAGATACATTTCCAAGGGGATATTATTCTCCTTCTATAAAATAAATGCAAATGTCAGTGTGTCAATGTCACACTTTTTCAGTTAAAGGGACACGACTCTCTAATGTTCAATATCTCATCTTCTTTATCTATATAATAAATGCGAATGTCCGTGTGTCACACTTTTTCAGTTAAAGGGACTCAACTCTCTAATGTTCAATATCTCATCTTTATATAATAAATGCAAATGTCAGTGTGTCACACTTTTTTGACTTTAATCCTAGAGGCTGTAGCCCAATATATCATACCATTTTGGTAACAGGCTGACTGTTTAGCAAATTAAAAAAACATTCCGGGTCGGATCTAGACCTGTAATCCTGAAATTTGTGATTTTCAAGATTTTATTACAGCGTTTGTTTTCAATGATTTTTTATGTGAATTTTTGCAACAAATTTTTTTTCCAATAACAATTTTTATAACTTGGAAATAAATTTGGGAATAATCACTCAGCCATGAAATAAAAATAATTGTTTGTATGGAAAGTAAGGACTTATGTACATCAAATTGTCTTTAAATTATGTAGCAGCAGAAGAATTATCGTTGAACTTTTAAAAGGTAAGCTTAAATATTGGTGCAATACTTAAATGCAGTGATCAATTTTGAGTTTTTCTGTAGTTCATCCTATTGCATCTAATCCTCCCTAACTATTATGATGAAGGCCCAATCAAGAGCACTCTGCAGTAGTTAGCTTAAATGCCATATGATAGGCTTTTAATCTAGTTTTAATATAATTTTAAGAAAATTTCTTTCCAATGAACAATTCTAACAAAGAAAAATAACACAAAATTCTTGCATTCAGTTCCTTTTGGGAATTTATCTCTAAGTTATTTATAGATGAAATCAAATCATGATTCCAACCATACATTATGAAGAAGTTAAAAAAAAAGTGAGAACAGTCTTCTTCCGGATGTTGGTGATCATGGCTCTCCCCAATTTCCTGTCCTTTATAGGTCTTAGTAAATTTTGTCTTTTTGTTGTCTCTCTTAAATCCTATTCTGTGAACTATTTACATAAGCTTGTCAAATAAGTTAGGCACAATTTTTGATGTTCTACTTGCCTTAAATATGTCTCGTAAGTGTCAAATTTTTTAAGCCCTTGTTCCAATATATACAGAGTCTGCCGAAAAAAATGTATATAATTTTTCTTTCAAAAAGTCAGCACACCACCACACTATGAGCAAGACACAAGAGATTATTTGAATGCGAATTTGCAAGGAAACAGGCTATGATAAAGAGGTGCAGTCGAGTTTCCCCACCAACATTCTCCTGGTTTAACACCTGCAGACTTTTACCTAAGGTCTCATAGTTTTTCAGATGGACCTGTCCTTCCACTTTTCAGTGGGTATCAGCAATATGTATATGAATAAAAAGAGACAAGAGTCAAAACTATTCTTAGCTGACATGTTTCATCCTCTAAGGGACTTTATCAAGGCAACAATAAAATCATTTACCTTGACCTTAATGGATGTTATTGTACTGCAGAAAACTAACTATGTTGACAGTGCTCAAACAAGAAATTGAAAATACATATGCAGCAATGCCACTGGAGATTTGGTCAACGTTTCCAAAGAAGTAGTTTGCCATACTAACAAATGTATGGAAGCCAAAGGGCACCATTTTGAACATCTCTTTTGATTGTAGAGTCTAAAGGTAAATATCTATACAAGTTTTTCTTTTCCTAAAGTGTGTATTCATTTTCTGAATGGAAAAATATATATATGGTCAGTCTAGCATGAAGTCACAAGCCATTGTGAATAAATGTTTGAATGTACTGGTGTTATTCAAACTGTTGGGTGTGTCAGATTTTGTGCTCTCTCCCAGAAAGTGTGACTAAGGTTCACTTACCAAAGTTGCAGTATAAAATACAGTTGAGCTCTGCAGGTATTATGCAAAGACAAATAGGCCTGAGCAGGCGTCTACTATAGGGACTGACTAACTGCCCTAGCAAATAAGTGATTAGTTGGCCATTATATATATAGTTAAAACAAATATTTATACACATACAAATTTTTAATTTATTGTATCTCCAACTAATGAATAAACATACTTTTCATATAATTAACTTTACATAGTTGCATAATAACTAAACATGCACAGAAAACAGAAAATTTTTTGATTTAATAGAAATAAATCCTATTTATTCACTTTAATGGGTAAAAAAATGTTTGTGCAATGCAAATTTCAGATTTTAAAACATTTAAATTGCTATAATACTTTAGATTATTCAAGTGGAATATTCTAGAATGTTCCAGTAATGTTATCAAGAGATATTTTTAGTCTAAAAATGCAAACAGAATATTCTGTAATTGATATTCATGCAAGAAGGTTATCATCATGGCAAGAGGTAAAGAATTGACAAATTCATAAAAAGAACTGTTAAGGTTGGGAAAGAATGTAAAAGTTACAGGAAAATCTCAGACAACCTGAATATTCTATTTACTACCATTAGTTCATTTATTGTAAGGTATAAGAAACTCAAAACTGTTGAAAACCAAAGAAGAACAGGTGCTCCATGGAAGATCTCTTCAAGATCCTTGAGGAAATTAATGTATCAAATTAAACAAAATCCAATGGTTACTTGTCAATAGTTGCAGGATGATTTGCTTTCATCAGGAATCTGTGAAATTCACTGTGAATATGAGAGGATCCTATTGAAAATAAGGAGAACTTTTCTAAATTATTCAATGAGACATATATATATATATATATATATATATAATTTGGAAAAGTTTCATATTAGCTCCAAGACAAGGTTTTAACATCATCTTTTTGTTTCCCTATGAGGAAAGGAAATGCATACCATTTTTTATTTGACGAATGATTTATTTTTATCTGGAAAGAAAAAATATTTGTACTTTGAAAAAGTAATATCATAGAACAATACCCCCACACTTCCGAATATATATTCTACTTTTTTCTAGTAATTCTTTAATGAAAGAACAAATGAAATGTGCTTTGTTTTTTCTTTCAGTCTCCTGACTGTCGTCATTGACATTGGAACTGGGCATCTGGGAATAATGATGATAACAAATCCTTCGGTTGGTAAAAAAAAGTTCTAAAATAGAAATTAGCTGGCTTTCATCTTGTGATATGGAATTACATGGGACAGATTTAATTGCAGATCATCATCATTCTCCTCCTCCTCCTCCTCCTCCTCCTCCCACCACCATCATCATCATCACCACAACCACCATCATCATAATCAACACCACAATCACAATCATTACTATCATCATCATCACCACAATCACGACTATCATCATCACCACCACCACCACCATCACCACAATCATCACCATCAACATAACCACCACCACCACCAACATCATCATCATCATCAACCATTTCTAAACTTAATAATCTTCAACCGGTATAATATAGTGAGCGATAAATATCCATATATATATATATATATATATATATATATATGATAATGTTATTAAGTTATCAGATGTTATGAAAAATTTACATAAAATAAATAGACAAAACTTGTAAATATTATTTAATGAAATATATATATATATATATATATATATATATATATGATAAGATTTTTGTTTTTATCCAATTTGCTTTATCTTCATAATTATTCTGAGAAATTTAACAGCATTGTCAACATGGAAAACAAAAGCAAACTCTTAGTAAAAAAAGTTACCACTATCCAGAAAGAGGCGTACACATGAGTGTATTTTCTAAAGCTTTTGAATTTGATGTAACTACACACCATTTCACTTTTACTTATCATCACTTGCCTTGATAAAGCCAAATGATGAAACACGTCTGCAAGGACTAAGAACTATTTTCCAACTATATTTTTTTTTATCCAATTTGTCTTATGTTCAGAATTATTCTGAAAAATTTAACATATATATATATATATATATATATAAAGAGAGAGAGAGAGAGAGAGAGAGAGAGAGAGAGAGAGAGAGAGAGACAGACAGAGAGACAATAGGGCATCAAAAAATAAAAAATGTATAGATGCTAAATCAGAATCATATCTTTAAAATGAAGTCAGGGTCTAAATCAAATGTTAAGTTTAAAATATTCCTGATCCTATATTGTTTTTCATTTGGTACTCTCATAAAATGAATATTTTTTTTTATCTATTATTTTACAGTGAATATCATTCTTTCATTATTCTAAATACACATTTTCCAGCTTTACTTATCTTCTGGAATGAGACCTATACAGTTTTATTTTTGCATATAGGACCTATATAATAAATTTAGGAGCTAATATTTTGGAATAAAATAAATAAACAAACCTCCAAAAATTAAGTTTTCTGATTTATCTAAAAAATTACTTGCAAAAAGACAGATGTCATCTTCTGTTTCATTTTTAGTTCCAGCCAAAATGATACAGCTCAAATTAGTAGCATTTATCATAGATCAAGGCCAAGAAGACAAAGTTCTCAGTTCCAGCAAAAAGTGAGGCAGATGCCCAGTTACACATAGCTCTATCGATGTGTACATTTTCAGTAATTAAATGATTTTTAATCTGATATTATTTCTTATTACTATAAATGTTATATTTACTGGATATATAATGGGACAGATTGTTAGAAAGGTCTATTCTTCCATTTTATTTCCCCCATTATGAGCATTATTATACCTGTGACATAATAATATTATTTTATATACCTTATTATATTATATTATTATACTTGTGATATAATAATATTATTTTATATACCTTATTATATTATATTATTATACCTGTGATATAATAATACTGACTGAGCAGAATGGCTGAACAAGTCTATATATACATATATGCAAGTGTTCCACACGGAGAATAATATATCATATATTTCTACACAGTGAGAAGAGTCTAAGGAGAAATGAAAAAGAAGGGTCTTACATATGTTATGGATATTTTTCTGTGGTTTCTGGAGAAGCCATGTTTAAGACTCCAGATTCAAATGGGCTGGGCTCATCTACTATGTCCCAGGTGAGGACACATTCCACGAAGGGGAAATGATGAGTCTTGGGTTTTCGCGAATCAAGGACTGTGGCCTGAAGATTCATTCTATATCTGGGAAAGATATATTCCCAAAGGAAAACAGCGCCATGGACTGGGGAGTCAGATCTAGCCTCGGCTCAGATATTGGTGGGGCAGTCTAAAGAAAGTAACCTCATTGTTTGGCTACTGTAAACCAACTGAATGACTGCTTACTCTCTCATCACTGTATAAAGTGATGTCATGTGACTCAAGTGACTTATCTCCACTAAAGGGAAATAACTGCCTTCTACTTCCCTACAGATACACAAATTTGAGCAGATATCCCTGCCTAATTTTTGTTTTAATCAGTGAAATTAATGTCTGGTGTATTGGTCAAAGTCTTTTTAAAGAAAATATGCCTCATGGGAGGGAAGAATCTTGTTTATAAAACTTTTCATTGCTCAGGCTGGTTGTGAACAAGGCAAAATAAAAAAACTGGGATGTCTATTTATTATAGGACCTTACCCATAATAACATAATGGACTATTCCATACGTAATAAATACTGCACCTCAAGAGGAAGCAGGGAGTTCAGTCTGAAGTCTGGACTGAAGTCCGTCAGAAGTCTGTCAGTCAGTCAGAGTGAACGAGTCAGTCAGTCGAGTCAGAGGCAGTCTGAACAGAGTCACGTTCAGACAATTACTACTAAACCTGATTGTTCGTACGAACACTTTCTACTTCTCTGTATATATTCCTGTTTGTATTATACCTGTGTTATTCTATATCCGTACTCGAGTTCTTCTTTATTGGTTCTATCATGGACTATCACCGTGGTACAAGGAACCGGACCATAACACTATTCAAACATGTGTATCTACTAAATATAACACACACACACACACACACACACACACACACACACACACACACACATATATATGTATGGCTGAAAATTAAATAAATTTTTATATACCAGGACAATATTAGGAAAATTAATATAGGTTTTCATCAGTCTAAAGTTATTTTTACCTTGATATAACTACACATTATGGTAATAGAAAATATGCCATGAAAGGTGAAATGTTGTAAGAATCTGGATACAAATTTTCTGCTGCTGATCTAGCAATTAAAGCGTTTTCTATATACTTCCATTTTAGTAAATTGCTTTGTATTTTAATTTGAGTAGCAAGTTTTAAATCTAATATATATATATATATATATATATATATATATATATATATATATATATATATATATATAGTTTATGAAAAACTAGTATGAGTATACCTAAGGAGGATAAAATCCAGAGAGCTCAATGTAAATTCAGGTTTATTTTTTGTTTGGAAGTAAGTCTGATGATCCACAATCCTTTTAAAAGGGCTTCTGGTGAAATAATTTATTACATGGAACCTTAAAGTGGTCTGCTTTTATTTAAAGTATATATATATATATATATATATATATATATATATATATATTAATTAGTACATATCTGCACTACCTATGTTTTTTTTGGTGTGCGACTATAGTTTTGCTGGGTGGTGTTCCTACTTCGTCAGGCACAGGGTCTATGTTGCCAGAAGTTAACAAATAGCTCATGGGAGTTTCACTGCTATGATTATTTATTTGCTTACCTGCATATGCACACCAGCACATGCCTGCTTATATTTGGCCTTTTCATTTATCCACTCTACAACTATATATATATATATATATATATAGAGATATATATATGTTTTAAACAATAAAAAATATTAAAAAATTAAAAATTTCAGACACACTGGGTTGTATATTAATATTTTTTTGTTTTATTATTTAAGTTAGGTTACTTGACTAGTTTTAGCCAGCATGGCCATCATCAGGAGAAAAAAATCCCTGCTTGTTAGTAACAGTGAATTACTGTTTCGGAAGAAAGTGAACTTTATCTTTAGTTTTCATTTGTTTTTTTATCATTAATTTTGGTCAGTCCTTGTGTTGGTCAAATGGCCTCTTCCAAGTTGTTTTTTAAGATAGAGGATGGGAGATTCCTGACTTTAAGAATTCCTTCCTTGGTCATTTTGACAGTTTTTTTGGTTGCTGGGAAGGGGATATGTGTGTTAAGTGTATGTAATCTTTCAGTTCTTCAGGAGTTTGTGTGATGTGTGTATGTGTATATATTTTTGTGGGTGTGTGTATATAAGTGTGAGACCTCAATTCCTCTGCAAACATGTCTGCCTTGTGTGGGTGAGAATTATTGGTAAGGCATGATTTATGGGATTTATATATATACTTATTTGTTCCATTATCTTTCACAATTTTTGAAGTGGTTTCATGATTCCATCCTCCCAGATTTCCAAAGAACCTAAGTTCTTTCCATTAAGAGAATTTTACAGGGATTGAAATAAGTGGTGTATAGTAGGATGTCCCAGCCAACCCGTACTAAATTCTGCCAGATTGGCAAAGACTTGAGATATAGTAATGTCCTGATGGAAGACGTCACCCTTCTGAGGTACTTTTCGGTGATTGCTGCTTTTAATTAATCTAACTGGGAACAGAACTTGAATTTATAATCTGATTTTGTAGAAAGTGCTCATACACGATATAAATCCCATCAGATACACATTTTTTTTTTTTAAATGCAGACTGGATTTCAGAGTGATTAACAGTGGTTTATTTCATTTTCCTCAGGACCATTTTTGCTTCACATTGCTTTAAACAATGCACTTTTCATTGTTATTGTTCTTTTTAAAAATGAGTTGTTCTTGTGTTTTTTTGTGAGATATGGCCCATTATTTTTTCTGATGAATCATGAGGTACCCAAACATTGTAGTGATTCCTGTATTCAAGCATTTTTCAAATGCCTTACATCACTCATATGAGATATGTGGAGTGTCTCTGTGATATCCTGTGTTGTGTGAATGGGATTCTTTTTTTTTTTTATCAGTGTCTTGATTTAGTTATGATTCACAATTTTAGCTTGGCTGGAAAATTCTCAGTACTTCCAGGGAAGGGGCTAGCAGAGCAGGGACTGGGAATAATGGTGAGAGAACAAACGTTATTTAGAGCTACACATTACAGAAAGCTGTGGAGACTCATGAACACTTATATCTTGAAAGGACACGGCACATAAAATACTCAAGTTGCTGATCTATGTTTTTGGGAGTCAGTTGCAAGGAATTTAATGAAGAATATCAAAAATCAACATTGTTACAAAGGTAAAGGAAAAAAATTTCCTACATTTTATAAGAAAGAGAGAACGAGAAAGATAGAGAGAAAGAGAGAGAGAGAGAGAGAGAGAGAGAGAGAGAGGATGTGAGACAGAAAATGAGAGAGTGAGAGTTTGTATGAGAGAATGTGTGTTAGAGAGATAAAGGAGCTGAGAGAGAGTGAGAATGTGTGTATGAAAGAAATCTAGTAAGTGAAATAGGGAGAGAGAGAGTGTCTGAAAGGTAAAAATGAGAGAGCATCTGCATGTGAGAGAGAATGAAAGAATGTGTATGAGAGAGATAGAAAGAATGAGGGAAAGTGCTTGAGAGAGAAAGAAAGTAAATTTGTGTATATGTGTGAGAGAGAGCAAGTGAGAGAGAGAGAGAGAGAAAGAAAAAGTGTGTGCGAAAGGCAAAAATGAGAGAGAGAGTGCATGTGAGAGAAAATGAAAGAATGTGTATGAGAGAGATAGAAAGAATGAGGGAAAGTGTATGGAAGAGAAAGAAAGAAAGTAAGAGTCTGTGTATATGTGTGAGAGAGAGCAAGAGAGAGTGAGAGAGAGAGGAAATGAGTGTGTGGAATTTTATAGATTCACTACTGATTTTATAAACGTGCGCACAGATGCCCACCCACATATTTATATCTGTACTTTCTCTTTCTCTCGCACAGATACACACACTCTCATACATTCTCTCTCACACTTATATGAATGCATGTTGTGTCTATTCCTACATTAAGGTGTGTCTCATTGGAAATGTTGTATCGGGTTTATTTGCTTCATCAGTAGTTAATGTTTTAGTCTCAAAATGAAAGGCAAATTTCATATGATGTATTTTAAGTCAGAACCTATACTAGCAGCAAACCACTTGCATATGGATAGACAAAGAATTCAGTAGATATCAGTCAGTTATTTGCCATGTGTGATACATGCTTAGACGATCATATATCTTTCAATACATGACTGACGAGGCAGATTTTTTCCCACTAGGTTGTCATTTCTTTCTGCGGTAGACCAGTTGCCATCCAAGTCTATAGAACCTGGTCTGTTCTGCTATTTACTCATAGCGAGGGGGAGAAGAAGAGGATTCATGCCTAATCAGAATTTGATAAAAAATATAAATAATAATATGGATAAAAAGTGGGGGTCTTTTCTGAATTACAACCAATATTTACACTGATCCCTCATTTTGTATACATTTATATTCCAAAGAATTTTAATATATTTTATTGTTATCAATTATGTGCCATGCGTGATACATGCTTAGGCGATCATGTATCTTTCGATACATGACTGACGAGGCAGATTTTTTCCCACTAGGTTGTCATTTCTTTCTGTGGTAGCTATCCAAGGCTATAGAACCCAGTCTGTCCTGCTATATACACATAGCTGGCGGGAGAAGAAGGATTCATACCTTTTCCAAGGGTATTATTCCTCAATCCGAGCCGCTATCCATTACTCCACTGTGTCTTCCTCAGCAGATATACAGAAGCAAAAGATGAAGATGTGTCTTAGTAAACCTATACAGTGAGGCAATTGTGAGAGAATTAAAAGTCCGATCAGGATTCATTATTGGTGGCCACAAACTTAATAACATAAGATAGTCAGGTGTTGAGAGTGGACAGTTGATTAAAAGGAAACTCCAAGAACGCCTATAGAAGATAGTAAAGGAAAGCAAGAAGAAAGGACTAAGCATCATTTGCAAGAAGATGGAATGCATCATTGTTAGCAAAAGGGGCAGCCCAACATAGAAATTACAAATTGGGGATATCAAAATTAAACAAGTACAAAAATTTAAATATCTCGGAAGTGTTTTAACAGTGGATGAAAAGAGTGATGTTAAAACCTGAAAGTGCATTTGGAATAGTGAAAGATGCCATCCAGAAGCTAAGCAATGTATTAAGAAACAGAAAAAAATTATTAGAAAAAAAAAGAAAAGAGTAATATCAGTTCTCCTATATGACAGTAAATGCTGGATAATTTCCTCATTGAGGAGACTTGAGGCAGCAGAAATGTTGTTCTACAGGAAGATGCTGAGGATACCATGGACTGAACAAGTGAGCAACGACAAACTTTTAGAGAAAATGGAAACGAAAAGAAAATTTATACTGAATATTAGGAAGAGACAGTTGAAATTTCTAGGGCACATAATGAGGAAAGAGGGTGTGGAAAATTTGATACTCACAAGACAGATTGAAGGTAAGAAGAACAGAGGAAAGCAACACAAGGGACTTAGTGAGGGTTTAGAAGAAATAACAAAAAGAAAATGTATTAAGAGCTACAAAGAACAGGAAATTGTGGAGAGCCATGATGGCCTACACTCTGAAGGGGCACTGCACATAGAAAAAGAAGTCCCACTGATTTCTATCTGGGAGATTGGAGCTAAAAAAAACATTCACTAAAAAAATGAAATGGTTTCTGTACCATATATTAAAAGGTGTATCACTGCTTCATTATATATATTTTTATTTTTTTAATTGGTATCACCCGATACAAGGCAATAAAGCCACTAAGACGCAAGAGGTTACTGGGTGCAGAAGAACCAGGAACAGAAACATTACTAATGAGCGGAAAGAGGAAAGAGTAATCAGGAGGACAGTAGATTGACATCGCATTTAAATTTTGACAGATTAAAGTTGGCTGGAAAGCATAGAGCTGGAAGTGAGTTTCACCAGCGAGAAGTGCAAGAAAAGTAACTGTTAGCATAGAATTTACGGTTATATCTAGCCAGCCAAAGTGTAAATTGCTGAGATCTCGAAGACAGTCTAGTACTGTGCTTAAATTCAAAAAGTCTAGGTTCAATAGTGAAGAGCTCACCCAAACAATTACCATGAAAGTATTTATAGAAAAGACAAAGTGAGGCAACCTTACGTCGGTGGGTAAGTGACTGAAGCCGAGCCGAGCCGCCAGATCAGGACTAATAATATTGCTAATTCTTCTTTGGATTTTATCAAGGTGCTCAATGTAAATAGCAGGGGCACTGGACCATATATATTCTAAGCACAGAGGAATGGAAGACGTATAGATATGTAAGATAGATTCTGGAGAGAAAAAATGTCTTGCACGACACTGAACCAACATTCTCCGCAGCTGATCTAACAAATGGTTTCAATATAGTCTTTCCATTTCATGTCAACTGTGAATGCACCGAATCACTTCCCTGGAGGTTAGCATCAGCCATGCAGATGGAAGGCAGCAAGGAGTCTTTCAGATGATTAATAGAGAGAAGTTTAATTTTGGAGGCGTTAAAATTAACAAGTCATCTTTTGCCCCAGTTATCAACGGACTTGAGGTCATTTTGTTCATTGGCTGCTATTTTGATCTTGTCGGACAGTTCAGTCTGATATGTGCGTAGTTGTGTGGCCGAGGAGGTTGCATATTTGCAACTGATAAATTTTCTTAATTAAAATCTTTATTCATTTTTTAAATAAATGTTCACCCACTACAAGACCCAAGATTCACTCAAGCTAGTGTGTTACTGAATGAGGTTGTTATATGTATGTAAGAGTTTTTGTAGTCAGATAGAAAGCAGAAGCAGTAATGATGCTTGGCAAGAACTGAAGATAAGGGTTGGCATCGAGAAGTGCTAATTCTATCAATAACTGCTGAGAGAAAAAAAAATTAGAAATACTTAGGAGAGTTAAGCAGCACATTCCACATGTTACTTTTAATTACAAATTAATTCACACACTAAATTACCAACACACAGCAATTGACATTAAGTCACTCACCATGGAGAGATATTTATGATGAGGATGGTTAAAAATTGATCTCATGAAAGTAGCTTTCTAATATATATTTGTGGTGGGAACAGCCCCATTAAAAGAGAGAACTCTCAGATTCTTTACTTCCACAGACAAAAAAGTGTAGGTTATGAAAATATATAGGGAAGATAATGTTTGACCTTAGACTTGAAGTGGTTAAAATTGTAGTGGTTGGGAAAGCACCTTCTCGGGAGTCTGTTCTACAAAGTAGTGGTTCACGGAAAGAATCTAAGTGGAACTTTTTTCTTACGAATGGACTAAGAAGGGAATGGGTATGATAGTAATCAAGGAAGCATCCTCTCAGGTGTCTGTTCTACAAAGTAGTGGTTCTCGGAAAGAAGCTGTCTGAGTGGAACTTTCTTCTCACCAATGGACTACGAAGGGAATGGGTATGATAGTAATCAAGGAAGCATCCTCGCGAGAGTCTGTACTTCAATGTAGTTGTTCTCGGAAGGAACTCTCTGAGTGGAACATTTTTCTTATCAATGGACTACGAGTGGAATGGTTTTGGCAGTAATCAAGGAAGCATCCTCTCAGGTGTCTGTTCTACAAAGTAGTGGTTCTCGGAATGAAGTTGGCTGAGTGGAACTTTCTTCTCACCAATGGACTACGAAGGGAATGGGTATGATACTAATCAAGGAAGCATCCTCGCGAGAGTGTTCTTCAAAGTAGTGGTTCTCGGAAGGAACTCTCTGAGTGGAACATTCTTCTTATCAATGGACTACCAGGGGAATGGTTTTGGCAGTAATCAAGGAAGCATCCTCTCAGGTGTCTGTTCTACAAAGTAGTGGTTCTCGGAATGAAGTTGGCTGAGTGGAACATTCCTCTCACCAATGGACTACGAAGGGAACGGGTATGACAGTAATCAAGGAAGCATCCTCGCGAGAATCTGTTCTTCAAAGTAGTGGTTCTCGGAAGGAACCCTCTGAGTGGAACATTTTTCTTATCAATGGACTACGTGGGGAATGGTTTTGGCAGTAATCAAGGAAGTATCCTCTCAGGTGTCTGTTCTACAAAGTAGTGGTTCTCGGAATGAAGTTGGCTGAGTGGAACTTTCTTCTCACCAATGGACTACGAAGGGAATGGGTATGATAGTAATCAAGGAAGCATCCTCGCGAGAGTGTTCTTCAAAGTAGTGGTTCTCGGTAGGAAATCTCTGAGTGGAACATTCTTCTTATCAATGGACTACGAGGGGAATGGTTTTGGCAGTAATCATGGAAGCATCCTCTCAGGTGTCTGTTCTACAAAGTAGTGGTTCTCGGAATGAAGTTGGCTGAGTGGAACATTCCTCTCACCAATTGACTACGAAGGGAATGGGTATAATAGTAATCAAGGAAGCATCCTCGCGAGGGTCTGTTTTTCAAAGTAGTGGTTCTCGGAAGGAACTCTCTGAGAGGAACATTCTTCTTATCAATGGACTACGAGGGGAATGGTTTTGGCAGTAATCAAGGAAGCATCCTCTCAGGTGTCTGTTCTACAAAGTAGTGGTTCTCGGAATGAAGTTGGCTGAGTGGAAGTTTCTTCTCACCAATGGACTACGAAGGAATGGGTATGATAGTAATCAAGGAAGCATCCTCGCGAGAGTGTTCTTCAAAGTAGTGGTTCTCGGAAGGAACTCTCTGAGTGGAACATTCTTCTTATCAATGGACTACGAGGGGAATGGTTTTGGCAGTAATCAAGGAAGCATCCTCTCAGGTGTCTGTTCTACAAAGTAGTGGTTCTCGGAATGAAGTTGGCTGAGTGGAACTTTCTTCTCACCAATGGACTACGAAGGGAATGGGTATGATAGTAATCAAGGAAGCATCCTCGCGAGAGTGTTCTTCAAAGTAGTGGTTCTCGGAAGGAACTCTCTGAGTGGAACATTCTTCTTATCAATGGACTGCGAGGGGAATGGTTTTGGCAGTAATCAAGGAAGCATCCTCTCAGGTGTCTGTTCTACAAAGTAGTGGTTCTCGGAATGAAGTTGGCTGAGTGGAACATTCCTCTCACCAATGGACTACGAAGGGAATGGATATGATAGTAATCAAGGAAGCATCCTCGCGAGAGTCTGTTCTTCAAAGTAGTGGTTCTCGGAATGAACTCTCTGAGTGGAACATTCTTCTTATCAATGGACTACGAGGGGAATGGTTTTGGCAGTAATCAAGGAAGAATCCTCTCAGGTGTCTGTTCTACAAAGTAGTGGTTCTCGGAATGAAGTTGGCTGAGTGGAACTTTCTTCTCACCAATGGACTACGAAGGGAATGGTTTTCATACCAATGGCAGTAATCAAGGAAGCATCCTCTCAGGTGTCAGTTCTACAAAGGTTCTCGGAGTGGTTCTCGGAAAGAAGCTGGCTGACTGGAACATTCTTCATACCAATGGACTACGAGGGGAATGGACTACGAGGGATGGTAGTAATCAAGGAAGCATCCTCTCGAGAGTCTGTTCTACAAAGTAGTGGTTCTCGGAATGAAGTTGGCTGTGGAACTTTCTTCTCACCAATGGACTACGAAGGGAATGGGTATGATAGTAATCAAGGAAGCATCCTCGCGAGAGTCTGATCTTCAAAGTAGTGGTTCTCGAAAGGAACTCTCTGAGTGGAACATTCTTCTTATCAATGGACTACGAGGGGAATGGTTTTGGCAGTAATCAAGGAAGCATCCTCTCAGGTGTCTGTTCTACAAAGTAGTGGTTCTCGGAATGAAGTTGGCTGAGTGGAACTTTCTTCACACCAATGGACTACGAAGGGAATGTGTATGATAGTAATCAAGGAAGTATCCTCGCGAGAGTCTGTTCTTCAAAGTAGTGGTTCTCGGAAGGAACTCTCTGAGTGAAACATTCTTCTTATCAATGGACTACGAGGGGAATGGTTTTGGCAGTAATCAAGGAAGCATCCTCTCAGGTGTCTGTTCTACAAAGTAGAGGTTCTCGGAATGAAGTTGGCTGAGTGGAACTTTCTTCTCACCAATGGACTACGAAGGGAATGGGTATGATAGTAATCAAGGAAGCATCCTAGCGAGAGTCTGTTCTTCAAAGTAATGGTTCTCGGAAGGAACTCTCTGAGTGGAACATTCTTCTTATCAATGGACTACGAGGGGGAATGGTTTTGGCAGTAATCAAGGAAGCATCCTCTCAGGTGTCTGTCCTACAAAGTAGTGGTTCTCGGAATGACGTTGGCTGAGTGGAACATTCCTCTCACCAATGGACTACGAAGGGAATGGGTATGATAGTAATCAAGGAAGCATCCTCGCGAGAGTATGTTCTTCAAAGTAGTGGTTCTCGGAAGGAACTCTCTGAGTGGAACATTCTTCTTATCAATGGACTACGAGGGGAATGGTTTTGGCAGTAATCAAGGAAACATCCTCTCAGGTGTCTGTTCTACAAAGTAGTGGTTCTTGGAATGAAGTTGGCTGAGTGGAACTTTCTTCTCACCAATGGACTACGAAGGGAATGGGTATGATAGTAATCAAGGAAGCATCCTCGCGAGAGTCTGTTCTTCAAAGTAATGGTTCTCGGAATGAACTCTCTGAGTGGAACATTCTTCTTACCAATGGACTACGAGGGGAATGGTTTTGGCAGTAATCAAGGAAGCATTTTCTCAGGGTTCTGTTCTACAAAGTAGTGGTTCTCGGAATGAAGTTGGCTGAGTGGAACATTCCTCTAACCAGTGGACTACGAAGGGAATGGGCATGATAGTAATCAAGGAAGCATCCACGCGAGAGTGTTCTTCAAAGTATTGGTTCTCGGAAGGAACTCTCTGAGTGGAACATTCTTCTTATCAATGGACTACGAGGGGAATGGTTTTGGCAGTAATCAAGGAAGCATCCTCTCAGGTGTCTGTTCTACAAAGTAGTGGTTCTCGGAATGAAGTTGGCTGAGGGAACATTCCTCTCACCAATTGACTACGAAGGAATGGGCATGATAGTAATCAAGGAAGCATCCACGCGAGAGTCTGTTCTTCAATGTAGTGGTTCTCGGAAGGAACTCTCTGAGTGGAACATTCTTCTTATCAATGGACTACGAGGGGAATGGTTTTGGCAGTAATCAAGGAAGCATCCTCTCAGGTGTCTGTTCTACAAAGTAGTGGTTCTCGGAATGAAGTTGGCTGAGTGGAACATTCCTCTCACCAATTGACTACGAAGGGAATGGGCATGATAGTAATCAAGGAAGCATCCACGCGAGAGTCTGTTCTTCAATGTAGTGGTTCTCGGAAGGAACTCTCTGAGTGGAACATTCTTCTTATCAATGGACTACGAGGGGAATGGTTTTGGCAGTAATCAAGGAAGCATCCTCTCAGGTGTCTGTTCTACAAAGTAGTGGTTCTCGGAATGAAGTTGGCTGAGTGGAACTTTCTTCTCCCCAATGGACTACGAAGGGAATGGGTATGATAGTAATCAAGGAAGCATCCTCTCGAGAGTCTGTTCTCGAAAGTGGTGGTTCCCGGAAAGAAGCTGTTTGAGTGGAACATTCCTCTCACGAATGGACTACGAAGGTAATGGTTTTGGCAGTAATCAAGGAAGCATCCTCTCAGGTGTCTGTTCTACAAAGTAGTGGTTCTCGGAATGACGTTGGCTGAGTGGAACTTTCTTCTCACCAATGGACTACGAAGGGGAATGGGTATGATAGTAATCAAGGAAGCATCCTCGCGAGAGTGTTCTTCAAAGTAGTGGTTCTCGGAAGGAACTCTCTGAGTGGAACATTCTTCTTATCAATGGACTGCGAGGGGAATGGTTTTGGCAGTAATCAAGGAAGCATCCTCTCAGGTGTCTGTTCTACAAAGTAGTGGTTCTCGGAATGAAGTTGGCTGAGTGGAACATTCCTCTCACCAATGGACTACGAAGGGAATGGATATGATAGTAATCAAGGAAGCATCCTCGCGAGAGTCTGTTCTTCAAAGTAGTGGTTCTCGGAATGAACTCTCTGAGTGGAACATTCTTCTTATCAATGGACTACGAGGGGAATGGTTTTGGCAGTAATCAAGGAAGAATCCTCTCAGGTGTCTGTTCTACAAAGTAGTGGTTCTCGGAATGAAGTTGGCTGAGTGGAACTTTCTTCTCACCAATGGACTACGAAGGGAATGGTTTTGGCAGTAATCAAGGAAGCATCCTCTCAGGTGTCAGTTCTACAAAGTAGTGGTTCTCGGAAAGAAGCTGGCTGACTGGAACATTCTTCATACCAATGGACTACGAGGGGAATGAGTATGGTAGTAATCAAGGAAGCATCCTCTCGAGAGTCTGTTCTACAAAGTAGTGGTTCTCGGAATGAAGTTGGCTGTGGAACTTTCTTCTCACCAATGGACTACGAAGGGAATGGTTTTGGCAGTAATCAAGGAAGCATCCTCTCAGGTGTCAGTTCTACAAAGTAGTGGTTCTCGGAAAGAAGCTGGCTGACTGGAACATTCTTCATACCAATGGACTACGAGGGGAATGAGTATGGTAGTAATCAAGGAAGCATCCTCTCGAGAGTCTGTTCTACAAAGTAGTGGTTCTCGGAATGAAGTTGGCTGTGGAACTTTCTTCTCACCAATGGACTACGAAGGGAATGGGTATGATAGTAATCAAGGAAGCATCCTCGCGAGAGTCTGATCTTCAAAGTAGTGGTTCTCGAAAGGAACTCTCTGAGTGGAACATTCTTCTTATCAATGGACTACGAGGGGAATGGTTTTGGCAGTAATCAAGGAAGCATCCTCTCAGGTGTCTGTTCTACAAAGTAGTGGTTCTCGGAATGAAGTTGGCTGAGTGGAACTTTCTTCACACCAATGGACTACGAAGGGAATGTGTATGATAGTAATCAAGGAAGTATCCTCGCGAGAGTCTGTTCTTCAAAGTAGTGGTTCTCGGAAGGAACTCTCTGAGTGAAACATTCTTCTTATCAATGGACTACGAGGGGAATGGTTTTGGCAGTAATCAAGGAAGCATCCTCTCAGGTGTCTGTTCTACAAAGTAGAGGTTCTCGGAATGAAGTTGGCTGAGTGGAACTTTCTTCTCACCAATGGACTACGAAGGGAATGGGTATGATAGTAATCAAGGAAGCATCCTAGCGAGAGTCTGTTCTTCAAAGTAATGGTTCTCGGAAGGAACTCTCTGAGTGGAACATTCTTCTTATCAATGGACTACGAGGGGAATGGTTTTGGCAGTAATCAAGGAAGCATCCTCTCAGGTGTCTGTCCTACAAAGTAGTGGTTCTCGGAATGACGTTGGCTGAGTGGAACATTCCTCTCACCAATGGACTACGAAGGGAATGGGTATGATAGTAATCAAGGAAGCATCCTCGCGAGAGTATGTTCTTCAAAGTAGTGGTTCTCGGAAGGAACTCTCTGAGTGGAACATTCTTCTTATCAATGGACTACGAGGGGAATGGTTTTGGCAGTAATCAAGGAAACATCCTCTCAGGTGTCTGTTCTACAAAGTAGTGGTTCTTGGAATGAAGTTGGCTGAGTGGAACTTTCTTCTCACCAATGGACTACGAAGGGAATGGGTATGATAGTAATCAAGGAAGCATCCTCGCGAGAGTCTGTTCTTCAAAGTAATGGTTCTCGGAATGAACTCTCTGAGTGGAACATTCTTCTTACCAATGGACTACGAGGGAATGGTTTTGGCAGTAATCAAGGAAGCATTTTCTCAGGGTTCTGTTCTACAAAGTAGTGGTTCTCGGAATGAAGTTGGCTGAGTGGAACATTCCTCTAACCAGTGGACTACGAAGGAATGGGCATGATAGTAATCAAGGAAGCATCCACGCGAGAGTGTTCTTCAAAGTATTGGTTCTCGGAAGGAACTCTCTGAGTGGAACATTCTTCTTATCAATGGACTACGAGGGGAAATGGTTTTGGCAGTAATCAAGGAAGCATCCTCTCAGGTGTCTGTTCTACAAAGTAGTGGTTCTCGGAATGAAGTTGGCTGAGTGGAACATTCCTCTCACCAATTGACTACGAAGGAATGGGCATGATAGTAATCAAGGAAGCATCCACGCGAGAGTCTGTTCTTCAATGTAGTGGTTCTCGGAAGGAACTCTCTGAGTGGAACATTCTTCTTATCAATGGACTACGAGGGGAATGGTTTTGGCAGTAATCAAGAAGCATCCTCTCAGGTGTCTGTTCTACAAAGTAGTGGTTCTCGGAATGAAGTTGGCTGAGTGGAACATTCCTCTCACCAATTGACTACGAAGGGAATGGGCATGATAGTAATCAAGGAAGCATCCACGCGAGAGTCTGTTCTTCAATGTAGTGGTTCTCGGAAGGAACTCTCTGGTGGAACATTCTTCTTATCAATGGACTACGAGGGGAATGGTTTTGGCAGTAATCAAGGAAGCATCCTCTCAGGTGTCTGTTCTACAAAGTAGTGGTTCTCGGAATGACGTTGGCTGAGTGGAACTTTCTTCTCACCAATGGACTACGAAGGGAATGGGTATGATAGTAATCAAGGAAGCATCCTCTCGAGAGTCTGTTCCAGAAAGTAGTGGTTCTCGGAAGGAACTCTCTGAGTGGAACATTCTTCTCATCAATGGACTACGAGGGGAATGGTTTTGGCAGTAATCAAGGAAGCATCCTCTCAGGCGTCTGTTCTACAAAGTAGTGGTTCTCGGAATGAAGTTGGCTGAGTGGAACTTTCTTCTCACCAATGGACTACGAAGGGAATGGGTATGATAGTAATCAAGGAAGCATCCTCTCGAGAGTCTGTTCCAGAAAGTAGTGGTTCAGGAAAAGAAGCTGTCTGAATGGAACATTTGTCTTAACAATGGACTACGAAGGGAATGGTTTTGGCAGTAATCAAGGAAGCATCCTCTCGAGAGTCTGTTCTTCAAAGTAGTGGTTCTCGAAAAGAAGCTGTCTAATTGGAACATTCTTCTTACCAATATACTACGAAGGAAATGTATATGATAGTAAAAAATGAACCATCCTCTCGAGAGTCTGTTCTACAAAGTAGTGGTTCTCGGAAAGAAGCTGTCTAATGGGAACTTTCTTCTTACCAATGTACTACGAGTTGAATGGGTATGATAGTAATCAAGGAAGCATCCTCTCGAGAGTCTGTTCCACAAAGTTGTGGTTCTCGGAAAGAAGCTGTCTGAGTGGAACTTTCTTGCCAATCAAACAAAATGGGAATGAAAATGATTCGTCCCATGTATCTGGCCTGTACGGTTTTAGCTGTAAAGATCTGAAGTGGTTGAATTAATGAATGGCCCCCGATTGAACCTTTGCCATAGAAATAGCGATTAAGTAAGGATAGATTTAAGTTGTTTCGTCTATGTGAAAGAATTTGCGTGGTTAAGAATTATTCAACGCACACAAACCTTTTACCCTATAGCTAGTTCCTTTCTAACATCTCCCATTCACTGTTCGATTGTCTCTCCATCCGGCCTATAAGCATGAAACAAATATTCTCAAAAACATTCCTCTTTTCGTATTTCTTTTAATTCTAAGGCCATCAATATAAAATGCAAATATTTTTAGTGACTGTCACCGTTTATTTTCAAATTACTTTTATTACGAATCTACATCTGTTAAACAATTTTAGTTTTATTGTCTTCCGGGTGGAAACTGAAAATACTTTTGTCTTGACGCGACTCTCTGCTATGAATTTTTATTTATTTCAGGAATACATCATTGGCCATTATAACTGAATAAATAACGTTATGCGAACAATTGAAAACTAAATACGCAGTGATGAACTTTTACCCCTAGTGTTTCTATTGTATGAATTTGTCGAAAAAAAATCAACTTTCGACGCAGTAAAAGGAGGCGGGGTAACCCCAGAAGAGAAGTAGCAACATCCTGGTAAGGGTTGCAAAAGGAGTCCTCCTCTTGCGACCCGCTCCAACTAGGTCTAGTAACTGAGAAAGAAAAAACTAATAATCCTTCAGTACAATTAATTAATTAACCAGTCACGCGTCGGCTGGTAGAGAAGATAGGTCTCGTGAAAATACGGAGGACCATTTTTATAAAGAGGCTAACCGCTTCCCACAATCCTCCTCCTACCAAGACCATAAATATCAGTTGGTCACTTGCTTCCAATTTAGCTGGACACAATTCCCCCGAGGCTGAAGTAACCCTTCCGTAAGTACGCCCCCTCTCTCTTCTTTTTTCCTTTTCTTCACAAATTTAAGCGTGCTACTCGATTGGCAACTAGGTCTCACCTTTTGACTTTTGAACTAGCTAGATGCAACCGCTAAGGCTTACGGCCATAACAGGTTGAAACACCAATTCCCGTACGATCACTGAAGTCAAGCAACGTCGATCCTGGTCAGTATCTAGTCGGGTGACTGCTTCGGAATATCAGGTGTTGTAAGCTTCGATGTATTGGTTGTGTAATGGATAATGGCTCAGAATTGTTAATCGGAGAGCCGAGTTCCAATTCCAGTTGAAGTCGTTATTTTCACTTATGTGAAAATAACCTAGTGAAAGGTAAGAATGCACCTCTTTTCCCCCTATCTATGGGTTAATTAGCAAGACTTGTATCGCTAAATCATTATTATCTTAAAAAAAATTCTTGCAATCTAAAAATATTTTCTGGCTTTAAATAACCTGCAAAGGGTTGATAAGCCATAGAAAAAGAATCAAACAAATAACACTTCTATTCTAAAAAGTGTCTTTTCTCACACTTCTCACCTGTGGAACTCCCTTCCGATTTCCCTGCTAACTACAATCTTCAATAATATAAATGTAACGCCAATCGCCATCTTCCGTATTCTTGAACCCTGTTCTTTTATTCTCCCTTTCCTCACTTCTTCCCACTAAAGTCTTCTAATTCTCTTTCACTTCTTGTAACCTCCCTGCGTCGTAGTGGAATTATCGCCTTGCTTGGGGTGAAAAGATTATGATGATATATTTTCCCACGCGTCTGTATCTCTGAGATGAGATATTATGATTACTTACATTATTTACATTATTCGGACTGTTATCCTCATCTTCATTGCCATATTCACAACGTTTCGGCCGTTTTACGCTCCGGCCTTCATGTGATTGGAATTTCGAACAGAACCCTTTATTTCGTCAACGGAGGTAGATTGTTCTAGTTCACCAAGGACACAAGGCCCAGCGGATAATGACGTTGTTTAGATCCAGTGAAAAAATCCAAAGAGCTGTGAGTTCAATATCATGCCATAGCAAACGCTCGGTCCATGATAACCTTAGCGTCCTTCTGTAGAACCATATCTCCGTCGTCTCGTGTTTCTTCTTCATCTTTGAAGATGGAGAGCCATGATCACCTACGTCCTGAAAGGACATAGCACATAAAAGAAAAGAAATTACAAGTGAAATAAAAAATGAGGGCAATTCTTAGATAGTTTTAATAATAAAATACAAAGAAACAAATGCCTTGAAACATTGTCCAACATTCACTAAGCTAGGACAGATGTTACGTAACAACTCAGTAATTTTTCTTTGTTACCAAAAAAATCCTCCTGTCTCGCAATACTCTGTCCAGCTTTTGGAATGCGTCCTTGACCAACCCAATACGTCTACGGATCCCTATACGAAAACCTCCCATCAAAAAATTAAGTATAAGCTTCCCCTTTGTTTGCAATCTCGCTAAGACTTCATCGTTGCTCAAACGCTCAGTCCATGATAACCTTAGTATCCTTCACTAGTTACTAAAATAATGAATAACAGATGCAATCAAAACTATCCTTTAAAGTGTATAGAAGTTAACAGATGACGATGCATAATGCGCAGAATTAATTTTATCAAAATGAAGCTGAGGAATATCTCAGACTTTATTAAAAAAAAAATTCTGGTAAAACTCCATAAATGAAACAAAATTTTATGGTATGAGTTCTAGTATTTCAGAAAAAAATACACCAGCAGAAAAAATATTTACATTATTCAGACTATTATTCTAATCTTCATTGTCATATTTACAACGTTTCGGCCGTTGTACTCTCCGGCTTTCTTCAGGTGACTGGAATTTCGAACCGAACCGTTTCTTTAGCTGTGAATTCTTTATCTCCGCTTTATTGAAATTGACGCCACTGAACCGTTTAATTAATCCACTCTCCTTATAATTTATAAAACATTCAATGGTATTTAGGATTCATTGATTACTCCTGACATTATATAAATCGCTTTTTGCTCAATATCTTTTCATGTTAAAAATTGTTTAATCTAATAGTAAGATGGAAATATCTTTCAGAAGAAAAAAGATTGGCAACAGAAAAAGCAAGGACGGGGAGGACAAAGCCTATTTCAAGACCAAATTGAAGCAAGACGACTACATAACAGACAAAGGTAACTGTGTGTCTCACATAAAAGTCTTGAACAAATAAGGCTGCGATAATGTGTAAAGGAATTGATTAATTAAACAGTTTATTTTGCCCAGGAACTCATTTTGTTTAAATGCAGATATTTTTTTTTCTTGTATAGATTGTTTTTGTGATGTCAAGGAACACTCGTTGCCACTTTTGTAATATCAACGAATACTCGTTGTCCCTTTCGTGAAGCTCGTTGTAGTAGAGACTTTGTAACCGCAGATACAACTATAGTAACGCCGTCGAACAATACTAGTGTCAGACGCCTTTGAATAACACTCGCACTAATAATACTTACTCGATAATACTCACTCGAAAAAGTTACCAAAGAATAGTAATCCGTGTAGTGATCAGTATAGAGAAATAGTATAATGAATAGTATAGAGAATAGCGATCTGTAAATAGTAATAGAGGATAGAATAGAAATGATGATCCGTATAGTAATAGAGGATAGAATAGAAAGAGTGAACAATTAGATCCAACGCTAATTCCTATATATTCTTTTCCTTTACGATCACGTGGCCTACTTATTAGAAATTGAATCACCTGTGTTTGCTCACTGGTGATCTGCGTTCAAACTCCAGTGTCGGCAGAGACAATTTATTCCTATGCAACAATTGTTAAAACGACGAAAGAAGTAATCACTCACAAATTCACTAACTTAAGTAGATTTACATTTCCTCCTGCTACAGATGGGACAGGAAATATATAAATAAATAGACAGGATATATATAAATCAATATACATAGATAATTATTATGTGGTTTCATGATCATAGACGTATGAAGGGGCTTGACTTACCACTGGGTAAATGAATTATACATTTTCAGGACATGCGACCCACGTTGTGAATCATTGCTATAGGTTCTGATGAAGGATTCATTCGCTACAAGCCATTTTTAATTATTCATATGAGAAAATGCTTGTATATAGATGATATTTTAGATATTTTTGAACGGGTTAGATGCTGTGAATAACATCCATAGGTGAGTTCACATTTGATGAAGCTAGGAAGCAATTTTTGGCTCGGGTTTTCACAGTATTTTTTTTACTCATTTCACACTAAGTAAGGCGATTAAGCCACTAAGATGAACAGGATTACGGAGAATGAAAGAAACAAAGAGTATTGCTATAAAATAACAGGAATCACAATATGATGATTGATATTACATTTAAATTTCTGAAGATCGTAGCTGACAGAAAAGCATGAAGTCGGAAGCAAGTTCAACATGCGAGAGGTACGGTAGAATAAATTATTAGCGTAGAACTTACGGTTTCTTTTAGAATTTCAATAGGGGAATTATGAGACCTACCTGTCAATACAGTACTGCGCTTAGTCGAGGTACTAGAGAGGAAAGCTCACCAGAACAATTAATGTGAAAATATTTATAGGGAAGCTAGATTATGGCGGCGAGAATGTAACTGAAGCTGAGATGCCAGGTCAGGATCGATATTGTTGCAAAATAGCGATATTTATTTCTGCTTATTTACAGAAAATGTGGCACAAGACGAAAATGGGGAATGGGGAAAAGATGGTCTTGTTCTGTCTTAAATTTAAATTTAGCTAGCCACAAACACTGACCCAAACATACACAATATTCCGAATACCAAAACAACACATTCTTACTTACCTTTCTTACTACATCCGCCATAATACCTCATTGTCTCTATGAAAATCCTAACTAGACCATGTATGAACAATTTATTGTCTGAGCGGGGGGGGGAGAATAAAACAACAATTTAAAAACTAACCCCAATGTTTATTTACAATATGAATACTGTTGCAAAAGAGCTCATTAGAACAACTTCCCTGGAAATACTTACAGAAAAGGCACAAGGAAACTACGTTACGGCGGTGGCCGAGATGCCAGGTCAGAGTTGATAATATTGCAGATTCTTCTTGGGATTTTGTCAAGAATCTCAAGATAAACAGCAGAGGCATCAGATATTAGGCGGCAACAATATTCGATGCACAGACGAATGGTATACGTATAAATGTGTCAGATAGATACTGTCGAGGAACATTGTTAAGCACGACACAGTGAACCAACTTTCCTAGCAACTGATTCAATATAATCGTTCCAATTCATGTCAGTGCAAAACTTTAGAACGAGTTTTTAGCAACTATTCGCCTATCGCCCGGTTCACACTCCTCTCCGGTTTTTAAACAAGAGTGGAGGATTGTCCCTTGTTTCCGATTTGGTACTGGGTTTCAGGTTCCTTCTGGGGGTCTGCTTCGGCCCTGTATTACTGGCGTCTCTGCCTGAGCTCTGAAGCGTTATTCACTATTTATTTCATTTTATTTTTTCTCTCCTCCGCCAGTAGATAAGTTCACCTATCGTCCGGCTCACGCTCCTCCTTGGTCTTTTGAGAAGGAGTAGAGATTTGTCCCTTGTTTCCTGTTTGGGATTGGGTTTCAGGTTCCTTCTAAAATATACTTCAGCTCTATACTACTAACGATTGTTCTTCCCTATGTCATTATAACTCCACGTATTAACCCTTTAACTTGAGTGGTTGTTGGACCTTGCATTGGCTGAATATTTGTAAAAAAAAAAAAAAGAAAAAAAAAAGGATACGGTGTTGGACAAAAGTACTCTTAGTGCAATCAACCCTGTGTCCAATTTCTTTGTCTCCTGAATCAGTTATTATACTCATCATTCACGTTGAAAGACATATTAGATTTTATTCTGAGATAAAAAGAGGCTTTATGGTACTTAGGGGATTTTTCTTTTCATAACTTGGTAAGACAGATTAACATCTTTTCATTGTCATGACATTTTAGCTTGAGAACAGATTATTACAATTTGTCGTATTGATCTGCCACAATAATGATCGCCATTTTATCTGTCCCATTATCATATACAGCAACAGAGGAATTAATATTAGAACTATGTTTGTGCTAGCAAATAAATCGTCTTTTCTAGTTACCGTGAGTGAGATAATCTATTTTTAGACTGGTGAAATTTGGATTTACATCTGTCTGTTACCGACATTTTTGTTGTAGTTTCTGTTCTTCCGAAAATTTCTTCATTTGTCATTTGATCCGTCCATCGTATTTTGAACATTCGACGATACAACCACATCTTAGTCGCTTCCAGTTTTTCTTCATTAGTAACGTATGCCTCCAACAGTCATTGTCTGTTATCAACAGTTTTTTTTTTGTAGTTTCTATTCTTCCACTATGGATTCATTCGCTATGGATTCTTCCATTCTTGCATGGATATTTGCCAGTTTTAAACAATAAAGCTAATGTTTGTGCTATCGATATGAAAAAAACAAAAAAACAAACAAACAAAAACGAACACAATTGAGGGTCTACTCCTGGCTTCTTCGTTGATGACATAGGTTAAAGCTGGAATAAAACTTTTTCACCTGATATCATTCAAAATTTTCCGGAACGAAGCTCGAGGACGCCATCTTTTCTGAGACGTCCGCGGTCTTCTGGAGCTATGCTTGCAGACCCCTTTTTTTCTGAGATGTTCATGGTTTTCCGAAAATATGCTTGTGGAGGCCTCCTCTTCTGAGATATCCGCAGCCTTCCCGAACCGTGCTCGCAGACCCTTCTATTCTTTGACTTCCGTGGTCTTCCGGGACCATTTTCACGGCTCCTGCTATTATCTGTACTGCAAACAATATTTTAGAGATTCATGTGAGTTTGTGTAAAAAAAAAAAAAAAAAAAGTCATGGATTTTAAATGAATAATCAACAAATATTTTCAGAAAGGGAAAAGAAAGGAACTTCATAGTTTGAAATTTTCGAATTTTCATCCGCAGTCTTCAGCCGCGTGTGTTACTGGCGATGAAAAAGAACGTATTGGCGCTTGTGCAGTCGAAGTGAAGGAGAGCTCAGCTCTCAAGAATCGTGCTACCTGTTATTCTGAGCCGGAACAATAATCTCTCTTCGAAACACTCCCCGCATTTCAGAGACTTCGTCGTAAATTTACGATATGTGGAGCGAAGACGAAAATAAACGTCAAGACAGTCAATCATCAAATGACAAAAAAAAAAAAAAAAAAAAATAGGTTCCGTGTCGGAGGATATGCGTATCCTTCTGGTTAAGAAATTAATCCCTTGAAAATAAATATTTAACATAATGAGTCGCGTCCACCCCCACCACCCGCTCCCCGACAATAGAAAAACATGCTTCCTGATTCTTTTGAAGAGTATTTAAGTAAAGTCTCTAGATAGAGCCGGTTACATGCGACATCAGTTCACGACGGCGACTTCAAAGAGATTACTCATTCACCCGTCTCCCTCACCAAGCTACGTGATACGTACACACTTCATCACCAAGCTACGTGACATTCACCCGTCTTCATCACCAAGCTACGTGACACTTACAATTTCCTCCTCAATGTCTCCCTTGACTCACTCTTTCACACATACACGCAGAGAAATCACATTCCTTTTCATCTTAACAAACAAATACAATCAAGGAACTTTAACACTCGCACATGTTCGGGAAAAATTAGTTTATATTTAAAATCATTTCTGGCCTTTTTCTTTCTTGTGGATTGATTCAAATCCACAATATATGTACTTTTTCAAATAAAAGTGTTGATAAATATTTTCATGGCAGTTGTTCTGATGAAGACTTTACGAATTTACGGGGGTGGGCTAAAAAGTTTATAGGCTGACTATGAAGTAGCGCTGTTAGAGCTGTGAAACCTTGCATGCATTAATTTCAACTCTCTTATTAATAACTGCATTGTTTCTTTCCAGGTAAACTGGCAGAGAATCGATTTGGTGTCTTTGACTTTTTTACACGCTAAAATGCTGGGAGACACGGTAGAGTAATGGATAGTGGCTCAGAGATCTGAGTTCGAATTCCAGTCGGATCCATTACACTTACTTACGTGTTAATACTCTTGGGAAAGATATGAATCCTCCTCTTCTTCTCCCAGCTATGGGTAAATACCAAGATAGACTTGGTCCTATAACGTTGGATGGTAACCGGACTAGAAGGAAAAACTCTGAATTCAAAACCGGCTTGGAGAGGGATAGGCTCCGTCAGGCTATCTTGCCCAAGAAACAGCATTTCTAGTGTGACTGAAGAACATGTGGTATCCCTACAACCCCGATTACAATTGCTATTAATAATATTACAGATTTAAACCGTGGTTGGCAGATTAAATGTTTATTTAAAACCAAATAATATGTATAAAAAGCCAGAAGAAAAAAAAAATTACATTTTTTATTTATAGTCAGAAAATAACCAAATAAACATATGAGATTTTATTTATTTATTAATATATAGTGGAATTTTAGGCGTTTTACCACTTTATTATTTCTTTCAATTTTAAACATTTGTATACTGAATTTTTTTTAGCAGTAAATTCGGAAATTATTCTGGTAACGTCGGTTTAGAGCCACGGTCACGCGCAGCAGCCATTGAAACCAATAACTTGTGCATTGGAGCAATGTCCTAATGAAACTATATTTCTTTCGTCACTTTTACTGGTCGTTTGGTATTGTGGGGGCAGTCTAGCCGGATTTTAGATGGAAAAATAAAATACGAGTATCATGCCCACAAATAACAATACAAAATTATAAACAACGTGATGATCTTCACAGAAAAGTCCAAGTATAACAATAACATTTATAAAGTAGATATATATATATTTACATATTAGAATTCAATTATTTTTGTTGTGAAGAGTTCAAAGTGAATTGTTGCAAGTGAGTTCGAAGTGATTTTGTTGTAAGTGATTCTGCAAAGTTCGAAATTATATGTACGCCAGTATGTGTGTGTGTGTGTGAAGCACACGCCAAGGAAACATGTGTATGACTGCTGACTAGTGAACAAAGAGAGAAAGATTTAGAACTTACTTTTGTCGTGGCTATGAAAGATCATCGCTGACTGTGCCTTGTTTACTGACGTTCCTTGTCGTAGGTCTTTTCAGGATGTGACTGACGTGCTGTTTTTATGGCCTATGGCGAGTCGTTGATCAGCTCACGGAATCTTATCTGAGTTTTGCACGGGAACGTACTTCGTGTCCCAAGCCTTGACCTATTTCCAGATCATTTGAAGTTAACTGTACTGATGTAGTAGAGAGAACATAACTTGTCATATCAATCAGGTTCCATAAACCACTTATTCAATTTTGGGGCCGTTTTTGCTCAAATTTATTTGAAGGAGTTACTTGTTTGTGCTTCACTTATTGGCCGTAAGATATAGGAGTTTATATCCTATAAAAACACCGCAGATTGATAAATATTGAAAATATTTTTCAATATCTAATATAGGTTTTAAAGTGAGTAAGCCAATTTACTTTTTTGCCTGATTTTCTAGTGACATTTGGAGGGTCTGTGCGAGTATGGAAAATGATTCGCACACCGTGTGGTCCTTATAAAGATATTCAATAAACACAATGCCTTTTGCATCCCCAAAAACGGTCTGTCACCTTCACTGCAGATGAAATGACCTTAATTCACTTTGTGACAGGTGAGGACGGGTGAGGAGGGGTGTGGGTTGATTCAGATACGTAACGGATACATTATTTTGTTTCGTTTTGCTTTTTAAACAAAAACAAAAAAAAACCCAAAACAAAGATATTTATTGAGTTATGGGTTACAACTATTATGTCGACATTTTTGTGCAGTCTGTAGAAAATGATAAAAACATTGGGAAAAGAATAGTGTAGTTAATAGGTAAACGCCAGAGAATTTCAACTTTATCTTCAATAAGATCTAGAAGATATTTCATGAAATTTTAACAACACTGGCATTGATAACTATAGGTTTAATATTACGATATTTTGTACAAGCTGTGGTCGCCATATAATTTTCATGTGAATAATTAACACAAGGAATGAAACATTTATTATCAACAATAGCAACACTAATAATAATTATTAATATTATCATATGAAGCCAAATTATGTTGTGTGTAGTAAGAAAAAACTTATTTGAATTATAAAGAGGAGATATCTGCTACGGTATACACATAAAAAAGAAAGAAACACATAATTGGCTAACCTTAGACATTTTCTTTTTTGCGTAATTGAATGGAGGTGATTCGACGTCCGACAAAAATGAAATTTTTATGTTTTTTGCAAACAAAGAGTTGAAATCAGACACCAAGGCAGCCATTTTCTCATTATGAATGGCGTCCAGAAAGAAAGAAAGAAAGTGACAAATTGGTTTTGGTATGAAATTAAGCTACTACGTCGATAGCCTACACAGATATATATATATATATATATATATATATATATATATGTGTGTGTGTGTGTGTGTGTGTGTGTGTGTTTGTATAAAACACAAACATACAAATAATCTTGCACTCTCTCTCTCATATATATATATATATATATATATATATATATATATATATATATATATATATATATATATATATAATAACTCTGTTATATCGCAACTGAATCTTCAGTTGTTGAGTAAAACCTGTGAGGGAAAAAATTATATATATATATATATATATATATATATATATATATATATGTGTACTTAGGCAGCAATCTTTCATTTATGCATGTTTCATTAAAACGACTGACAAGGTACTGCGATTAAGTTTTTATTTTTTGAGGACGTACAAGTCTTTTCTTTTCTGGACACAATGCCTTAAGGAACTGCGTTCCTGATCAAACCGAACTTATAAATAATTACATCGTTCACACTTCTACAAACGACTTACTTTACACCTCCCCAACCATAGCTCCATTAGGACTCATTTAAAGACAAACGCAAACATATATATATGTGTGTGTGTATAAGATGACAATTGTAAAAAATCTTAGTTTTTTGCCGACGCGTTTCGTCTTCCGACTTTTTCACGGCAAAAATGAAATGGAAATGTTTTTGTTGTTATAGTTACATTACAAAATCCAAAATTAAAATTTAAAAAAAGAGAGACACTTCTGCGTAAGCCTCTTTCGAGTTAATGTTTTTTTCTTTCCATGTCGTCAGTATAGCTAAATTTATCTGGGAATTTACATATGTATATATATATATATATATATGTATATATATATAGAATTACATCGGTCATACAACTACATGCTTATCAAAAAAACTTACTTTGCATATCTTGGATCATAGCTCCATTAGTTCTCATTTAAATACACATGGACACCCACAAAGCTCTGTCCGCAACATACTTATGAAAATACGAACATAATAGACTCAACTACATTAAAAAAAAAAATAAATAAAAATGTAAAATTACTAAAAATAATGGAAGCGTTAATAATAAAAAAGGACTGAATTCTCAATGATATCAGTTATGAACACGGCCACAACATACTGACCGTGTTCGCAAATTCTGAAATTCCCCTTTATATATACCCATAAAACAAAGAATAAATTTATGTAATATAATCAGTTAAAAAAAAACAACAAAAAACCCCCCAAAATCCCCCAAAAAACAAAAAAAAAAAAAGCAACAAAAAACATCCTGGATAATACCTAGCAGTTTAGTTGACAGTGCTCGGATCCACAGATTATTTGAGCATTTAGAAAGAAAAGAATGCAAGAAAAGTTTAATAAAAAGCCTAATCGCAGGGTTTTGTCAGTCGACTTTAATGGAACTTGTATAAAATAATGTTTGCTGCCTACAAATATATATATATATATATATATATATATATATATATATATATATATGCATGTATGTTTTTGTATTTCCGCAGCAATCCTTATTTTATACAATCGGATATCCCTCTTTTTTAGTGACTGCTGCGCAAAAACACAATTATATATATAAATTTGCATATATATATATATATATATATATATATATATATATATATTACAAAATCTCCTACGGAAGGTAGCGACGTAGAGTGAGAAAAAAGGACTAAGCATTAACTACAGGAAAACAGAATGCATAGCCATCCGTAAAAGTATGAGCCCGAAATGCGATTTGCAGGTCGGGAACATTAGAATCAAGCAGACGCGGAAGTTTAAATATTTGAGAAGCGTTTTGACAGAGGACGGTAAGTGCGACACTGAGATCCGTAGACGTATTGGGATGGCTAAGAACACATTCCAAAAGCTGAGCAGAGTATTGCAAGACAGGAGGATTTCTTTGGTAACAAAGAAAAGAATACTGAACTGTTACGTGACATCTGTCCTTCTTTACGGCAGGGAAGGTTGGACGATTTCCTCAAATATGAAAAAGAGACTCGAGGCAGCGGAGATGTGATTCTACAGAAGGATGCTAAGGATATCATGGACCGAGTGTGTGAGCAACAATGAGGTCTTAGAGAGGATGCAAACAAGGAGTAGGTTTATACTTAAGAGACAGCTGAAGTTTCTGGGACACATAATGGAGAATCTGATACTCGTGTGTCGAATAGAGGGAAAGAGAGACAAGGGAAAACAACGCGTGACATTCCTGGCGGTCTTAAGCAAATGGATGACAGAACGTAGTCTGGGGGAGGTAGCAGAGGGAAGTGACTTGTTGAGAGCTGTAAGGGATAGAGGGAGGTGGAGAGCCATGATCGCCTACGTCCTGAAAGGACATGGCACGTAAAAAGAAAGGATTTAGTGATAACTTCAGCCTTATTGAGTTTCATTATTATATCTGATAGGTTTATATCATCGGGATATGATAATAGGAAGTCATCTATTTATCATAGGTAAGTAGAGCTCTATGGTGTGTCGAAGTGGAGCGCATTCTTAAAATTCTAGAAAAAGAGAAGCAAGAATACCAGTGATAGGTGACCCCATAGGTAAGCCGAATTTTTGCTTGTAGAAAATACTGTTGAAAAGGAAGAAGCAGAGTGGATAGTGATTGCACAGTTGTATAATTTTATTGATGGGTAGAGGAAACTTTTCTCAATATGTTGGTGCATTTTGTGATATATATATATATATATATATATATATATATATATATATCCAAGTATAGGATTGGTGTATACGGAATAAATTCCAATAACTAAGAAATACTATTCTTAAAAGAGTGCTCAAGACACAAGTGCTACAGAGTAGAGAAAATATAATTTTTTATTCGAAAATTATAACATAAATATGTTATAAAATCACTACAAAAATAGCCATTTTGTTTCAACACTTCTGGTGCCTTATCAAGTGATGGTATTGAATGTAGTATAAAAACTTTTAAAATGTTCAATTCGACCAACTATACCTCGATAGGGGAAACGTTTCAATGGAGGTTTGGTCGATTTGAACCTTTTAAAAGTATTTATATTACATTCAAGAACATCACTTGAATAGGACGCCAGAAGAGTTGAAACAAAACGGTTATTTTTGTAGTGATTTTATAAAATATTCATCTTATAGTTTTCGAATAAAATTTATATATATATATATATATATATATATATATATATATATATATATAAGTGGAAGTTTTTTCTGCAAGTAACTGTTTTCAAAAAGTACTTTTGTATACTAAAAAATAAATAAGCAAAAAACAAAGCAGAAACAGTAGTTGCTAAATTATAAGACTAGTAAGTAAATGACAAATGAATCTTTATTTTTAGTAACTTGTAACACATTCCTAACGATAAATAATCTGAAAAAAAAAAGTGTTTTATTGGCAAGGTCTATGCCAGTCTATACAAGTGACTACACCATGTAAACTTATCTATTACTCCGGAGAATTATCTTTTTGATTTTAAGTATACTTTCCATTGTTGTACCTGTCTTTTATTATAACTTTCTCTTTACTACTATACTCTGTCCATGATATTCATACAAAATGGTGGCTGATCTCAAAAATGACCTACAACCTGTTTTCAAATGCGGCAAAAACAGGCTGGTTAATTTTAACACGTGTCTTGTAATCGTCTAATAGAAAACTTTTTGTCTTCAATCAGTATGGCTGATGCTAACCCCCAGGAGAGTGACTCATTGCGCCTTTTATGGTTAACGTTTCCCACTGACATGAAAAGAAAAGATCAATCAGTTGTGAGTTCTGCTCATAGGAAAGTTGGTTCAGTGTGTTGTGCCCGACAATGTTTTTTTTTCACCAGAATCTGTCGTACACTTTTAGAAGTCATTCATTGAATATTACTGTCACATCTGTTCTGGTGCTTCTTCTATGATTCTTGATAAATCCAAAGAAGAGTCTGCAATATTATCGGCCCTGACCTGGCATCTCGGCTTCAGGCACTTTCCCACTGGCGTAACGTAGCTTTCCTATATATTTTGTATAAGTATTTCCGTGGTAATTGTTCTGATGAGCTTTTCTCTTTGAAACCTTGAGTTAAAGAATTTAAGCGCAGTACTAGGTTGGCAGCTAGGTCTCATCATTTTACAGCTAAAGTGGCCAGATGTTACCGTAAGTTCTATGCTAACAAATTTTTCTCTCGCACTTCTTACTTGCGGGGCTCTCTTTATTGCATTAAAATTTTTGAAGATCAAAGTGACCGGGAAGGAAAAAAATTAATGTAATGTTTTATCGTTATCTTATGTCTTCTTAATTTCTTTTCTTTTATTATTCTCTCTCCTTAATAGTGTTTTTCTGAGTCTTAGTGGCTTTATTGCCTTACTTAGGGTAAAATGATTAAAATATTAATTGCACATGAAAAGATTCTACTTGGTAACTATTTTTTATTCATTCTTCGAGTCTCGTCGGGTGTAATCCATTGTACTTAACACCGTAAAAATATACCTAACAGTATGTGAACCTTCTACTTATAAAAGACACGGGTGAACCTTCTACTTATAAAAGACACGGGTGACTTTGTGTCTGACGTGTTAACGACTATTGTTTACTAGTGGAGACAGAAGAATGGAAAGATAAAACAGGTCACGGGTGTAAGAATTAGGAGAGACAGAGTCAAACTCAAAATGAAACAATTCAAGTTTTGTGTCACAAAATAGCAATAAATTTATACCGGCATGTTAAACAAGGTTACAGAGTGTGGGAAATTGCTTTGAATCGTTAGAAGCTTTTAAAATGTTTGTAGAGGAAAATCTGTGTTATTGATAATCCTTAAAACAAGTTCCTTTTATAGAGTGTGCCGTAAAGAAGTACATTTCCGTGAATGAATGCTAATATGAAAAAGATTGTCTTGCAATGCAGATCGCTGTCATGTAGTGAGTGACTATAAGGAAAGCGAAAAGGGCTAAGTGTAAACTACAATTAGACAGAAAGCGTGGTTATCACCAAAAGGAGCCCAAAATGCAAGTTACAAATAGAGGATACTAAAATCAAACAAGTCTAAAAATTTTAATATCTGGGAAGAGTTCGAACAGAGGACGGAAAGTACGACACTGGAATCCGAAGGTGCATTTGGATAGCCAAAGATGCTTGCCAAAAGCTAAGCTGAGTATTAAGAGACAGAAAAAATCGTTAGAAAAAAAGAAAAGAAATATTTGTCCTTCTATATGGCAGTGATTGCAGCACTATCTCCTCAAAGATGAAGAAGAGACTTGAAGCAACAGAAATGTAGTTCTACAGAAAGATACTGAGGATAACATGGACCGAACATGTGATCAACGACGGGGTTTTAGAGAAAGCAGAAACAAAAAGGAAACTTATATGCAACATTAGGAGAGGCAGTTGAAATTTCTGGTGCACGTATTGAGGAAGGAAGGTTTGGAAAATCTGATACTCACAGGACAGTTTGAGGAAAAGAGGGACAGATGAAAGTAACGCGTAACATACTTGATGGATTTGAGGAAATGGATGGTAGAATAGGATTTGGGAAAATATAAAAGAGACAAAAATTATTGACAGTTACAAGGGACAGGAAAATGTGGAGGGCCATGATCACCTACATCCTGAAGGGACACGGTACATAAAAGAAAATCTCGAAAAAGGTATTTCTTGTGATTGGGCTCAACTTGTTGAAGAGAAGAATCTTATATGTGGAGCGTTGTAGTCTTTTCACGTTGCGTAGAGTAACTAAAGAAAATTCTTTTGTCTTTAGTTATTGTCTCAGCTAGGTTTGGTTTGGTTGGCTTGTTTTGTTTTACGGCACATCAACCTCAATGGGTCATTTAATGCTGACAACATTTTTTTTCCTGGTAATATTTTTGTTTTGTCAAATATCTATGTCTGGAAATATTTTTTTCCTCAAAAATGTGTAGTTGGTAATATTATTTTTCCAAAAATATAGCTGGTGATATTATTTTTTTTCAAAAACGTATAGCTGGTCATATTATTATTTTTTTTTCAAAAACAAGTAATAGTTTTGTTTTGTTTTTTCTAAATAAGGTAATAGTTTTTTTTCCAAAAACGTATTGCTGGTAATATTTTTTTTCTTCAAAAATTTATTTCTGGTAATAATTTTTTACAAAGTATTTCTGGTATAAAAACCTATTTTTACATTTTTATAATGCTTTTTACCTCAGTTTCGGGGTTAGCTATTTGCCCATAGCTGGGACCCTAACAGATACTACCACCCCGGGTCAGGGTGGACCCGGGAACACCAGCAATTAAGAGGTGGTTCCATGCTCCTCAAAGCCTCTTAATCAGAGGCCTTGCTGTTGGACGTAGTTTATCGTCTTACCCTGGACGCGGATGTAGTTTATCGTCATACCCAGGACGGTCTCAACTAGGCTCACAAAGACAAAATTTGGTTGACGAAAACTCTTGTTTTGATTGGTCTATATTGCAATTGAATTTTCTTAAATTTCTAAATTTTGGGTGATGCAAGCCTCTTCTAGGCGTCATGGGTTAATCTTTTTTTTTAAATTTGAAACGTAAAATTTGCAGGTAAGTCAAGATTTCCAAACTCCCCAGTTTGTTTTGGTCCGCCATTTTCATTACGACTGGGTCAGCTCTTGAATTATCTACTACACATATTTTTTTTATCCTTTCTCTCTCCCTTAGCGAGAGAGCTTCTTAATTTTGTTGGAAGACGGAATACAGCGGTCACTTATTTTTGTGAGGTGGACGGGTCCTACTAACATCATTCCTTCTTTTTCGGGGTCATCACCCCCCCGCCATCATTCCACTGACAAAGTTTTTATATATATATATCTGGCCTGACGATTGCATATAGCATGAAACAGACTGTCGCCTCAAAGTGTTGACTTCTATGTTCACTTATATATATATATATATATATATATATATATATATATATATATATAATTATGTCATTCGAAGACAATACTGTTTCGCTGTATCACAGCTCTCCAGTTTGACTAGACATCCGAATGCCTCAAGCCAGGATCGAAACCCAACCGATTTGGTGTCAGAGTTTCTACCACTGAGCTATCATCATTCGGCAGAGAGAAACCGCTAATTCTAACGTATTGTTTTTACGAATGTAAACAAACGCCAATCAGCCGGAGTGCTCCAGTTCATTTTACTGAAGAATTTTGCATTAACGCAGCTGCCTTTTGTTTATAGAATTAGCTTATCTCTCAACAGTGCTCAATTGAAAATATATTTTCAAGAGCTGATATATATATATATATATATATATATATATATATATATATATATATATATATATTATATAATTGTACATATTGGGATTTTTATCTCATGGGGTGTTTTTTCTAGTAGGTACCCAATGTGTGTGAGGTATTTTGGTGTATGAAGGAGCGAATGGAGACGGATAAATTCTTATGGTGACTGAGTATATTGTAACGAATGAATGGGTCAGGAATCTGATTAGCTATGTATAAGATAGCTAGTGATAACCAATCTTGACCAGTGTCCCCCTTTTTTCGGCATTGTGCCACAATTACTGTATCAGTAATAAATCTTAGACAGATTAGTCTCCTCTCTATATTATTAAAAATTCTGTCACATGTTGTTTTCTGAATTAAATATATTCCTTTTTTCTCAATGGATGCGCTTGACAAAGGCTAAAGAATAGATCAGTTGAAACGTACCCAGTATATATAAAAAGAAAAGATTTTGTAAGTAGAAAATGCTGGATAGATTAAAAACTTGAAGGAAGGCGATAATACCTCTAAGACGCAAGAGGGTTACTGGAAGGGAAAAGGAGAAAACTTTAGAAGAAACCGGAAACCCAACCCTAAACGTGAAACAAGTGATAAACGTCTACTCCTTTTCAAAAGAACGGGGAGAAGTGTGAACCGGACGATAGGCGAATCTATCCACTCCTGTTGGGTGTAAAAACAGAGACATGAACTTACTGCTACGCAAATATTAATCTGTTCTGAATTTTAAAAAAGATCCAGAAATTAAACTCTTAAACAAGATTTTGACAAAAAGAAGCTTATTTTATTCCATTAATCCATACACCCTCTAGAAAGTAAGGACCTACATACATCAAATTGTCTTTAAATAGAGTGGCGGCAGAAGAATTATCGTTGAACTTTTAAAAGGTAAGCTTAAATTATTAATGCAATACTTATATGCAGCTATCAATTTCGAGTTCTGTAGCTTATTGTTGCCTAATGCATCTATTCCTCCCTACCTATTGTGATGAAGGCTGAATCAAGAGCCCTCTGTAGGAGCTAGCTTAAATGCCGGCCGATAGGAATGAGAACTCGAGTCGCTACTCAAGATTTACGCTCTCACGATCTTCAGGCGTTTTTAGTGGCATGAAAAATGCGAAGGCATGAGACTTGAATGACAAGCTATCCATCGTTGGGTGTTGATATTGTGAAGCGTTTCTTGCTGTCTAGATAGTCTAAGCGTTGAGTACTTTAATTTACTGCATAGGTAGGTGTTTACCACTTGGTCTTTTTTTTTCATTGTTGGAGATTTCTTTTTGTCTAAGGTAGTAGGTCTTTTGTCAAATTGTCTGTTACACCAGCATTGTTGGCTTTTAGTATATATATATATATATATATATATATATATATATATATATATAATTTTAATTTAAAGAATAAAATAGACCACTTTGAGGTTCCATTAGTCATAATTTATTTCACCAGAGATTTGATTTTTCTCTGGATTTTCAGACTTCACTTTCAAAGTTGAAAAAATTAATATATATATATATATATATATATATATATATATATATATATATATATAATAAAAATGAATATATATATATATATATATATATAATAAAATGAATATATATATATATATATATATATATATAATATAATATATATATATATATATATATATATATATAATAAAATGAATATATATATATATATAATAAAATGAATATATATATATATATATATATATATATATAAATATAAATATATATATATATATATATATATATATATATATATATATAATAAATATATATATATATATATATATATATATATATATATATATATATATATATATATATATATATATATATATAAAAGATTATAAATTATAAATATCAATTTTTTTACTGTTTTTCCCGACTTCGAAGTTTCTTGGTAAATTTACGTTCTTCGGGGTTTTAAATGATATTTCCAATTTTTACATTTTTTCTGCAGCATGTTTTTACTCCGTTTTTTACACGTGCGTGTTCATCAATTTAACGTTCTTTGACACCCGCACTTTCATAAATTTTTGCTTTTTTTTTTACGTCTTCATTTTTTCAGCTGGAGATTTTTCTTCTATTTGTAAATTTTTTCTTCGAAATTAAATTAAATTTTTCTGTGGTTTATATAGAAGTTATGTTATGTTACATTATTTATTAAATTGTAATATTTGTTAATTTGTATTATTAATTAAATTATCATATTTTATGTTGTATTTGTATCATTAATTAATATTTTATTTGATTTATTATATTATATTATTATTAAAGTAGCAAAATAAATATTTGTTAATATATCGGCATCGACCCATTATCTCATTTTTTCTTCTTATTTAATACTTTAATTTGATTTTTAAAAGTTAATGCTCTGTAAATTTACGTTGAGCACTATTTTGTAAAATAAAAAAATCTATAAGAACACCGGATTTTATATCTTACTGTTCTTTCTTTCTTTTTTATATATATATATATATATATATATATATATATATATATATATATATATATATATATATATATATATATATATATATATATACATATATATACTAAAGAACACTGGATTATTTACCTAACGTGTTCTTTCCTATTTTCTAAATACCTGCACACACACACACACACATATATACATATTGTCGACACAGAAAACGCATGGATACAACAAAAGACACATCTTGTACTTTCAACCGATTCTGAAGGATTGTATGAGGATTTGCCTTGGATTCATTTCAGAAAAGGCCATATAAATTTCTTGATTTTGAATCATACTGCTGATGAGAAGTCGGGAAAACAAATTAACAATTTTCGACTTGAACTGAGAATTGCAAAGAAAAAATACCAGAATAAATATTAACGATTTTTTTCTGAAAAAAAAAGTCACTCATTTCCTTTAATCCCACCAGCTTAGGGACAAGTACCAAGATTTATTATCTACACAAGTTGACATATACACATTTCATTCTTTCGTTTTCGGGTCTGATTAAGTCTTGAATGGCGAAATGAATTATCAAATCTATTTTCAATCAAATCTATTTCATGAAACGTTTCCGTTTGTCACAATTTTAAATATCTGTCTGGATTTCTATTTAAAAATACATATTGTCGACACGGAAAACGCATGGATAGAACAAAAGACAAATCTTTATTTTCAACTCATTCTAAAGGATTGTATGCGGATTTGCCTTGGATTCATTTCAGAAAAGGCTAAATAAATTTCTTGCTTTCAAGCCCTTCTGATAATGAGAAGAGGATTTGCCTTTAATTCGATAAAAAAGGACTTTCGACGTGAACTAAGAATTGTAAAGAAATGTATGAAATTTCATGTGGTAGCAAAAAGCAAACAATTCGAAAGTTCAAATACTGTAGATCCAGGGAGCAGAAAGAAAGGTTAAAACCATGAATCGTAGATCCAATATTAAAAATCCCAGTAAACGGCTATAAATCCATTGTACCGTTTAACAGTCACATCCAAAACAACCAAACCCTCAAAACTGCCCGATTCCGAAGGCCTCGCTCACCGTTAATCCGAATGTCAACCTTTTTTGTTTACGGGATCGTTTCTTTTCATTGGTCCACGGTTGTATAAACAAGGATCAACGCACGATTTCTTCCTTTTTCGACGGAGTATACACGCGACACGCTGTCGCTTGGTTTGACAAGCTAATTTGCCGGTTTCTTTGCTACGCCCTCAACCCTGATCTCATGATCCCAAATCAGACAGCCTGGAGCCGTACTCTTTACCCTGTTGCTTCGCCGTAATTGGACCATCTTTATCACGTGTGTTGGAGAGTCGTCTCCTGATGAGTCAGCAGGCGTATCCGGAGTTTCAGATTCAAAGAGCTCAATTACCCGATCACTTTCAGGCGATAAATCATCGTCGAAGTCGCACGTCGATGTACCAGTGTCAATGAAAAAGTGTAGATCTTTTACAAGCCGAGTCATTCAGTGTACTATTATTGTTTGCGGACTTACAATGTCCGTCACGTGGCCCGCTTGATACCTGGGAATACACCAGCTGTGGGGAGCTTTCACCAACACTCTGTTCCCAGATCTGTACATAAAGTGATTCCTACAACCATCAGGTGGTAATGTTGTACTAATTCCATTCACTTTGGTAACGGTGAATCATATTGGCGGGGCGCAGTCGTGGACGATGCGTCATTCTTCGGTCTGATATTCTGCTAGTACACAGCCTACGTTATCAAACACTGTTTTCTTGCTGCAATCCTCTTTATGCTCCGATGAAATCTTTCCACTATGACGTTTCCTGTAGGAACATATGCGCAACGGAAATGAAGCTGGATTCACAATCATCCAAAAAATCGTCAAAGGACTTACTGCGAAATGCAGTGTCACTGTCAATTAAGATTTCTGATGGTTGGCCTCGTTCAAAAAATAGTTTCCAACTGTCGAATGACGCTTCTTGAATTTTGTTGAATTAGACGTCGCCATATCACTGTTATAAAATAAAATAAGACATATCTCGGCTGATTTACAGGCAAATACTCAAGAGCGAGAACCGGATGTGAACGGGACAAAGCCCCGTCACAAAATGACCATTATCTTTCTTTACAAATGTTTCCGACACACGTGTTCCGGTCGAAAAATAAAATAATATTTAAAGTGCTCTATTTTTCGTCCAATAAAAATGCTTCCCTCCTAATTATACTCGCTTCGTTTCTCGAGCCTGTTAAGCCATAAAAAAAGGCTATAAAAGGGGTCACACGGAAGTTCAACAGGCAGTCAACAGGTGGCCAGCGAACAGACCTGACGGTCAGGCCGAGCGATCAGCAGCAGGGGAGCGTCAACCACCGTCAACATGTGTGAACTACTATGAGAGATCGACCAGATCCGAAAGCCGGCTTATGAACTTTACCACAAGGTAGCTCTCCCAAACCCTCACGTTCCTGTTGAAATAAACCACGTAAATCTATTTCTACTGTTGTCGTATTTCTTTCTTGCAACCATACGCTTGTCTATAACATCACTAATCGACATGGGCCGTAGTCAATCAAAGTAACGTAGTGTTGTCCATCGTAATTAGTAATGTCCATTCCCAAGTGGGTGCAGATTCCGGTCACATTTAAATTGCCTCGTTGCCAACGACTTGAGACTGGCATTCTTTACATTTTCTGAACACTGCACTGACGTCCGCCTTGGATGTCGTAAGGTGAACATGTCTCACAAAATACAGCGTCCACCTAACGCCAGAATATCCACTCTAGAAATGTATGGCACTTATCTGGTCCGGGGAGGTATCGTTCTCGATGGAAGTACATATAGGTCGTGCTGGTTCGATCTCCTTCTTGATCCCATCATACTATCGTTGCGTTATTCTTATGACATTGCCCGTTCGATTCTGACTCGACGTCACTAAAGATATGGTGATCAATGACTTATACTCTTGGACCAGCTTTTCAAGAGTACTCAAACATCACCGTCTCAGCATCTCACTTGCCGCTAATTATCCGATCACTTTCAGACGATAAATCATCGTCGGAATCGCACGTCGATGTACCAGTGTCAAAGGCGAAGATCTTTTACAAGTCGAGTCATCCCGTCGCTGTGTTTGACGAGCTAATTCGCCATTTTCTTCGCTACAAGAAAAGATACAGAATATATATATTAACGATTTTCTTTAAAAGTCACTCATTTTCGTTCATCACGAGAAAAGCCAGTTTAGGAAAAGTATTAAGATTCATTATTTAAGCACACACACAAATTCACATACACGCAATTCATTCTTACGTTTTCTGATCTGACGAAGCCTTGAATGGCGAAATACATTATCAAATCTATTTTCAATCAAATCTATTTTAGGAAGCGTTTTCATTTGTCAAAGTTTAAAAACTCTGTCGGGATTTTTATATCCTAATTTAAAAATATACATATATTTATTTTAATATATTTTCTCTTTATACGTTATTTTCATAGATAAAAATATTTAAGTAAATACTCTGTTTATAATAAACAGTATTAATAACATTTACCGGCCTGAATATCCGACAAATTTCATAGAAAATATGCGTCCCCCGATAGGATTCGAACCTACATCCTACACGGAACCGTCATATTGCCTGACGTGCTATACCATTTAGCTACAGGGAAAGTGTCTGGTTAGATATGTCAAATTGCTATTTTTAAACAACAAATTTCCCATGGTTTTTCTCGAACTATCATATCTGTTTGAAGCATATCTTAACGTAATCAAATGACAAAATATATTATGAAATGGACAATTATTTTAATATATCTATTATTTATACGTTATTTTATTGATACAGATATTTAAATAAATACTCTGTTTATAATAAACAGTATACTACATTTACCGGTCTGACTGTTCGAGGAATTTCATCTGAGTGAGCGTTCTCTCTTAAAATTAAGATACAAAATAGCAATGATAAAAAACTTCCTAAAGAGAGCACACGAGAATTCATCCACTCGTCTATTTTTCCTTAAAGAACTCAACAATGTAAAACAGAAACTAGTTAACAATGGCTTTCCTAACTACCTCATCGACCACCAGATTAGACCAAAGTAAATAATAACGATACTGAGCACACAGACAAAAATAACATATTTTCTACAAAAGGCAAATGCACGTCAACTACAAACAAGATGGATCTTCACTTAAAATATCATAAAGAAATGCAATACCCCAGTTGACCCGAATTATCTCTTACAAAAAATTTAAAAGTGCTAAACTTATCCTCAAAAATAATAACACATCTGAAAAATCAACGCTACAAAGAACGAATTTTATTTTTAAGTTCAAATGCTTCTTACGGAACTGCGTTCCTGATCAAATAAATAATTACATCGGTCACACTATTACATGCCTATCCAGACAACTTACGTTACACCTATCCGACCACAGCTCCATCAGAACCCATGTAAACACACACACAAACTTACCAGACTTCATCCGAAACATACAAGTAGATAATACAAGCATAATAACCTCATCCACATGTACAAAAGTATTTAAAATAATGGAAGCCTTAAAATAAAAAAGAAAAGCCAACATTCAATAATATTAACTACGAACACGGTCACAAAGTTCTAACAGTGTTTGGAAAATAAAACATCCCTGTGACTCACAACCCATATAAAAAAGCTTAAAAAATAAAAATAAATCATCGTTGATAATAACTAAAAGTATAGCCGAAAGCGCTCGGAATTACAGAACATTTGGACAGTTTCTACGCTCTCTGTGTCCAGAAAAGAAAACTCTTGTATACGGACACAAGAAAAATTAAATAAAAAAGCTTAATCGCAGTATCTTGTCTGTCGTCTTTAATAAAACATGTATAAATGAGGGCTTGCTGCCTAAATATATATATATATATATATATATATATATATATATATATATATATATATATGCAGCAATCTTTTTTCATGCAAGATTCAGAACGCTTACAATATGACAGACAAGGTACTTTGTTTAAGTTTTTATATAATTTCTCATATAATTTTTTTCTTTACCGTAGATAAATTATATATATATATATATATATATATATATATATATATATATGAACTGTACAAATGCTTTCAGGCTATACCTTTAGCCGTTATCAAGGAAGATAATTTAGATCAGAATTAAATAGAACAAATGTTACTTACGAATTTAAATGTCCATTAAGGAATTTTGTTCCTGATCAATCAAAATTCGTAAAATATTATTTAGGCCACACCACAACGTGTTTAACAAGAAGACTCACACCACATCTTTCTAACCATGGCTCAATTAGGTCTCATTTAAATACTCATGGAGATCTACCGAACCTTATTTGCAACATACTTTTGATAATATAAATATAATAGCATCGTCTACATGTAAAAAAAAGTCTAAAAATAATGGAAGCATTTTTCAAAAAAGACAAAAAACAAACACTCAATAATATCAACTATGAACATGGACACAATATGTTGGTTGTGTTTTGAAAATAAAACGTTCTATAATACATACACACAACAATCCATTTCAAGTTAACATTAAATATAATTCATCCTTGAGAATGGCTAAAGGCATAGCCGAAAGCGCTTGGAAAAATAAAACATTTGGACAGTTTTTGTAAATTTATCTACGAAAAAGAAAAAATTATAAGATCATATGAGAAATTATATAATTATATAAAAAACTTAATCAAAGTACCTTGTTTGTTATATTTAATGAAGCTTGCATATATAATATAATATAATATATATATGTATTATAAATTAATTGATTTAAAATATGTTTTTTTCGCTACACAGTTCTAACCATGTTTCAAAAATGAATTTTTGAAACATGGTTAGAACTGTGTAGCGAAAAAACATTTTAAATCAATTAATTTATAATATTAATGCTCTGTAAATTTACATTGAGCACTATTTTGTAAAAATAAAAATATCTATAAGAACACAGGATTATATATCTTACTGTTCTTTCTTTTATATATATATATATATATGTATGTATATATGTATGAAATGAAAAAAATATCTATAATTAAAATGTTGCGCTAATATTTCTCTTTTAGAATTTTGATTTACTGATGTATTTTCTCTTCCTAAGTATTTGATTTCCTCTACAAGCCTATATTGTCATTTGGTATTTGAACTTAACAATTAAATCCATATAAATTTTGGGCTGATGAACGGAATATAAGTCCTGAAAAGTAACAATATTAAATAAGAAATAGTATCTATAATTATATTATTTTCATTCACAACGTGAAGAATAACTCTTGAGTTACATAATAACCAATAAACGAATAAATTAGTTACCGTAAAAAGCCGAAATTTACGTTTATATCATATAAATAGAAGTAGGTTGTTTATTACCAATCTTTTGTGAAGCCGTTCACTTGCATAATAAAATCTGTCATTGTATACTTAGCGTGTGTTCAATATGACACGACATTTACTGCTCGACCTGACCGCTGGGACGCCAGTTGACCGCTGAGAGAACACAATACTTAAAAATCCTACGAGAAATGGCATTTAGTGCCTGACTTTGATCCAAAAGACAGAAATTAATATCACTATAAAGTGAGTGTGACATTTTCGAATCGTGGTTTCATTAATTTTTCCCAAGCACAAAGGACACAATTTATTCATGCACACGCACATATACAGAGCAACCTCGGTTCACGAACGTCTCATATGTCGAACAAATCAGTTTTCGAACAGAATATTCGAGAAGAAAATGCTTCGGTTATCAAACAAATTTTCGGTTCTCGAACAACTTTGCCGAATCGAGCCGAACCGAGCCGAACCGAGCCGAATCGAACCGAACCGAGCCGACCGAGTTAACCCGAACGGAATCATTTCTGAGTCGACCGACGTATTGTATACATTCGTGTTTTGTGCTGTTCTTTTCTTTTCCAGTTTTATTGTACTCTGCCTTTTTTTTCTCTTCATTTGTCCTCAGTCATGGCTCCAAAGATTGGTAAAGGAAAATGAAAAGTTAAGAGAAAAACAATTGTTGATGATATTGTCTCCATGATGATGATATTGTCTCTTCCTACTCAGTTTCATATGGCAAAATCAACGATACTATACTATTCTTATAAATAAGGAGACGATCATGTCTTTCCTCCCTTTTTCCAAACCATGTGGATTAATAGATAGCGGCTCGGATTGAGAAATCGGAGAGCCGAGTTCGAATTCTAGTAGAATCCATTACATTCACTTACATATTTTTTTTAAATGCAGTGAGAATGAGTTCCTTTCGAGGTATGAGCCTTTTATCCAAAGTACAATAAAAACATGTAGCCATAGATAATTCCAAAAGTGTAGTTCATATAAATATACAGGGAAACCACAGTTCTCAAACGTCTCACATGTCGAACAAATCGGTTTTCGTACAGAATATTTGAGATGAAAATGTCTCGGTTATCAAACAAAATTTCGGTTCTCGAACAAGATTGCCGAACTGAGCCGACCCGAGTTAACCCGAACGGAATCATTTCTTAGTCGACCGCCATGTTGTTACCATTCGTGTGTTGTGCTGTGCTTTTCTTTTCCAATTTTATTGTACTCTGCTTTTTTTTCCTTCTCTTCATTTGTCCTCAATCATGGCTCCAAAAAAAGCTAACAGTGATACTGGTAAAGGAAAAAGAAAAGTTAAGAGAAAAACAATTGTTAATGATATTGTCTCTATGATGATGATGATATTGTCTCTTCTTACTCAGTTTCATATGGCAAAATCAACGATCTATATACTATTCTTATAAATAAAGAGACGGTCATATCTTTCCTTTCCCTTTTCCATACAATAACATCTCTTTCCTTCCCCTTCCACTTACACCATCAACTCTTCTACATGAAGGTACGGTAAAATTGAAGTTTCTTTCGTCTATATTTTATCTCTTTAGAATTGGGTTTATTCATTTTTTTTCTTAGACTTAATAATTTTTATTAGTTTTATGTATTATAAAATTTTAATTAGCTTTGTGTATAAACCTGTGCACAAAGTACTGTTAAAATTTAAATAAGCAATCATCTTGGGAGCAGGAACGGATTAATCCATTTTACATTGATTCCTATTGGAAGAATATTTTCGGTTTACGAACATTTCAGCTTATGAACGGGTACCAGGAATGAGTTAAATTCGTGAATCGAGGTTTCACTGTATATACTCAAAATCGAATACATGTCTACGTAGAAACATTCAGCTAGGGAACAAGTAGGGAAAAGTTCTATCTGACAATAAATATATGATTGCCAAATAAAAAATACGTTTGTATTTTGATAATACCACTTGATTATAAGCCTATAGAAATGTATTTTTTTTCACCAAAGTATTGTTTGAAATAAAAATATTGTTTTTAATATAATCTTGTTTCAAAGAAAAGTATTCCTTCAAAGAGAAGTATTGTTTTAAATAAATATACTGTTTCAAATATTGTTTTAAATAAAAGTATTATTTCAAATACAATTCTGACTCACATATGTCTAATTTTTGTTACAACTAAGGGAAGGAGGATATTTTCTGTGGTGAAACTGTCTCAAGTAATCGCTTTCCCAGCTGACAAAGTCTCTCCGTATACGCAGTAACACGTTCACGAGCGTTTTGTCACTTTTTCTCTCTCGCGCGGTGTTTTCATATGCCGAGCTGATCTCGCGAAAGATGATTTTTTTTAAGAGAGTGTTTTTTATTAACGGTTACATCATTTTGGAGTGTGCAGTATCTTTTGGCCAGCAATACATTTATTTTCGTCTTGGAAGTTACCTGAAAGGAAAAAATACTAATGCCGGATAATGAAAATATGTTGATTTTCGAAAGTACTAGTATCGACAGAACATCTAATCCATCTTATAATTTTAAACATAAGGATTGTGTCATTCAACAACTAGTAAGTTAATGGTTTATTAAATCTGTCAGCGAAGTGATTGTCATTAATTACATTAACTTTACTGATTAATTCTTTGTATGATTACTTCTTTATAATATTCATACTGCACCATTTAATATATATATATATATATATATATATATATATATATATATATATATATATATATATATATATATATATATATATATATATATATATATATATATATATATATATATATATATATAAATATATATACATATATATATATATATATATATATATATATATATATATATATATATATATATATATATATATATATATATATATATATATATATATATATATATATATATATATATATATATATATATATATATATATACATATATATATATATATATATATATATATATATATATATATATATATATATATATATATTTTATAATTTTATATAGACAAAACCATTTTACTCACTGCAAAGATGCAACTTCGTTTCAGTGCATTTCAACTGCACTTCGACAGGTGAGAATCAAAATGGTTATAAACAATCCTACTTGTCGCTCAAGCCGTATGAAACCTACAAGCAGGATTGTTCATAATCAAGTTTCGATTCTCACCGTCGAATGCAGGTTAGTAAATGGTTTTTTCTATAAAAAAAAATTATCTATAAATAATAATAATTTATCGCTCTACTATCGGTATCGAGTCCTCTTTTGGATTAATGTTTGTGAACGTTGGAATTTATTACTTTCGTTCTCATCACATCGGATATATATATATATATATATATATATATATATATATATATATATATATATATATATCCTTTAGGCTGGGTTATCCTTTAGGCTGAAATCTAAGACCACTTTTATAAAGCAATGATTTTCTTTTTCTAAAAGTTATAACTTCTAAATAATTTAACAGACTGAAATGATGTCAACAGCACAATATGACAAGCTTATATTTATTTGACTTTGCAAGAAACAAAGCAAGAAAAGGAATATTTTAGTTTCTATCATTGCGTTTGTGTCATTTTGTTTGTATTATTATGTTTAAAGTATATAACATTTGATTTTATTTCAGAATGTTTCAGTCTTAGAGACGAAGTGAAAATCAGTTGGTTTTCAGACACAGATAGGCTCTGCCCTAGATTAGATGATTGGCGTAAGACAATCGTAATTTCTTAGATTTTGGCCTCGTGCCATTGTGGCAGTATGTAAACATTCTACTTAAAAAAAGACACTAGTAATCTTGTTACGCAAGAACCAACAATCATTACTTAAAACTCAGTAGACAATGAAGAAAGATAGATTAACCAGGTCATGGATGGAGGTAGGAATTTGGAAAGTCAGAATCAAAGTGAAAGAATTCGTTTTGTTTCACTGGGGCCCCCCTTCTGTTTGTTTCAAGGTCCTTGATGCAATTGTATTTGGCCCTGATATGGCATTTTGTCTACAGTCGCTCTCTCACAGACGTGCGATCGCCTCCCTCTGTCTTTTTACAAATACTTTCATGGTAACTGCTCCGATGACCTGCTTTCGCTGGTTCCTGAATTTAAGCGTTCTACTAGGCTGGCATCTCGCTCTCACCCTTTCACTATCGAAACTGTTAAATGTAGCCGTCCCTTCTACTCCAATAGCTTCATGTCTCGCACTTTGCGCCTGTGGAATTCCCTCCCCTTTTCCTGTTTCCCTGATAGCTATAATCTCCAACTATTCAAATGTAATTCCAATCGACGTCTCCAGATGCCTTGATCTATCCCCTATCCTTCTCTTCATCCTTTCCTCTATCACTTCTATTTGCTATCGCTCTAACTCTCTGTAACCCCTTGCGTGCTAGTGGCTTCCCGCCCTGCTTGGGGTGAAACGCTTAAAAGAAAAAAGGGAATTATATACAGTAATATTAAACAAGGATAAAGGACGTGCTTTTTTAGAGATGGAAGTTTATTTTTCTTTTCTTTTCTTTTACGAGGATGTCCACCCTGTACAAGTTTTATGCTAACGATTTTTTCTCAAGTACTTCTCGCTTGTAGGACTCTCTTCCAGTTTCCTGCTTTCCAGTCAACTTTGACCTTCAAAAATTGCAATATTAGTCGTTATTTTAATAAAGACTAGCAGAATGGCCCGGCGTTGCCCGTGCTTGATTCAAAAATCGTACGACTCATACAGCAATCGCTATCTTGCTTGGTGGAAGAAATCGGCTGTGTTTATGTTGGCTCCGGTTAGCATCGTAGTCGGTTGGCAATATCTTTTGGTTGATGACTAAAAATTAACCTCCGCATTTTGACTGTACACATGGGTTTCATTTGGACACCATGAGTATTTAAAGTAGTTTCCAGTTATTATTTTTTAGTTAGGAGGACTTGTGTATGTTTATGTTTCATTTGTTTTACTTTTTGTGTATCGTTCTCTGGAAAAAAACACTGAGCCACCGGAAGTTAACAGCATTCGTTCTGTTTTCGGACGTTTGAGTAGCCGGCAGTAACTTCCGGCCGAGTGCGATACCCTTACTCGTGCTTTCAAATTGATTTCGTGCAAAAACAATTGTGTTTTTCCAATTTTTGGCGCTGTCAGAACCACCGCCGGGTAATTTTACGTAGTCCTGTGAAGTTTTGTTGAAATCGTTTGAAAAATGTAGGAAATACGATCCCATATATAAACGAACAGACACACACAATCTGCGTTTTATAATAAGTAAGATGAATGTCAATCGTCTTTTTACTTAATGTTCTCATATTCTTTTATACTAAGTAACACTTTTGCGCCTTAGTGGCTTTATTGCCTTCCATGATTAAAAAAAACAACGATATGTAAAGAATGACTTAATTATGTGGATTCTCAAATAACGAGTCACAAGATCGAACAGCAATTAATAAAATCATAAAAGAACCAATCAGAGCTACGGAGGTAATGGATAGCAGTTCGGATTGAGGAGCCGTGTTCGAAATCCAGTCAAATCCATTACATTCACTTAATTGATAATAACCTTGAGAAAGATATGAATCATCATCTTCTCCCCCAGCAGGATAGACCGGGTTCTATACTCTTTGATGGAAACTTGTCTACTGCAGAAATAAATGACAACCTACTGCTGGAAAAAAATCTGCCTAGTCAGTCATGTATCGAAAGATACATGATCGCCTAAGTGTGTGTCATGCATGGCACATAACTGACTTACTGACTTTCCAGTCGAATCCATTACATTCACTTACGTGCTAATATCCTTGGAAGAGGTATGAATCCTCTTCTTCTCACCCCCACTCCCAGCTATGGGTAAATAGCAGGACAGACCAGGTTCTATAGTCTTGGATGGCAACACAGAAAGAAATGGCAACCTACTGCGGGAAAAATCTGCATCGTCAGTCATGTATCGAAAGATACATGATCCCCTAAGCGTGTATCACGCATGGTACATAACTGACTGATGTGAAGTAATTATGTTTAAAACGTAGTGGCAGAGTCAAATATAGAGAGACTACTTCCGATAATTCCTATTTTCTGGCATTAGTAAAATCAATTGTCAAAGCAACGACTCTGTCTGTAGTAGGTTCATGTTCGGATATCAACATATTAACAGTTGGCAATTGAATGGAAACGATACAACAGAGTGCCGGGTAAAAAACGCGGCAAATTTATTATCACTGTTTTATTTTTCAGGAATAATTGACCTTGAATAAATTTCTTGAATATTCATGATCTTGAATAATCATTAGAATCTCGTGTAATTACTTAATTCTGATTGGTTCTTTTATGAATTACTGATCGATTTTGTGACTCATCATTTGAAGATTGTTTGGTCTTTCGTTCTGCCATTCTCGTGTGGCTAAACAACTCATTGATCTGGAACGTCGAATTATCGTACTTTTGAAAAACATCCGACGTAGGGAGGGATGAAATGTGCAGAAATTCTTTCTGAATGTTTCAGTCAGTCACATCAGCCATTACCAGTTTTAACGGTTGTCTCACGTCTTTCTGAATGTACCACGTTCTTTTTTTTTTTTTTTACTGGGCACACTGCTTTTTTCTTGCGAAAAAGTCGATATTTTGTGACTTAGCTGCCCCGGAATCGATCCTTCAGATCTACAAATCAACAATTCGCCCTTGCATGGAGTATTGCTGCCATATATGGTCTGGAGCACCTTCTGTTTGCCTCGGGGTTCTTGATAAGATCTAGAGGCAGATATGCAATATAATTGGCCCTGTTCTGGCATCTTCTCTACAGTCACTCTCTCACAGACGCGCCGTCGCCTCTCTCTGTCTTTTTTACAAATACTGTCATGGTAATTGTTCCGAGGAGCTGCATTCGCTGGTTCCCAGACTTCATGAATTCAAGCGCCCTACGAGGCTGGCATACCGTTCTCACCCTTTCGAAACTCCTAAATGTAGCCGTCTCTTCTACTCTAATACCTTCATGTCTCGCACCTCTCGCCTGTGGAACTCCCTTCCCTATTCCAGTTTCCCTGAGAGCTATAATCTCCAACTATTCAAATGTAATGTCAATCAACATCTCCAGTTGCCTTGATCTATCCACTATCCTTCTCCTCATCCTTTCCTCTATCACTCCTATCTGATCTTGCTCCAAATCTTCTGTAACCCCTTGCGTCCTAGTGGCTTTCCGCCTTGCTTAAAAAAAGAAAGAAAAAACAACCTCGAACCGCGCTAATAGTTTGGTAGTGAAATTTAGGATTTCTCGGTTTTCTGTGAATTGTTTTTGATCAAACTTTTCTCAGTTTGTTTGCACAATATGGCTACAACATTGTTATGCTTAACTGATTATATATTAGGATTTCTCGTTTTTTTTTTAATTTCCCCAGCTGCTTTACCCAATATGGCAGCACCATTTTTAGGTTTTCATTATTCTGTGTAACGTCCTTTATTTTTTTTTTAATTCAGATTCGACAATTTTGGGTGAACCAGGCTAATAGCGTCTCTCATCTCTAAGAATAATAAGACGTGGAAAAGGCCTCAATGATGAAGAAATGTCAGTCATGAAGGACAGTGCTAAAGGCACCTCTCTTCATGTTATTGCGTAAACACGGTTTGACGATTTCTGAGGGTTCCTTCGCCATGGAAGAAACGATCCGATTGTGGGACCTCCAAGACTATGACAGCTACGGATTTAAGGAATATTATCCGAAAGTCATGTGGGAAACCCGGGCAAATAATCAAAGTCATTTTCACGCCCGCTGGACTTCCTCATGTACCGGAAACCACCAGAAATCCCATCCTCGGGACCATGGCTTCCGTGCGAGATCACGTGAAACTGCCTCATTTAAGGACACGTCACAGGAAGTTGAGGCTTCAATAGGCTCGGAAAAACATGAAGTTGGATATGAGTTGTGTTCTGTTCACTGACGAGATCAGGGCGAGCCTTGACGGCCCTGAAGTTTAGGAAAATGGGTGGGTTTATTTAGGAAATAAGCGTCACTAAAATTTACAACGTCAAAAACAGGGTGGAAGAGTCATATTGTGATTGGTATCATGGTGCCTGAAGTCATGACTAGATGACATACCGCAGTCACTTATAAGGACACTAGTATTCATGCATGACAACACTCTCCCACTCTACCAGGATCACCAAAGCATATATATATATATTTCGCCCGTAACCTCGGAAATAGTCCTTGGGGTGACGACGTGCTAAGCTGTCCACCAGTCTCCTACATCTTTAGCGGTCGTGTATGGTAACCAGGACTGCGAACGATCCGATATAAGGCTGTTTCTTTGTGTGCTCCTCATGTGGCGTGCCTTGGCCGTTTTAACCTGCCGGAGCTCATCCCTCTCCAGGATATATATATATATATATATATATATATATATATATATATATATATATATTTATATATATATATTGTTATTTAAACATATAATGAAATATAACTAATTATGTCTAATAATGTCTGTTATATTTAACAATATATATATATATATATATATATATATATATATATATATATATAATGTATTAGGTATTTAAACATATATTGTTAAATGTAACAGACAATGAATGTCTAATTATGTTTGTTAGATTTAACAATATATATATATTTAACAATATATATATATATATATATATATATATATATATATATATATATAGAAGATACCTGTCTACTAGCCAATCCCTGTTGCAGACCCTTGCTCAGGCATATTTATGTTTGTTCAAGACCCACAGAGACAACCAATCTAGCGTGATCAACAACTTGGACAAGACCAGCATGCTCAATCCCTCGGTTACAGCTATCAAATGTTCTGTCTACGGAATTTCACTCACAATGCTTAGGTCAATCTGTTATGTGCTTTACAGGCACTTTCTAAAAGTGCCGCACGCTGGGATCGACACCTCCAGTTCGCTAACATTCCTGATAAATTGAACATGATAACATTCGAACCTGCTTGGTCACGATCAGAATCAGAATGCGAACATTCTAACCACTTGGCTACGTGCGTATATATATATATATATATATATATATATATATATATATATATATTGCAAAACACTAATATTCCATGGTTATAATTTTTTTACATTGGAATCGTAATCACGATCTAATTCACCAGACCTACAAAAAGAAAAAGAAATCATATATATATATATATATATATATATATATATATAATGAAAAAATGACAATAGGAAAACTGGTAATTGCTGACGTGTTTTTGTCCAATGTGGACTTTATCAAAGCAAAATACGAAAATGAAATTAAATGAACAAATTAACTAATAAAAATAAAAACAGAATGTACCTAGCAACTGGAATGTAGAGAAACGCTATTTTCATATTTTTAACTGAAAATAACGTCAATAATTGTCACGTGTGGAGAATATTGTCATTATATCTGTGTTGATTTATTCAACCATTTTCTTTTGATTTTATGAATATGTTGTGTAAATTTGTTTGTAAGAGCAGTAATTTTGTTAAGAAAGGTGAAATGGGGAAAAAACCTGGGCTTAGATTAATATTTGGGTAATTTTCTATGGCGGCACTCTCAAGAATTTTCTTTCTGAGTGAGTCATTTTCTTTTTTTATGAGTGTATCATTTTTAAAATCAAAATTATGGTTGAATTTATTTCTATGTATGACTAGTGCATTAGCTATGTTGATTTTTGTGAGGTCTCTTTTGACAATTACTGACGTTATTTTCAGTTAAAAATATGAAAATAGCGTTTCTCTACATTCCAGTTGCTAGGTACATTCTGTTTTTATTGTACTTTTTGTACGAATAAATGTCAGTCCACATCGGATGAAACGCGTCAGTAATTACCAGTTTTCCTGTTGTCATTTTTATTCATAAATATTGTCTTCTATACTGGTTATATCGGAGAAATTTTCATATATATATATATATATATATATATATATATATATATATATATATATATATATATATATCTTAGATCAACGATTCAGTATCGAATTATATATCGAAAAATAATTCATATATTAAAAGTTTATCTGAGGATATATATATATATATATATATATATATATATATATATATATATATATATGATGAATTAATACATTAATGTATATGAATATTTTTATGTAACGTATCTCTTCAGAACGTAGGCGATCATTGCTCTCCACAACTTCCTGTCTTTTATTGCTAAAAAATTAATTTCTGTCTCTTTGTCTTTGTTCTGTCATCCATATACACAAATTACAAAGTACGATACTCATTGTTGTCTCTGCTTTTCTTGCCTTCGATATGCTCTGTGCGTGTTAAATTCTCTAAGGTTCACTTTCCTTAATCGAATGTGCGAATGATGTCATGGGTAGCAGCTGAAGAATTGTCAACGACAATTTCGTAGTAATTTGCTCAGTTTCTGGAAGAGATACTGTTTTTCCTGTTCCTATTTCGCAATTGCTTTGGATTTCTGTGTCATATTTACTGTCGTCTCAACTACCGAAATATTTGTCTTTTTTCTACCTGCTTGATTTTGACATCCCCAATAAAAATCTCACACCCTGGCTATTCATTTTTCTGAAACAGCATTGTTTCCGAACAACTGATAGTCTTTTCTTCTTGATTTCCGTTATTTAAGATTTATTTTCTTTTTCTTTCTGTTGTTAATTTTATATCCGCCAATCCTAGTAGTGCAAATAGTTTTTCTTACAATCGTCTTACTGTATAAGTTGAACAGAACTGGTGAGAAAAGGCATTATTGTCCTTACTCCTCTTTCTATATTAGCGTATTCACTGAACCCATTCTCTCCCCGCCTGCAGGCTTCTCGTTCCCATTAAAGGGTACAGATTACTCTACTATCATTCAATGGAAAATCAAGCTTTTCTAGTATTTCAAGTAGCTCTTTGTGTCGTATCTTATCAAATACTTTTGTGCAATATCTGGTTCTACAGAAGGATGATGGGAATACTATGAACCGAACATGCAAGTGACAACGAAGTTTTAGAGCAAATGGAAACAAAAGGGAACAATTATACTTAACATCAGAAAGGGACAATTGAAATTTCTTGGACACATAATGAGGAAAGAAGGATTGGAAAATTTGATACTCACAGGGCAAATTGAAGGCAAGAGGGACAGAGGAAAAAAACGCATGACATACTTAACGAGTCCGAGAAAATAGCGGGACAAATTTTAGGAGAGATAACAAAAAGACGAAATTTATTAAGAGATACAAAGGACTGGAAGTTGGGGAGAGTTGTGATCGCCAACGTTCTGAAGATGAAAAACAGGAGAAAATGAAACATATAGGTATGGGTTATTCTGTATTTGATAGTCTTCTGGTCATAAAAGCAGCTTTTTTTTTTTTTTTTTCGGCTACAACATTTACAGATGAGTTACGTTAAGCAATCAGAATAAATTCCTTTGAAAATATTTCTCAGCGTTAAGTAGCGTCACGTGGCACTGAATGTTTGCTAGATTTGTTGGCATTCTCCGGATCGAACACCTTTGTTGTACGCCTTCAGCTGTCATCTTCTCAGATATTCAAGTGCATCTATAACAGAACGAGGCATCAAATGATATACGCTCTCGTTGTGCAAGCCCTGATTGGAACACAAAGCAAATATGTTGTCTAAAAACACGTATCTCCCATTTATCCCTAAGATAAAGCAAGAATTGGTTAAGACACAAGGCGTGGTTAACAAACTTAGACACCGGATGTTTGTCATGTTACCTCTCTGTGTCCCATGTTCCTTCTGCTGCTAACTTGAGAAGCTGACGATAAGTAGAAATATAGCTGCTATATCCATTTCCATTGACGACGCATACAAGCAGCAAGTAGGCACTATTTTTCTGTTTGCATATTTTATTTAGTGGACTTATATATATATATATATATATATATATATATATATATATAAATGCGCAGGTATGCAGAAAATAGAAAAGAACACGTTGGGTGCATAATCCGGGGTTCCTTAGTATTTTTGTTTTTATTTTTAAGAAGACAGTGCTCCATACAGAAGCAGAGCTTTATTATAATAATAATTTTGTAACGGACCATGCCTAAAAGCACAAGTAAATCGAGAGATAGCCTAAAATTTCGCTTGAAGATGAAACGAGACTAAACACCTCAATTCAACTTAATTTTAATAATTATTTGGATGGTTTCGTCTCTCGTTTTTGAAACATGAGAACTCTTATGAAGCGAAGGAATCATATTTTTAAATTATATATATATATATATATATATATATATATATATTTTGAAATTCTTCTTTTTTTTTTTTAATAGATTATTATCAAACGGAATATATCAAGGAGGCATGCAAAAAAAAAAATGTATCTCCCGACAAGAATAGAATATGTATTCCAGTTTTTTCCATCAATGAAACCGTTCCTACAACCGTAGTGTGCCGTTACCAATTATGTCACAGAAGACCTTCATAATAAAGCAAGTCTCAGTTATGACGGACTCTCGTGGTCTAATCGCGTGATAATAGTAGCATCCAGTTTGGTCAAAATGCAGTCCTTTTGTGAGTAGCGGCTGCGGTGGTTTAACCGTCTAATCTTTACATGACTTTCTCTTCTACAGGTGTGGCAGACGAAGCTTGAAGCCGGAATAAATAGCTCTATGCTTCCTGCATTGTCTTCTGATCTCCAACAGTTGGTTTTGCTCTTTCTCGGCCGCCATGAATCCTCATTGAACATCAAGGCCCCAGCCGATGCGGTTGTCTGTTCGATGCCCGTGAGCTTCAGGTCCATCTCGCAGACGTCCTTGAGTCGTAATGCAGGTCGGCCTGTTGGTCGGTGCGCCGAGAACAACTCACAGCATATTATATCTGTTGGTATGCGACCGTCATTCATATTTATATATATATATATATATATATATATATATATATATATATATATGTCAGCTGTCAATATATCACATAACACCCTTGAGCCCTTAGCCTTGGAGCGGGTAGAATGGAGATCAACATGTTTTAGTGGACGCAGCAGTTTTCAATGTGCTTGTCTGAATCATTTTCATGAAGCAAGAGCAAGAACTAAAAGGTCAGCCAATCTAACAGTGATCTCATCTCACAATCCTTACTCTTGCTCCATATAGGTCTTATATATATATATATAATGCAAAACTCTTCAGCCGAATTGAGTTCTGTAGGTCACTGTCGTGTTGATAAAAAAAAAAAAGGAAAAATACGCAAAAATTCACCTTTCTCTCTGCCGGCCGGGCGCTGATAGCCTAGGGGTTAGAATGAATCCTCAACTGATGCCAAATCGGTCGTGTTTCTGTTCCGGCTTGAAGCGATTCTATGTCTATATAAATATATATATATATATATATATATATATATATATATATATATATATATATATATAATTATTTATTTAAAAATTATAACATAAAATATTATATAAAATATTATAACATAAAATTATATTATTATTTAAATAAATAATTATATTTACTCTACTTTGTATTGAGCACTCTTTTAAGAATAGTACTTGTTGGTTATTGGAATTTATTCCGTATAGCCCAATCATATACTTGGGTATATATATATATATATATATATATATATATATATATATATATATATATATATATATATATTATGAAATGGATTAAGTCCCACAATTATTTTAATATTTTTTCTGTTTATACGTTATTTTTATAGATATAATTTATTTAAGTAAATGCTCAGTTTTTTTTTAATTAAACAGTATTAATTACATTTGCTGGTTCGAGAAATATCGTAGAAAATATGCGCTCTCCGACAGGAATCGAACCTGTAATCCTTATTAGAACCGTCATATAGATTGACGTGCTGTTACCATTCAGCCACAAAGAAGCGTCTGGTTAGGAAAATCCGAATTACTCTTTAAAAAGACGCACTTTCGATGATTTTTCTCGATCGATCATTTGTGCTCACGAAACGTGACTTAACGTAAACAATGAAAACATACTATGAAACGAATTAAGTCCGACAGTTATTTAATATATTTTCTGTTTATCCGTTTTTTTTATAGATATAATTTATTTAACCATATGAAATTATATATATTTATATATATATATTTAAACATATATTCTGAAATATAACAGACAATGGATGTCTATTAAGTCTGATCATGAACCGTTCTAATGTTCATATGTTTGCTTTAATTTCCGGTGGAAATAAAGACAAAAATTGTCCAATATTTGGATAATTTTTTTATTAAGTTGGTCCCAAGCACTAGCCATCCCCAGAGTGGTTATACAGACATGAAACAAATCCATCCACCGTCAAAGTTGATATTTTGTTATTTCATCGTAGAAAATTGCTATGTGACGATAAAGATGTATTTCTATTCCCATTTATTTCTTTATTCTTATTTCCTTTTGTTTCTTTCTTTTTCCTTTTCTTTTTTTTTTTATTTCTTTTTCGTTTTTGTTAGCTTGTTTCTATTTCCTTTTGTTTGTTGTTTTTTTTTTTCTTTCTTTCTTTCTTTCTTTCTTTCTTTCTTTCTTTCTTTCTATTAGCTTTTGTTTATTTCTTTTTCCTTTTCTTTATTTCTTTCTTTCTATTTCCTTTTCATTCTTTTTTGTTCTTTCTTTCTCTTTCTTTTTCCTTTTCTTTATTTCTTTCTTTCTATTTCCTTTTCATTCTTTTTTGTTCTTTCTTTCTTTCTTTCTTTCTTTCTTTCTTTCTATTTCCTTTTCATTCTTTTTTGTTCTTTCTTTCTTTCTCTTTCTTTTTCCTTTTCTTTATTTCTTTCTTTCTATTTCCTTTTCATTCTTTTTTGTTCTTTCTTTCTTTCTTTCTTTCTTTCTTCCTTTTTTCATTCTTTTTTGTTTTTCTTTCTTTCTTTCTTTTTTTCTTTCTTTTTCTTTTCTATTTCCTTTTTTTCTTTTTTATTTCTTTCTTTCTTTCTTTCTTTCTTTCTTTCTTTCTTTTTTCTTTCTTTCTTTCTATTTCCTTTTCATTCTTTTTTGTTCTTTCTTTCTTTCTTTTTTCTTTCTTTCTTTCTATTTCCTTTTCATTCTTTTTTGTTCTTTCTTTCTTTCTTTCTTTCTTTTTTCTTTCTTTCTTTTTTCTTTCTTTCTTTCTATTTCCTTTTCATTCTTTTTTGTTCTTTCTTTCTTTTCTTTTCTTTCTTTCTTTTCTTTCTTTTTCTATTTCCTTTTCATTCTTTTTTGTTTTTCTTTCTTTTTTCTTTCTTTTTCTTTCTTTCTTTCTTTTTCTTTCTTTCTTTCTATTTCCTTTTCATTCTTTTTTGTTCTTTCTTTCTTTCTTTCTTTCTTTTTTTTTTCTTTCTTTCTATTTCCTTTTCATTCTTTTTTGTTCTTTCTTTCTTTCTTTTTCTTTTGCCTTTTCTTTATTTATTTCTTTATATTTCATTTTCTTTCTTTCTTTTGTTTGTTTATTTCTTCGTATTTCTTTCTTTTTTACATTTTTGTTTCTTTCTTCCTGTTTCCTTTTCCTTCTTTTTTTTCCTTTCTTTCTATTTCGTCTTGTTTGTTTCTATTTCGTTTTTTGTTTTTTTTCTTTCTTTCTTTCTTTCTTTCTTTCTTTCTATTTCCTCTTGTTGCTTTCTATTTCGTTTTTTGTTTGTTTATCTCTTTTTCTTACTTTCTTTCTTTCTATGTCCTTTTACACTTTTCCTTTCTCTCTTTCTTTCCTTCTTTCTGTCTTTCTTTCTTTCTATTTCCTTTCCTTTCTTATTTACCTTTTGTTTATTTATTTATTTATTTATTTGTGTTTCTTTCTTTTTCCTTTGCTTTGTTTATTTCTTTATATTTCCTTTTCTCTCTTTTTCCTTTCTTTTTCTTTGTATTTTTATCTAATTTGTTTCGTTTTTTGTTTGTTTGTTTATTTCTTTTTCCTTTTCTTTCTTTCTTTCTAACACAAAAAAAAAAATTGGCGCAATAACACTGTTCGCTCCACCAAATCTTGTTTATCTATATTCACATTTCCTTCTTTTCCTCAACCAGACACACGCATACAGGCACCTCTCTCATGCACTCTGCACACAAACACGCGCATTTTTTTTATTTTTCCCGACATGCCTCTCTTCCTCTCACCCGTTTTTATCTCTTATACATATGCAAAGAGGTTAAGTGATTCTAATATAATCCAAAACACAAATATATGTGAAGAGGAATTCACATACGCACACATATATATTCACATATACACCGATATATATATATATATATATATATATATATATATATATATATATAAAATCAGCCTTCTTGTCTTCAACAAGTACAAAGTGTCTATCATCTCTACTCAAAGAATAAAGGATGTAACATTATAGAACTGCTTGGCATCAGGCCAGTTCTTTCGTTCATTTGGTAAGGCATCAGGTGGCTGTAGCATCGACAGTCAGTATCTATTCACTGACACACCCATAAGCCTCCTAACCTACCACAGACCCATCTCCTTTTCCTCCACTAACCGCTCCCCTCCTCGACTCGGTTGCCAGGCAACTAATGAGGCTTTTGTTTATTGTGTAACTCGTTGCCAAGCAGCTATCATACCAGAGTCGGATTGGTTTACTCTCCTTGAATTTAGAGACGCGGCAATTGGGTCGTCTTCTCGTACGCCATCTTGGGATTAGAAAAATAAGAATATGCGAGTTGCCAGCACTTTAGCAGTTGTGGTGGAAACAGACAAACTATAGCCGGATTAGCGAGTTTGACCAATGGAGGTCAAGTTTACGCTAGTAGCTATATATTTATTTTTCGATATTACTCCTTTATATCGTATAGAATATTTTTGACAGTTATGAGCTGTTATTTAGACTATGTTTTTTTTTCTTTTTTTTTTTTTAAAGTCTTCGAAAGCATTAAATTATATACAAGCAAAATAATCTAAAATCTTTCAAAATCTCACTGGTGTCCAAATGAATGTCAAAATCTGTCAAAAGAACCGAAAATTCATTCGGCTGAAGTAGCATGGTTTCATTATTTTAATATCAGCGACCGACATCATTTGTTATCGATAACAGATATCGCAGCCTCTCGCTTATATAACGTGGATTATTATGGACACAACTTCTTGTTTTCTTTCTATCCTAGTGGAAGGAACTTAAAAAGGAGAGTCTTTTCATATCTATCTATCTATCTATCTATCTATCTATCTATCTATCTATCTATGTCTGCCCAATATCTATCTATCTATCTATCTATCTCTGAAAAGAAAAGAAAGATCGAAAAGGAAATAGAAAGAAAGAAATAAAGAAAAAGAAATAAACAAACAAAAGCTAATAGAAAGAAAGAAAAAAGAAAGAATGAAAAGCATAAAGAAATAAAAAAAACAAAAAACGAAATAGAAAAATAAAAATACTATCTATCTATCTCTGAAAAGAAAAGAAAGATCGAAAAAGAAATAGAAAGAAATAAATAAAGAAAAAGAAAGAAATAAACAAACAAAAGCTAATAGAAAGAAAAAAAGAAAAGCATAAAGAAATAAAAAAAAGAAATAGAAAAATAAAAAATAGTATCTATCTATCTATCTATCTATCTATCTATCTATCTATGTGGACGCGCACATCAAAATATCCATTTTGGGCTACATATTTTAAGAGCCCTTATGTAAAACATGATTAGGCCTGATTTTATTTTTGGGTTGTGGTGGGAATAGAAAATGATTAAATCATTTCTTTTGTTGCTTTGTGGTAAATTTTAAAATCTAATTTGTAATTGTTACGTATTAATAGAATGTCTAGGAAAAGTAGAGATTTTTCTATTTCATGTTCAGCTGTAAATTCGATGGTAGCTTCTGTTGTTATGTTTCTTTATGATGCCGAGTAGATTTTCATTGTGTGTGTGTATTAGAAGGACATCATATACGTATCTGAGGTAAATAAAGGTTTTAGCTATGATGTGTTTAAATGGGGCGAACTCTAAAAAATTAATTATATGTGGACAATCCCCAAATATAGATGAAAATATATTCTAGACGCTCAAATGCCCACAAACGAATACACATTATCATCCGAATGCTGCACAGACACACTAGTATTATGATACTCAAGCACACGTGAATTATACACACGGACGCTGCTTGACAGGACAGATACACGTGAGATCTGCTGTAGTAATGAAAAACAAACAACACAAAAATAAAAATACCAGTATTTTCTTTTCTCCTCTATATATCATTTTTTAATGAAGCTTAAATAAAAGCGAAATATATTAAATCTATGAACGTTTACTATTTGTTCCTTATCAATACATACATATATATATATATATATATATATATATATATATATATATATATATATATATATATAAGGCAGGATGTGTGTGTGTGTGTAACGAATGCACGGCCGCAATTTTCGACGGATTTGCACCAAAATTTACGTGCACATGCTCCAAGTTAGCGGAAAGGCCAAGACCGACTTTGCATTTCTCAACTCCCATCGATAGTCGAAATAATCGATTTTTTCATGCTTCTACGGCAGTTTTCATGTAGTTTGTGGCCATTTTCTACTGGCCAGAGTGAGAGCATATAGCTGGCTGCCACGAATAGTCAGAAAGATTCTATTGGCCAGCGTGAGAGCTGACTGACACGAATGTTAACTAGCATAAAAAAATCGATAGCTGCATACGTCACAAGTAGGAAAAATTTAAATCTACATGGCACTTTACTCTAATTGGCCCATTCGCTTGCTTAAACTCAACGTTGATTCTGATTCCGCAGAACTGGGTTGGATGTGAAAAAGTATTTTGTTGTTAACATTCTTTTTTCATTTGGTTTTTCCAGTTACGAGTCCTTTTTTAAAGCTGATCGTTTTGTGTTCATTTTATTTAGTTCTTTTTTCGTAACAGATTTAATGTTTAGTATAGAGCTTAGAAAAAATTCGCAGTGTGAGATAAGCAAGAAGTAAGGCATGTAGCAACATCAGCACGGCATAGGGCACTCCTTTAAAGGCAAGGAAGGGCAAAAATATTTTAAGTCAAGTGATAAAGATTGCTGTATGAGTCGTACGATTTTTGAATCAAGCACGGGCAACGCCGGCCCATGCTGCTAGTATACACACACACACACACACACACACAAACACACACACACACACACACACATATATATATATATATATATATATATATATATATAAATCAGATACTTCAAAAGAATATTTTATTTCAAAAATCTGAAAATTTCGCTTCATAAAACAGACCTAACAAAACATGACTGTTAAAAATTCTTTTGGTTCCTAACAAAACAATTTTTAATTTTCATTTGGTTCCTGGAAGCCGTCTGTCCTATGAAGCGAAATCGAAGTTTCGATTTTGCGAAATAAAATATTACCAAGGCTTTCTGAAGTCTCTGATTTCTTTTATTATATATATATATATATATATATATATATATAGATAGATAGATAGATAGATATATATATATATATACGAGGGGTCCCAAAAGTAACGGAATTGTGTCATATAATTTTATTCATTTATTGTTGCATGTTGATATTTTTATCACCTTCAAAGTTTTCTCCATTTGAAGCAATGCACCAGTCCAGACGTGTTTTCAATTGTTCAAAGCAGTCCTGGAAATCTTGCGAAGTTATGCTTTTTAATGACACCATCGTTTTCTTTTTAACCTCTTCCGCATCTGCAAAACTTTTACCTTTGAGGACTTTCTTCATTCGGGGGAACAAAGAAAAGTCGCAGGGGGTGAGATCGGGTGAATAGGTAGGGTGGGGAAGTGTGGTCATGCCATTCTTGTTCAGAAACTGTCTCACACTCAAGGCGGTGTGCGTTGGCGCATTGTCGTGATGCAACCACCACCTTCCACTTTGCCACAGGTCAGGGCGTTTTCGTCTCACCTTGTTTCGCAAACCTTTCAGGACTTCCAAGTAAAAAGCCTGGTTAACAGTTTGACCAGGAGGAACAAATTCTTTGTGGAGAATTCCTTTCACATCAAAGAAACAAATCAGCATCGTCTTGACATTGGATTTCACTTGACGCGCTTTTTGGGGGGTCGTGGTGACGTTGGATGCTTCCACTGACTTCATTGCTGCTTCATTTCCGGGTCGTAGCCATAGCACCAGTTTTCGTCACAAGTGATGACCTTCGAAAAAAGGTCAGGGTCAACTTCCAACTGTTCTTTCGTTTTACAACAGTCATCTTTTCAGCCATGGTAAAAATAGACGAAAAGACGTGAAGCACTTGAAAACAAATGTGAACCACGGAGCTGTATGTCTTCCTACGATGACACCAGTTAGCACACTGTTACCTGAGGGTTGCCTCAAGTGGCATCTAGCGGTGGAAGCCTGAACTACTACGAGCTTGTCACCCAGAAAAAGATTCCGGTTACTTCCTCCCCCCCCTGAAGAACTATAGTCTTCAAGTGTGCTATATTTATGGGATAAATTGCTAAAAATCAGAGATAGAGCGTATGTAAATATGGAAGTGAACACTGAAGTCAACACACAGAGGCGACAGGCTGTTTTCATGCTAGACGCAATCGTCAGGCCACTTATATATATATATATATATATATATATATATATATATATATATATATATATATATATTATAACGAATCATTCATACAAAAAGTAAATTAGTAAAAGTTAATGATATAAAATGGCGAAATCCCTTCGCTAACAAAATTTTAAAGATGAATCACTCACTTCAATCACTCGATGAATGTTATGATCCTTGTTTTTAAAATTATAAGCTGTGTAAGGTATTTCTTAAATAGTAATTTCGACTGTACATTCAGTCATCTTCAGGCATGGAAAATATTTTGTTTTTGGTAAAATTCAGGTAGCACCCGAGACGAAAAAATATATGAATTGAAATATTTTTTTTATTTAAAGGTGTTATTGATAACGGACACAAACATTTGGATTGTGCAGTCGCAAAGCTATGGTTGAATTTTTTTGAAAATTTAAATGAATGCATTTTTTTTTACTAATATGGCAATTTGAGAATTTTTTGTAGGAGTTTATCAGTCAATGGACATGAATTAAATAGTTCAATAAATAGAGTAATGTCTCAGTTGTTATCCCAAAAATTTGCATGTCAGATCAATTCTTTTAAATCAAATATGTGGTGCAGTTCAATTTATATTACAATGAATCATTCATACAAAAAGTAGATTAGTAAAAGTTTTTATATATATATATATATATATATATATATATATATATATATATATATATATATATATATATATATATATATCAGTGCACATTAGACGACATTGGAGGCGACAGGCTGATTCATGCTGACGCAATCGTCACACCTGATGATTGCGTCTAATGAAACAGCCTGTCGCCTCTAATGCCGACTTCAATGTGCAATTTTACATATGGTCTGTCTCTGATATTGAGCGCTTTATCCCATAAATATAGCACACCTTAAAACTATATTTCTTCATATATATATATATATATATATATATATATATATATATATATATATATGAAATGGACATTGAGGTCAAAAACTGTCAGCGTCGGTCTGATGCATGCATAAATTTAGTCTTCAGGCCATGTGTGTTGGGTTTTGACTCGACAATTTATAAACGTTGGCCAGTGGTGCATTCTGGGTAGAATGTCTATTCTATTATCATAACGGCTATTGGCTGGATGTAACAGTTCTGTTTCGAATTCGAATGCAGTTATTTGTTGCTATTTTATAATGTTATTTATTAACTGTTTCACTCATTATTTATTATTGATTACTTAATTATGTGTTGTTGATTATTATTATTACGTTTACTTGTGTTTATGAGTGTATAATGAAAGACACGGAACAGAGTAACCCAAATTAGGCTTTATTCCACACAATAGAATAGTTACTACAACGAAACTATTTATAAAAAGCACAGTCCATTTTTGACGATAGGCGGAGGAGGTGGGTAGAAGGAATGCTCACCACAATCTCCCCTGCTTTTAGAAATACTTAATGGCAGTTAGTCAATCAATATTAAGGAAGGATTATATTCTAGCAGTATTTATTTCAATTTTTAAGTATCTCCTTTATAACCTTATTTGATTTAAGGAAATCAGTAAAAGACTTACTCATAAGTTAAGTGGTCGGGAGGTTTACGCGCTTGCTTTGATCGACGTAAAGGAATTTCGATTTTATTTTCTGGTGTATCTGTACTAGATTCAGTCTTGTCGCGATCTAAGGTGTCAAAGTTTTGAGTGGGTAAGTCAGAGTCTTGTATTTCAGGAGAATAGTTCTGAACGAAATCAGCGGGGGCGAGATCTCGCAGTGATACTGTGGTTTGCTTGCCGTTTTGGAGACGAATGTGCGCATAACGAGGATTGGCTTCTATAAGTTCCGCCTCCTCCACAATAGGGATTGTACTTCGATTGTCTGACATGTCGTCTCAGAAGAACCTTTCCTGGTGTTGTTAGCTCACGTTGGAACAGAATAGCCACTGGGTAGTTGAATAGCCGTTCATGAGGTGTAGCATTTGTAGCTGCTGAAAGCAGTGTGCGCTTTGAATGTAAAGCATCTGGCAGAACATTCTCCCATTGATTTATAAGCAGGCGTTGAGTTTTGAGAGCCAGAGTTATTGCTTTCCACAAAACGCCATTATACATCTCGCATTGCTCATTACCTTGGGGGTTATAAGGAGTGCAACGGCTAGTTTATTTACAAACAGGCACAGTCCATTTTTGACGATAGACGTGGGTAGAAAAGGAATGTTCACCACATTGTGCATTCGCAGTTAGTTTATTATTTACTTCGTTATTTGTTTACTTATTTATTGATTTGGATTTTTTTTTAAATTTGCAGTATAAGCACCAAAATCTCCCGGTTCTGAGAATGTACCATTTTGGTGTGAAATTGTCTAGTTATTTTGAAAATAATTTTAAAACATTCACTCGATTACCGTTTAGAAGTTATGGACAATATAATTTCGACTTCTTTCTCGTCGAGTACACATAACGTTCCGCCATTATTGGCTTTGTTGACATAAGTAGTCATGCGGCGCAGAAGCTTCACTTGCCTTGATTACTGCGCAATGCGCGAAGTTTGAAATGAACGCGCGAAATAATGCGTGAAAAAACGTAAAATCTGACAATTAAAATAAAATAAAAATTACGTGACTGAAAACTAAATAAAAGTTTTTTTTTTTTTTTCAACGATGATTTTTTTTCATGTGTCGTGAAAGTTTCTTGAATTTAAAGCTTCATAAATTAAATTTTATAGCGAGATTCTGTTTCATTAGCTATAAGCAGATTTATGAAGGACAATAAAGACAAAATGCTATTCATTTAAAACTTCATTTTAAAAAATAAGAGCATTTTAAAATAACATCCGCGAAAATCGCGCAGTAATTAAGACCAGTAAGATAGCTCTAAAAAGGCCTTTAACTAAGTAGGCTTCCGCACAATATTACTAGAGGAAAACGTATGTAAAACAACGCTAGTAATGGCGGCGGGACAACGCGAAAGAGATCGAACTTTTATTGACGATAAATCGAAAACGGTAATCGAGCGCAATGTTTTAATGTCATTTTCGAAATAAACAGGCAATTTCACGCCAGAATGGTACATTCTCAATACCGGGGGCTTTTGATGTTTATACTGCAAATTTACCATTTATTTTGTTTTATTTTACTTATTTTAATTTTTTCTTGTTACTTTTTGGGTTTCAATATTTAAACAATGTAGTCAAAATTAGTTTTCATGTTTGCATTTTGATATAAGTTTTGATCATTTATTTAGTAATTTGTGTTGGTCCAGGAAGGTAATTATAGCTATGTTCTCTTCCAGACAGAGTTTGCAGTTTTTGGATTTATTGTTGTCGGCTGATGCACTTTACCTTATTTTCCATGATATTTTTGGTGTGATTTTTTTTTTTTTTTGTCTTTAATTTCCCATATATCTTTAGAAAGAATTGTGCCTTTTGCGTATTTTTAAAGTATGTTTTGTGTGCGTAATGTCTATGTTTCCAGGGTCCTTTAGGTACTTCTGTGTATATTTTTTCTTTGTTATCTGCTGATTTTATATTGTATTACAAGAAATTGTAGAAGATTGAGTTTAAGCATGAAAATGTTATGATTCGATTATTTTCGACCATCGTTGCTCATTTTCAACGAGATAATATTTGCAATGTAACGCTAAACTGTATTTTATCGCCAGAACATCTGAACCCACGTTAATTTCAAACATTAAACTGGCAACAACACAAATTCTATACCGTGAGCCCCCGCCTATTCGCGTTTCAGCATTCGCGGCTTCACACATTCGCGGATTATTCTTTAGAACATATGTGCTTGTTATTCGCGGAAAACCCGAATATTCGCGTGTTTTTCTGAAGAACATATGTACAAATTATTCACTAAGAACTCCCTCGATTCGTGTATTTTTTTTCGATAGAACATATTTAAAATATTCTTGTATTATTTTCGTGTAATTTAAGTGACTTAAAACATATAACAGTCCATTTTTATGTTGAAAATTGGCAGAATTGTACATCTTCATTGTAAAAAACAAATGCAAAAACATGCGTAGTGCTTGGGTTTTGTTCTTTGTTAGGGGCTTCGGCTGGGGTCTTAAAAGTGGCTTATGCTAAATCTGGGGGCATCATCACAGTTCTGTTTTTAGAAAATGTTTTAAACTTAATATTTTATGTCTTGTTACACATATTTTATACAGTATTTTCAATGGTTGTATCGATCTATGCGTAATTAAAAACGGTTAGTGTACGTATGAAAGAAAATTGTCACCAATATTATTTTTCAAAAATGTTGTAAAAAGGGTCTGAAATGTTTCTAAAGTGTTTAAGTGGACGTTTAAGGCACATGGGGTTTTAACAATCAAAATAGGTACTTATAAGCACTTTTAGGGTGGTGGGGTCACAAGTATTTGCGGATTCTAACTATTCGCAGCCGGTTCTGGTCCCTAACCCCAGCGGATAAGAGGGAATCACTGTACTTGCAATTTCTGACCTTTCTACCTTCATAAATTAAAAATGGCCACGAATACTCTTTAACCTTTAATTTTGCCAAGTTCTTTTACACGAGAACAATCTCTTGGAAAGTCTCAACGGGTATTCTCGCTCTGTTTCACTTAACATTATATATTGATTTTCCAAGCGTAGCTTTGATGTGGCACAAGGCCAAAAGTATGGGGCACCCCGTGCGGATCGAAGTTACTACTCAGTCGTAATTGTTCTAGCGAGACAAGCTTGTTAACCACTATACCTCCTTGAGGTGCCTAATTAATAGGCCCACCGAATGTTTATTTTCTAAGCGTAGCTTAGATGTGGCACAAGGCCGAGAGTTTGGGGCACCTAGTGAGGATTGAACTCACTTTTTCAGTCGTAGCTGATCTAGCGAGATAAGCTTGTTAACCATTACTCCACGCCGAGGTGCCTCCGCTGAACATTATATATAGTAACGGTAATATTAGCCGTTTACTTATCAAGAAACATTTGGTAGTCATTAACTGAACCGCTTGTAGTAGTCTGGTGAAATTTATAATATTGGAAAGTAGGGTTCTCAAGTTTAGTAGAGATTTACTTGACCCCCCCCTCCTGAGTCAGGTTGTGACACAAGGTCAGTTTTTAACATGGGGACCCGAGTGTTTTCACTCTTGCCGCTGGTCCAAGCTGATCTTGGCTTGTCATAGCTGGTCCAAGCTGGTCAGAGCCGGTCCAAGCTAGTCGTAGCCGTGATACCACCAACACAGGGACAGAGCCCTGGGCCAAGTAAGTATCCGAATGTGTTTGCCTCTCGAAGGAGGGTCTTGACATTGTGATTTTTCTAAGCCCGTCTTAGATGTGGCACAAGGCCGAAAGTATGGGGCACCCAGTGAGGATCGAACTCACTACTCAGTCGTTAATTGATCTAGCAAGACAAGCTTTATAACCATTATATCACGTCAAGGTGACCCAAAGGTTTCTCAAGTTTAGTAGCTGTTATCGCTCTTTCAAGTATCGATCGGGTGGGGGGGAGGTTACTCCTTTCGGGTCCATGCTTCAATCTGCAAAATTTAATCTGCAAAATCGCTATCTACTGTCCTCCTGGTTACTCTTTTCTATTTCTTCTCATTACTAATGACTTTATTTCTAATTCCTCCACACCCTGTAAATCCTCGTGTTTTAGTGACTGTACTGCCTTGCTTGGGGGTGATACCGATTTAAAAATAAGAATAATAAAATAATCTCTTGATTTGAGACAAGAGACTAAATGTCCTATTTCCCGCTTCATCCTTTAACGGATGCTTATGTCCTATTTCAGCAAGGGAAACATTTTTACTACGAGTAAACATTGCCTTGCGGAAGTCCCTTCTGTTCGGAAGTTGGGAGATTTTTTTATAACTTTTTATGAAATAAAATGTACGTCATATATGCAAAAGAAATGCCGGAAAGCTGTTATAAAAATAATATTTGAAAAAGAAAGAAAAACAATGTACAGTCAATAAAATAGAGATCTGATTAAATGGTATTACTGAGGTTGACTATCCACCCCCCTACAAAAAAAAAAAAAAAAGAGAAAAGCAAAGAAAAGCGGGGAATATAGACATTCCTCAAGTCATAACAGTTGTAAGTATCGAGAAATATTGATTTTTAATATTTTAAAAAGTGAGGGTCCTGTTCATAATATAAATACAATATGAAATCAGTGCCCGATTTTTAAAGAGTTATCTGTACTTGATGTTTATTTACAAATTGCAAGTTTGAAAACTGTGCTTACGTCATTGATATCTGCATATGACTGATGTATACTATCGCTACCATTAGAGATTTTCCTCATTCTTCAGTTTGTTTTTTTTTTCTCATTTTTTTTAAATGAACGGAATCCATGCGAAAAGATAAACTAAGTAAAATTTCATCCCATCTTATATTCTCTAAAATGTGAATCCCAGCCGAAACTTTGTGGGTCGCATTGCACATGCGCACACAAACCATGTCGAATATATAAGAAAGAAAGAATGTAAAATGTTTAAATGCATGCATCAAATACAATTGCCTTTCTAAATGGACGAATTCCTGTGACGTAATGCACAATGATCTCTTCGATATCTTTCGCAATATTGACGAACTGTAACCCTTCATCCCTAGTTTCAAAAGTCTAAAATATTTCACCCCAAGCAAGACAATAATGCCACTCGGACTCAGGGTGTTGCAGGGAGTGAAAGCAAAACAAAGCTATGAGGAAACGGACAATAAAGGAAGATGGGGATTAACGTTACACATAAAATGTTTAAGTTTGTAGATGTCAGAGAAGCAGGAAATTGGAAGGAAGATCCACAAACGAGAAGTGCGAGAAAAGAAACTGTTAGAATAGAACTTACGGTTGCACCTAGCTAGTTCAAAAGCAAAACAGCGAGACCTAATTGCCAATCGAGTAGCACACTTAAATTCATGCAGTCGAAGCACTAAGAAGAACAGATCATCAGAACGATTGCCATAAAAATATTTGAAGAAAAGACAGAGGGAAGCCATATGACGTCGGTGGTAAAGTGACTGAAGTCGAGATGCCAGGTCAGGATCGATTACATAACAGATCCTTCTTTGAATTTTGTCAAGAATCTCGAGATATATAATCCAGATAGAATTTTTTAAAATATTTTCATGAGTAATTTTGCTTTATTACACAAACAGCTGCATGTCTAAAATATTTTGCAATAAAAATATCACTTAGAAGTGGATATATCCTTTTGTTCCTTTTTATAAAACATATCTTTGCAAAAAAATAATTTTGTTTCACCAGAACTTTTTAAATAATCATTTCACCCCAAGCAAGGCGATAATGCCACTAATACGCAAATGGAGTTACTGGGAGTGAAAGAGAATGAGAAGACCTTAGTGAGGATAATGGACAATAAAAAACAGCTTTCAAGAAGAGAGAAGATGGCGATTTACGCTGCATTTAATTTTTTGGAGATCGTGGCCGTCAGAGAAAACGGAAGAGAGTTTCACAGTAGTGAGTATGCCAAAGTCGTAGCAGGAGAAACAGGAGACTGGTTGTAGGGGATATACATAGTAGAAGCTGATTAACTCCTTTAAAAATCCATGTTTTTGGAAAGAAATGTCAATCGCTATCTACTGTGTTCCTGATTGGCCTTTTCTCTTTTTACTCATTATTAATGCTTCTGTTCCTAATTCTTACACACCTTGTATCCCCTTGCGTTTTAGTGGCTGTACTGCCTTGCTTGGAGTGATACCGGTTAAAAAAAAGTATTTTCTTTTAATTTGTCTTTGCGTAGCGTCACAGAATCTAAAAAGGAAGCTTTTCTTACCAGTTGGTCATTAAATGGACATTTGGACTCGAATTGTGTTGTTGTAACTTTCCACTGCCAGAATGTTTCCTATTTTTATTTTAATTTATGGAATATATATATATATATATATATATATATATATATATATATATATATATATTCTTGACGGTACGAAATGATAGCTTGACGAAGCGAACCGAATCCTAAAATGACACTATTGACTTCTTTACTCAGTCATATTTCGCGTAGGGAAATATTTCTCGTTCAAGTTACTAAGACATTTATAAAAGTTTCTGTAAGTGCAAAAAAAAAAAAAAAAAAAAAAAAAACAAACTATGTGCACGTGCAATTACACGAGAGTAGGCAGCGTTCAAATCTGTGTACCCACGCGCAGGTGCTCCAGTGGGCAGTCATTGCGCGCATTCGGGAGTACAAACGAGCACACGCCCCATCGAAAGCACATTTCCACATAGAAACGTTGCAAGACTTGTTGCTATATTAAGTCGTACAGCAACTATTTTAGTTTTAAGCGTCGGGATACCCACGCCTTAGTTTGGCTTAGCAAAAGCCAGGCTTTTCTGCACAACCAAATATCTAGCATCTGTTAGTCAATATAGCAGCAAAACAAACATTTGGTAAATTTTTCAGTCAGCCTTTTCATACATAAAGGGCAATCAAAAAGTTCTTGCATTAAGATTTAACTTTATTTAAAGACATTGGATCCACTCATAAATCTACGTAGAAAAGTAAATTGGTTGTTTTTATTAATTAAAGCAATGTATTGAATACGCGATCAAAGTGGCTTTAATTATATTTTTTATTCCATTCACCCCAAGCAAGGTAATGAAACCACTAAGACGTAACAGGTTACTTCATAGGAAATAATAAGAGAAAAGAGAATAACATTATTAAGAAGAGAGAAAGAACTGGAATTAAGAAGACAAAGGACTGTAAAATAGAAGGACTCATTAGATAACGGGGGACTTCCACAGACAGACACCGGAGGACATAAGATACTTCTTCCGGTGTTATATAAACAACTGAGTGGCCATTGGCCAAGAGTATTTTTGTAATTGTATCTCGTTGGTACGAGGATAAAGTAATTCAGAATTATTACTACCATTGGCTTTGGGGTTATTTTACCAAGATAACGATTGATATTGTATTGCATTATTTTGAAAATAAAAGTTGATTGAAAACCAGGAGGTCGGAATAGTGTTATGCAAGCAATTAATGCGTAAGAAGAAACTTTTAGCATAGAACTTACGGTTACATCTATCAATTTTAACTGTGAAATAATGAGACCTAGCTGCCAATCTAGTACTGAGCTTAAATTCGTAAAGTCGAGGTAATACCAAAGAGGAAAGCTCATCAGAATATTTACCATGAAAATTAATTAATGCCGAAATATAAATATTTTGTACGCAATTTCATTTCATTTTTGGAGATAATAATGTTTTATTTATACAAGTCTTACTAATTAACCCATAGCTGGGGGAGAAGAGATGGATTGCAAGTTCACCACACGTTAGACTACTGTCTATGGTCGTCCACTGCGAGGCTCATCATGGAGAGACAAATCTCCCGACTTGAATTTTCGAAACCAACGCCTTTCAGTACGTTCATCCACACCACTATCCCCAAACGTTTGACATATGCGGTGACTTGATGCAGCTGTTGATAAACCCACTTTGAAGTCGTAAAGCAAACAGCCCCAAACGAGATCTCTAGACACTTCCATCCTTCTCACAGCTGTCCGGCTTATAACTGATGGCCGGGCACTGTGCGCGTGTTTTTTTATAACGTCTGATGTTCCTACTTCCGGTTGTCCGAATTTGAAAACAATTGCTACACGCATTTCGTATATATTTCAACTTCATTCAATGACTAATCAAAAAACGGTCAGAACTTTTTTGGTTACCTTGTACATTTCTTTAGAAGTGAAATCGAAAATATGTATTCCTGTTTGAAAATTAAATTAAATACATTAAATCTAGTTTTACATACTTTCTAGTGCTAGATACTTTTTCTCACCTAAAAATGTTTTGCACATTTTTTTAATCATTTCATCCGAAGCAAGGCGGGAGTGCCAATGGTTCGCAGGGGGTTACATAGACTGAAGGTGAGAGAAAAACTGTGTATAGGGGGAATGAGGAAAGGATAAAAAAAATGAACGATGTTCAAAACATCAGAAGATGGCGATTGACTTTGCATTTAATTTTTTTGAAGATTGCAGATATCAGGGGATCAAGTAAGCGGAAGGGAATTCCACAAGCGGAAAGTGCGAGAAAAGAAGCTGTTGGAGTAGAGTTAGTCTACCATTCGTCTAGGCATTGAATATTGTTTCCACGTCTGATCTGGTAATTCTGCTATGTATCCAAGAATCCAAGAAGCATCTGCAATATTATTGGTCCAACCTGGCATCTCGATTTCAGCCACTTTCTCATCGTCGTACTGTATCTTTTTCTGACTTTTCTACAAATATTTTCTTTGTTCTGATAAGATTTCCTCTTTGGTACCTCGACTTCATGATTTTAAGCGTAGTACTCGATTGGCAGATAGGTCTCATCATGTTACCCCTGAAATTGCTACATTTAACCGTAATTTCTATTCTAATAGTTTCTTCTCTCGCCCTTCTCCCTTATGGAATGTTCTTCTAGGTTATTGCTTTCCTGTCAACTATAATCTACAAAGATTTAAATGCAAAGTCAGACTTCATTTCCCGTCTCTTGAAGTCTGGTTTTTTCACTGTACTTTTTCATCAGTAACGCTTTCTTTGATTCCTTTTGAAAGCCCGGTGTACGTCCACAAATGAATAGAAAGTATATTGTATATTGTGCAAGAGAAATATATTCTAATAAATATACGTGCCTTCTTGTCAATGATAGAAGTGGAGCCCAACCCTCTTCAGAGTTATAGAAGTCGCTTCTGCTATTTACCCATAGCTGGAGAAAGAAGAGGATTCATACCTTTTCCAAAGCACGTAAGTGAATGTAATGGATCCGACTGGAATCGAACTCTACTCTCCGATTCCTCAATCCGAGCCGCTATCCATTACTCAAATATTAATTCACCCCAAGAAATTATAAATTTTAAATCAAAGTTTTTATTTTTTTTTATCAAATTTTTGGCATGGGTTACGGTTAGGATTAGGAATTATTTACAATTTAAAAAAAAAAAACTGTTTTTTGGCCTGTTTATCGGAGTGAGCGCGAATGTCGACCCCACACTTAGAAACAGCGCACCTGAGTACCACACATTTGGGGTGATCACAAAGGCCAACCAAACCGGATTGCAAAGGAAGGGCTCTGGGAGAATTTGGTGTGCATCTTAGTAAATATAAATACTTTTTATTTTGGAGTGAATAACAGAAAAGATCCAATATACAAATTATACAAACAAATTTCCTTCGTTTTTTCTAATTGTCACTTTCATGCAAACAGTACTTTGATAGCATAAGATAAATGATGAAACTATTTACCACATTTCATAAGATTAGTGCGTCACACATTATAAAACAAACAATAAATATATTTTAACCCTTTGAGTCCTGCGTTCCTGAACAATTTTAACCCTCCTGCCTGAAACTCCCGAGTCAAAATTCGCAAATAATTGGTATGTACTGTTTCACGTTAGATATAAAAATAGTTACAAGTTTTTACTCACCGCTCAACCAGTGGCTAGGCATAAAGTCATTTTTCTCTACTATTGTCGAAACGGTGACTGGACATTACGTCATTTTACTCTACCACCGGTAAAGCGGTGGCCAGGGTACAAAGGGTGAAGAAAGAACTAATTTAAAATAAGTTGACATTAAAAGATAACGTTTTTCATGTAATGTCTTTTAAGCAACATATTGTATCTGTTAAGTGTAAGAAATCAAACTGAATTCGCAAATAATTGGTGTGTAATGTTTGACGGTAGATATAAAAATAGTTACAAGTGTTTACCCAGCGTTCAATCGGTGGCTGGTAATTAAATCATTTTTCTCTACCAATGTAAAGCGGTGGTAAAGGCTCAAAAGGTTAAAAATTGCTTTTGCTTATTTGGGCTACCAAACCGTTTAATTGTCCTCAGAACTTTAATTGAAAATGTCGGACAATAACCAAAAGAAGAAATTTATTTGAGGTCCTTACTTTAGACAAGTGGTTCCCAACCGGGATCCATGTAAAATTACTGGGATCTACACAAAAAAATAACAAATGGATGGTTAATTACTCAGTCAGTTATGTACCATGCGTCATACACGCTTAGGCGATCATGTATCTTTCGATACATAACTGACGAGGCAGATTTTTTGCGCAGGAGGTTACCATTTCTTTCTGCGGTAAACCAGTTGCCATCCAAAGCTATAGAATCCGGTCTGTCCTGAATTTTATCCATACGCTGGGGGAGAAGAAGAGGATTCATACCTTTTCCAAGGGTATTAGCATGTAAGTGAATGTAATGGGTTCGACTGGAATTCGAACTCGGCTTTTCGATTCCTCAATTACTCACATGGTTTTAAAAAATGGTTTATTATTAGTTATTCTACTAGTGGACATAGATGTTTTATTGAATTTACTTGTTAAATACAAGTTTATTTTCATTAAATTAGTTTTACTTCAAAATAAAGCATAGAAAATTACTATTTCTATAATACAATTCCTAAAATTATCTATTAGAAAAAATAAAGTAATCTTTTTTTTTCATCGAAAGTTTTATAGGAGTTCACAAAAAAAGAGTAAAATGATAAAAAAAAAAAAGAATGAGAACCACTGCTTTAGACAATGCATCTTCATTGAAACAAGAAAATTATCAAATTTCACAAGGCCTCCATATCGCTGATGTTCTTCACACATCTTTTTTTTTTTTGTGAAACACACGTGAAAGAATCGGTTTTGTAGCCTGTTCCTCATCAGAATCAGAAGCGGTTGCATAACTCTACCAAAAATCTTCCCCGAGCTTTTTCTATAGTTTCATGGTAATTGTTCTTACTTCCCAGTCAACTTTGATCTGCAAAAATCGAAATGCAATGTCAGTTGTTATCGACCGTCCTCCTGATTACTCTTCTTTTGTTCTTGTTCCTTAGCAATGTGCCTGTTTCTGTCTGTTCCAAAATAACATACAAAGGGATGATAATCCGTAAAAAAGCCGTAAAGTAGCTTCCCTCAACCTTTTCTATAAATACTTTCATGGTAATTGTTCTGATGAACTTTCTGCTATGGTACCTAGATTATGTGTTTAAGACGCAGTACTAGATTAACAGCAAGGTTTAATCAGTTTAAAGTCAAAATGGCCAAATGTAATCTTAAGTTCCATGCCAACGATTTCTTTTCCCGCTCTTCTCACTTGCAGAACTCTCTATTGGTTTCTTGCTTTCCAGTCAACATTGACCTGCAAAAATTGAAATCCAAATAACAATCGTTATCTTATGTCTGTTCTTCTATTGTCCTCTCTCCTGAAAATAGTTCTTTTTTTCATATTCTCTAACACTCAGTAACCCCTTGCATCATAGTGGCTTTATTGCCTCGATTAGGGTGGAAGGGTTACAGAAAAAGAAATACATGTGAAATAACCAACTATATAAAATCTTCTTCTATGTGCCGTGTTCCTTCTTGGTGTGGGTGATCATGGCTCTCCATAATTTCCGGTCCTTTGTAGCTCTTAAAAAAATTATCTTTTTTATTATCTAAACTTTGTTCCGCTATTCACTTACCCAAGCTCAATAAGTACTTCATGCGTTGTTTTCTTGTTTCTCTTTCCTTCAATCTGTCCTGTGAGTATCAAATTTTCCAAGCCTTCTTTCCTGATTATGTGCCCGAGAAATTTCAACTTTCTCTACTTGATATTAAGTATAAACTTTGCCGTTGCTCACACGTTCGGTTCATGGTGTTCTCAGCATCCTTCAGCCAAACTATGTAAAAAAGAAACGTAAGAGAAATGTCTGATAGAAAGAAGAAAACTGAAAGAAAAAAGCATAAGAAATTAGAAAAAGAACAAGAGAATGAAAAGAGGAAGAAGAAAAAAAGAGAATATAAAACAAAAGTGCGAGTGACAGTCAGAGAGAGGGGGAAGAGTGAGACAGGAGGGTAAAGGAAAGTGAAAGGAATAAAGAGAGGAGAAGAAGAAGAAGAAGTAGATAAAAAAGAGAGAGTAAGAAAAGGAAATGCCAGAAGTCAAGATGGTGTGCGGGTGTGGCGAGAGTAAATAAATAATTGTATAAGAAAAGAACAGAAAAAAAAGACGAGGTTATCATTTGATTGGTTGAATGTCGTTTATCTTTTAAACCGCTGGTGAATTTGTCGAGAAAATCTTAACGAAAATAGAATTAACAGACAACAATTAGACAGATAAAAGAAAACAGAGGGGAGAGAAAGAAAGAGAGAGAGAGAGAGAGAGAGAGAGGTGGAAAAAGAGAAAAAGTGAAAGAGAAAAAGAGAACTAGAAAGGAAGTGAAAAGCCATTAGCAAGGAGCTTTAGAGGGAGAGAGAAAGAGAGAGAGGGAGGGAGAGAAAGAGAGAAAGAGGGAAAGAAAGATAAAGAGAGTGGAGATGGAAAAATGAAAAATAGAAAATGGACGTGCGAAAATAAAAGCGAAATAAAAGACCTAAGAAAAAAGGCATGAGAATTAAAACTTTATTAAAAAAAAGCAAGGAACAAAGAGAGAGAGAGAGAGAGAGAGAAAAGAGGGAAAGAAAGATAAAGAGAGTGGAGATGGAAAAATGAAAAATAGAAAATGGAGGTGCGAAAATAAGAAATAAAAGAACTAAGAAAAAGGCATGATAATTAAAACTTTATTCAGGCACCAACAGCTACAGAGAAGAGAATCAGATGCGAATAGTATAAAAGTGCAATGAAGAAGGAAAAAGACTAAAGAAATCAAGAAAGTATAAGAAAAGTAATATGCATAAAAGGAAAGAAAAAATAAAATAGACTAAAAATGAATAAAGAAAATAAATTACGAACAACAGGTGTTGGAAAAAAGAGGTAAGAACAAGTAAGAAAGATGAAGAAAAAGATTGAAAGACAGAAAGAGGTTACTAAACAAAAATTATTAATGATTAAAAATAAAAAAAATCAAGGTCAACGAAAGATATTGAAAAGAAAAAGAAAGAAAAGAAAGAAAAAAAAACGAAGGGTAAAAGGTAATTTGTGTTCTGAATAAATAAGAATGAAAAAAAAAAAGTAATAAAATTAAATTGGTAAGGGGCGAAAAAGAAAAAACAGAATGAAAAATGAATGAGAGAAAGAGATAATGTGCACATAATAATGAATAATAGATAGTGATGAAGGAAACAAAAACGAAAAAGTAATAAAATGAGCATAAGGAACAGAAAAGAAAAAAAAAAAAATGAATAAAAGAAAAGAAAAACGAAAGAAAAACAAAAATATAAAAGGAACAAGAAAGAAAAACAAGCAAAAAAATAGAAAAAAAAAGATAAAAAGAAAACGAAAGAAAAAAGAAAGAAAAAGAACCAGAAAAAGAAAAAAGAAAAGAAAAAAGAAAAGAAAAAGACTAAAAGAAAGAAAAATAAAAAAGAATGAAAGAAAGAAAAAAGAATAAAAAACTGAAAAGGAAAAATAAAAATGAACAGGAAAGAAAAACGAAAAAAAAAAAACAGAAAAGAAAAAGAAAAAAGACACAGAAAAGAAAAACAGAAAAGAATAAAAAACAGAAAAAGAAAGAAAGAAACAGAAGGAGAGAAAAAATGATGAGAGTAAATCAAAAAAGAAAACGAAAATGAAAGACTTAAGGAAAAGCACAATAAAAACGACAAAAAAAAAAAATGAAAGGAAATCCCGTTGCAACGAAATCTCGTTTATTCTCACGCCTACAATATGGCAGGCATCTTATGCACACCGATCCTCGCCCAGGCGTGATTGATACAGTACCTTGTTTACAGGCAGCTTACCTTATCTCTTCTTTTCCTTGCCTTTCTTGGACGTCTTTGAAAAAAAAAAAAAAAAAAAAACCTAACGCATCACTCTTGAAGATGGAATGCGGCCATTATGAAATTAGGTCCGAGGTATAAAAGGGATTCAGGCTCTTGACAATCGTAGCAATGTTCCTGTAATTAAACATTGATGTGGAAGAATTGTTAGTGTTTGGTGAGTGGAGTATCTTGTTGCGGCTGTTAAAAGTTTCTTGTTATTTCAGCCGGTGTATACTCAAAAATATCCCTTGTGTGTATATTGCGCAAGATATGAGCTATACAAACAAATTTATCGCTTCCTTCGTCTTCACTAATTGTCACTTTTATGCATATATACAAACATTACTTGATGCATTGCACAAAGGTACCACAATTAATAAGATTAATGGTTCACACATTAGAAAACAAAGAACAAATATATTATATAGAATTACCTTTGTTTATTTGGGCTACCAAATCGTTTAATTGGGTCAGCGCGAACAATCAAAGGGAGGTTTTTGGTTGGTAATGGACCAGAGATGCGTAAAGTGGAATTGAGGAAACAAGTTCAAATTCCAGGTTTGTCTGTTGCGTTAATTTTCGCACTGATTCTCTTTGGAATGGTCTGAACCCGTTCCTTTTTTTTCCCTTCGTCTTCAGTTTAAATAGCAGATTAGATTGAAATGTATTCTTTGGGTTTGGTTTGTTTGCAGTCTAAGAGAAGGACAACTGAATTTCACACCGTGGAAAAAGCAATAGGAAACATATCCATTGTCTTTTGAATGTTTTATACCATACCTATGGACTATAATGGTTATGTCTCAATCCTTATAAATACAGTGGAATATACTGTAAGTTGATTTACTGTGGACTTCCATAGTGTGCTTGTCAAACTATCTGCCTCCGGGTAGAGAGAAACCCAGACGTGGCTATGCCAAAGGGCAGAGTCTCGTCTGGGGTAGTAGACAGCTACCTGACCTCGTTTTTACGGGGTCTACGGAGAATTTTTGCCCGAGCCTACGGGCTTAGATACTCCACAATAAACTCGGCCTTATGCCACATCCGACCGCGTGGGGCGGTAGGTGAATATCTTTACTGTGGTGTCCCACTGCGTGGTGGTCAAACTCTCTGCCTCCCGACAGAGAGGAACCCAGACGAGGCTATGCCGAAGAGCAGTCTCATCTGGGGTGGTAGACAGCTACCCGGACCCGTTTTTACGGGGAATTTTTGGCTACGGGCTCGGATATTCCACAATAAACTCGGCCTTGTGCCACATCCGACCGCGTGGGGTGGTGGGTGAATATCTTTACTGTGGTCTTCCACGATGTGCTGGTCAAATTCTCTGTAACTGCGTGTTTCCATACCGCAAAATGTTTAATATCTAAAAAATTACGAAAGTGAGTTTCTTTTTTTTTGACGTTTTCAAATAAGATGGTAAGCCATCTTGACACCATTTTTCGTAAGAATCAGTGAAAAATCCTTTGAGTTATTCAACAAAAATACACAAGGTTAAAATTGTTTTGTGTCAGTCTCATTATGTCTTTCCATTTGAGCAATGGTGAGAAGAAAATGATCATTCATGCCTTCAGTAATGGTACCGACATAGAGACTCTGTCTTCCATCTTCAAAGTCCATTCAAGAACCAACAAAACAACGGTGAATAAGTTTAAAAAAGAGGGAACAGTAGAGAGGAAAACTGGATCAGGAGATCACAACAGCAAGAGGGATCATCATTTCAACTAAAGAGATCAATTAGAAAAGATCCAACTCAATCCATGAAACGTTCGGCATGTGAGAATGGAGTTTCAGATATGACAGTCCAAACAGCAGTGAAATAAAAACTTGAAAATAAAATCGGATGTGAAAGCTGTGACGCAACTCCAGGACAAAATTAAGAAGGTTAGAGAGGGCGAAGACCATCTTGAATAAATTGGAAAATGATCCTTGAACAATATTGTTATACCGTACCTATGGAATATACTGGGTATGTTCCAATCCTTATAAATACAGTGGAATATACTGTATATTGATTGACTGTGGGGATTTACTTTTAGCTCACCACCAGCAGTTGATTACTTACTACACGCCCCTGGCGAATCTTGTATGTTGTTAATATTATAAAGATTACTGTTCCATTTCCAACCTTCGTTTCGGTTATTCTTTTTCAGTAACCTTTTCCTTGGTTACAACAGAAAATAAGCATGACAATTGATAGATAAGAAATAAAAGGAATCTGTGGAGAGTCATGATCGCCTATGTCCTGCAGCAACATTGCATTAAAAAAAACAGGAAAATATAAAGGGCCATCATTGCCCACATCCTAAAGAGACGTTGTTGATTTACTTGCTACTTCCTAAGCCTCACTTAGATAGTATCAACTGTTTAGAGTAAAGGTACTATTATATGTGTATTTCTTTTCTATGTTCCGTGTCCCTTCAGAATGTAGGTAAACACGGTTCTCCACAACTTCTGTCCCTTAGCACCATTTCTCCTTTTGCCAAGGCTCCTGCTTCTGGTCCTGTCATTCATTCACAAAAGATCTTCAGGTAGGTTTCTTCTCTTATCTATCTATGTCCCATGAGGGTTAAGTTTTCTAAGCCCTTCGTCCTCATGGTGTGCCCAAGAAGCCGCAGCTGTTTCTTTCTGAGAATGACTATAAGCGTTCTTTTTGCTAAGCTATTTTACCGGTCCCGGTAAAATAGCAAGGATATTTTACCGATAAATATAAATAGTGTTTTACAACTAAGAATATGTTATATTTGAGATCGTCAGCGCAGTGGTTGTGTGTGCCGTGTGGGCAGGACTTTAACAACATTGATTCTGTGGTCTGTGACTGTTGTCTTCAGTGAGTGCACCTGAAGTATATTGGCAAGAGAACCATGCCGAAGGGCAAGTTTTGGATTTCCAGAGACTGTTATGGCTGATATGCTTAAAATACTCAGAGACTTCTATATTTCTTTTAATAATTGATGATGAATAAATGATTTTAACTTGTGTTTATCAATTGGTAGCGTAAAAGATTTTAAATTGTCTTACCAACTGATGGTGAAAATAAACTTCTGTGTTAAATCTGTGTATTGTTATTTTTTTAACACTACCTGCCTTCATAATAACCGGCAAAATAGTCTGGGGGTTATTTTAACGAAACCGGTAAAATAATCTTAAAAGCATGTTTGTCTATTATACCAAGACCAACAAAATAGCCTCCTCCTTTTCTTTAAAATTTCCTCGTCACTTACTCGCACAGCCCATTGAATTCTTAGTATCCTTCTGTAGAACCAAATTTCAGTTTTTTCATAATCCGTGAGGGGATTGTCCAGCATTCACTGCTATACAAAAGGATTGAAATCTTATAGAAATTCAGCTTTTTTTAAAAAATTTTTTTATATTTCTAATGAAATGTTTCCGTTTTTTAGACCATTCTTTAACTCTTGGAATGATTATTTCGCGGAAGTGTATTGTCAAGAGAACCATACCCAAGGGCAAGTTTTGGATTTGCAGACGCTGTTATGTCTGAAGTTTTTAAAATATTCAGAGACTTCTACATTTCTTTTAATAATTGATGATGATTTTAACTTGTGTTTTAACGATTGACAGTGGAAAAGATTTTAAATTGTCTTCATAATTGATGGTGGAAATAAATAAACTTCTGTGTTAAATCTCTTGTGTTGTTATTTTTCATTATATCTGCCTTCATAATAATAAAAATATTTAACGGTAAAATAGCATCGGGTTTATTTTAACGAGAACGGTAAAATAAGTTTAAAAGCATGTTTTCTATTTTATCGGGACAAGCAAAATAGCCTCTTCCTTTACTTTAAGACTTCCTCGTCGCTTATCATAGAATTCTTAGTATCCTTCTGTAGAACCAAATTTCTGTTGCTTCCAGTTTTTTCATAATCCGTGAGGAGATTGTCCAGCATTCACTGCTATACAAGAGGATTAAAATCCTATAGAAATTCAGCTTTCTTTTTTTTTTTTTTTGATTTCTAATGAAATGTTCCCGTTTCTTAGACCATTCTTTAGCTTTTGGAAGGAATCTTTCGGTAATCCGTTACGCGATTCGATTTCGGTTTTAAACATCCTTCCCAGTTATTTAAACTTTAATACGTAACTCGCATCTTAGGCTTTTTTTTTTGTCATTTTTCTAACAGCCATACTTTCTGTCTTCTTACAGTTGTTAGCAAATCTTTTTATCTGTTTTATTTACTAACTTATCGATGAGGTTTGGGGGTTCCTTTCAGTGTATGCCATCAACATAGTATCACCCGTGTGTCTTATACTGTTAAGATTACGCCCACCAATAATATATATTTTTAAGCAAGGCGGGAATGCCACGAGCAGGGAGGGGTTTACAAAGAGTGAAAATGAGAGAAAAGACTGGGTAGAGGGAGGGGACTGAACAAAAGATAAAGATGAACGGGGTACAAGTCAACAGAAGATGGCGGTTGACGCTGCATTTAAATTTCTAAAGATTTTGTTATCACGGACGCAAGTAAGAAGAAGTGAGTTCCACAGTCGGGAAGTGCGAGAAAAGAAACTGTTGGAGTATAAATGGCGTTTGCATTTAACTATTTCAACAGTAAAAGGGCGGGACCTAGATGCCAATCTAGTAGCACGCTTAAATTCATGTAGTTGAGGCATCAGGGGAAAAGGCTCGTCAGAGCAGTTGCCATGAAACTTGTAGAAAAGACAGAGGGAAGCCACATCAGGTTCGTGAGAAAGTCAGAATCGATTACATTGCAGACCTTTCTTTGGATTTTGTCGAGAATCTCGAGATGAGTAAGCAGGAGCATCAGACCAGGTATGGTAACAGTATTCAATGCACGGACGAATGGTAGATTTAAAGACGTCTAAGATGGATTCTGACGAGAGAAAAACCTTCTGGCACGACACAGAGAACCAACTTTCCTTGCAGTAGATGCAGCTATTGATTCAATGTAGTTGTTCCACTTCAAGTCAGTTAAAGACGTGAAGTCAAGTAGGCGCAGTGAGCCGCTCTCCTGGAGTCGAGCATTAGCCACGCTGATGGCGGGCAGGGAAGTTTCTGTAGAGTAACACTATAGAGGCTGAATAAATCTCTGTAAAAGACACATCCTTGGCCTACGCCACTTTCAATTTTGTGTATCGACTCAATTCATTTTCTGTTCGTATGCAGGCGGTTTTCTCCCAGTGTACGTTCCTGATTATTCTGACATACTTTCAAAATAAATCTAGGTTTGTTAACCACAAATTACCCATGAATTAATAAAATATGTTGGTGTATTATGATATTCATAGCCGTTCCTGAACCCACAACAAATAGGCGATGTTAATTCAATGATTAAACTTGTGACTTAGCTGGTGATACATACATACATACATACATACAGTGAAACAGTCTGTCTGTGGATGACATTATATAGGCTCCTGAAAAATTAATTTCGGTTGAGCTCTCTGGGGGAGGAAGTGTGGGTTTGTAAACAGTGACTATTACGGCTGATATAGCAAGACTCTTCGGTAAAGCGAATCGAGTCCTTTCAGTCACCGTGTGTTTATCTAAAAATAATTTATCTTCATGCTTGCCGTGCGCCGACGGCTTAGTGGTAGAATCTCCGACTGACGCCAATTCAGTTTCGATCCTAGCTGGAGGTAACCGGAAGTCTAGCCACACTGAAGAGCTGCGATATAAGCGAAACAGTCTGTCTGTGGCTGGCATTATATATATATATATATATATATATATATATATATATATATATATATATATATATATAGGTAGAAGACTTTAAACAAGGACATTGATATGATTAAGGACTCGAAAGAGGTTTGGATCAGAGCAGATAAATCAAAAACATATGCAAATGGGATCCTGCTAAATACTATAAAAATCCTTAAGAACAAAATCACTGATAATTATAAAAAAGATAGATTCAATAATAGAATTCTGGAGATAGACAATGTAACAGGTGAGTTAGCTAGTAATCTCAATATTAGCGATAGAATAGCAAAGATCCCTACACAAGACGCTTACATATTATTCAAAGATCTACTTGGATTATATATATATATATATATATATATATATATATATATATATATATATATATGTATATATATATATATTGGTGTGTGTGTGTGTGTGTGTGTGTGTGTGTGTGTGAAATATAGTTTAAGAGCACAAAAACTGCATTCGGCTCCACAATTATTCCCACTTAACCGCCTCTAGAATAATTCGAAACACAACCGTTACCGCCTATTAAATTAACCGTTAGAAAAATACAGTGGACTGCCCACAATGCATCACCGACCTGTATATATAAATAGTCGAGCAAACACACAACGTACATTGCCTTACGATTGCATTTAGCATGAAACAAACTGTCGCCTCTGAGTGTTGACTTCAATGATTTCTTGTTTTTGTCTATGCGGACGTGGTTTGTTAATTTGTTTATTATTTTGCTTTGTTTTTTTTTTAATTAATTTAATTTACTTGTTTTTGCTTATTTATTTATTTTCTTAAGTACACATTTTGTTTCTCAACAGTACCATAGCGCCGAGTTGTATGCACGATGCAATCATCAGGTGCGGTTTGAAAGCGCGTTGTATAGTCCATTAAATTCAGAGTTGTGCTACCGGTGAAAACACGATCTATATTTGTTGGTAGTATAAATTCAAAAGTCTCTTATTCATCGAGCACTGTTTTATGAACACTAGCACTCATTGTACGATGCTAAAATTTCCCTTTCCCTCTGCCGTGCGCTGAGAGCTCAGGAGCAGAAACTCCGACTGATGCCAAATCGGTCGGGTTTCAACCTCGGCTTGAAGAAATGGGATGTCTATGCGCACTGATGAGTTTTGATACAACGAAACAGGCCTGTATGTGGATGGCATTATTATGCCCTCGATAATTTCGGTTGAGCACTGTTGAGAGAGAAGGTAATTCTAAACACCAACCGTCTCCGCTAACGCAACACTCTTCATTAAATGAATCGAGCCCTATGGCCGTCTGGCGTTTGTTTACATTCGTAAAAAATAATACGCTAGAATTTCCTTTTTCCCTTTTCTGGGCTCAGGGGTAGAAACTTCGACTGTTTCGATCCCGACTTGAAGCAATCAGATGTCTAGCCGCACTGATGAGGTGTGATACAGCGAAACAGGCCTGTATGGGTATGATATTATATATATATATATATATATATATATATATATATATATATATATATATACTAAAAATAACTTTTTGAAAGTGACAATATATATATATATATATATATATATATATATATATATATATATATATGGATATATTTTTAAGCATTACGCGCCAAGCAAGGCGTGAAGCCACTATGATGCAGGGGGTTGCAGAAGATTTGGAGCAAGAGCAGATATGAGTGATAGAAGAAAGGATGAGGAGAGGGATAGTGGATAGATCAAGGTAACTGAAGATGTCGATTGACATTACATTTGAATAGTTGGAGATTATAGCTCTCAGGGAAATAGTAATTGGGAAGGGTGTTCCATAGGTGAGAGGTGCGAGGTATGAAGCTATTGGAGTAGAAGAGACGGCTACATTTAAAAGTTTCTACAGTGTAAGGGTGGAAGCGGGATGCCAGCCTCGTAGGGCGCTTGAATTCATGGAGTCGGGGAACCAGTGAAAGCAGCTCATCGGAGCAATTACCATGAAAGTATTTGTAGAAAAGACAGAGAGAGGCGACGGCGCGTCTGTGAGAGAGTGACTGTAGACGAGACGCCAGATCAGGGCCAATTATATTATATATCCGTCTCTGGATCTTGTCAAGAACTCCGAGGTAAACAGAAGGTGCCCCAGACCATATATGGCAGCAATACTCCATGCAAGGACGAATGGTTGATTTGTATATTTGAAGTATCGATTCCGGGGAGAAAAATTTTCTGGCGCGGCACAGAGAGCCAAATTTCCTCGCGGTGGGAGAAGCAATTGACTCAATGTATTTGTTCCATCTCAGGTCAGCAGTCAACGTGAGACCGAGCAGACGCAGGGAGTTGCTCTCAAGAAATGCTCCTGAAAAAAAAGTTGAGCTCTCTGAGGGAGTGTCTATTACGTCTATTATAGCAAGACTCTTCGGTAAAGCGAATCGAGTCCTCTCAGTCACTGTGAGATTATCTAAAAATAAATACGCTAAAATTCACCTCCATCCCCGCTGTGCGCGACGGCCTAATGGTAGAATCTCCGACTGACGCCAATTCAGCCGGGTTTCGATCCTAGTAACCGGACGCCTAGACACACTGAAGAGCTGTGGTACAGCGAAACTGTCTATCTGAGGATGACTATATATATATTATCTCTTTAAACGTTATATATAGTGGTTACCAATATTTGAGTAGACGCTCCGTTTATTTTTAAAAAACTATATTTATTTATTTTAGTCTGAATATTATAGAACTCTTATTTAAGAAAAAGATGCGCACTCCGGCCTTGCTTGATTGGCAACGCCATTCGTGGCCTAGTCGGTCTAAAACACGTCCGATCAAACGACGGCTTACCTAACCAGGAGGACATAGGTTTGAATCCTGCAGGAGGGAGTATCATTCTGTAATACGATTTCTAGAATATTTAAATCGGAATACGAAAATGAATAAATTTACTGATTATTCAATAAACGGACTGTCTACTCAAATACGAGTATCCACTAAAAATAACGTTTATAGTGATAAAATCTATCGGATTAATAAATAAAAAATCCATAACCTTATATATATATATATATATATATATATATATATATATATATATATATATATATATATATATATATGTGTATGTGTGTGTGTTTTGTTATTACACCAAAGTTTGAATACTATAGTGAAGTTGATTGGTTGTCATGTTATGAAGATTATACATTATTATTTTTTATTGGATTATGATAACAATGGAAATGAGAATTCCTCGCTGACAAATGGCAAATCGATTATATATCTATTTTTTTATATTCCCTTTCAGTATCTGTATAAGCGGAGGTTCTGTTCATTATCTATCTATCTATCTATCTATCTATCTATCTATCTATCTATCTGTCTGTTCATATCTATCTATCTATTTATCTATCTATCTATCTGTTCATATCTATCTATCTATATATCTGTCTGTCTGTTCATATCTATCTATCTATGTATCTATCTATGTATCTATGTATCTATCTATCTGTCTGTTCATATCTATCTATCTATCTATCTATCTATCTATCTATCTATCTATCTATCTATCTGTTTGTCTCTCTGCTCATATCTATCTATCTATCTATCTATCTATCTATCTATCTATCTATCTATCTGTCTGTTCATATCTATCTATCTATCTATCTATCTATGTCAGTCTTCATTATCTATGTATTAATCTATCTACCTTTCAGTTTAATCATATTGTTTGTCAGTGCATCATTTTATTTAAACATTTACATACAGACACTTTTCATTAATTCTTTTACTTGGAATATTATGAATACACTACAAAAACACAATTTCACAGAGATAATGTGTTTAATGTATAATTATCAACAGCTATCATTTTTGCGACTTGATATAATTAGAAATTAATTATTGTCCATGAGACTCACTCAGCATTGTCCCCGATTCATCACACTGTATTGTAAAGATTGTTTCAATATGGCGCTGACTGAAAGTAGAACAGGTTGCAAATAATTAAACTGGTGAGGATAATTTTTGATGTCATTATCAAATTGCAAATGGCCATTAGAAAGTCTGCAGTTGACATTTGTCTTACATTCAGTCTAGTCTATGTCAGATCACTTTGTTGGACATGTAAAATAGAAAATTAAATACGAAAAACTGAAGTAGGCAAATATCTAAAATACTAAAATACTAGCGGCTGATTGATACACTATCATAAATGCAGACGACATTTTCATACGAGTGAGGGCTGACGAGTTCTCGGCTGAATCAAGAAGAAATTCGTACCGGTTACAAGTAGTATCTGTTCTGCTCATTTTAGATGGCAGAAGGCGCCCCGTCGCACGGATTCCTTCCCCATTGTATAAAGAGATGTGGGGTCGTTGTAATATCAACGCCAGCGTGACAGTGGTCGTGGGGATTGGGTAATCTTTGTCCTTGACCTATCTGTATGCGTATGGGTTCCCCTACATAAAACAGACCTTGTATCACATTTGGCTTTAATGTGGAGGTTTAAGAAATAAAGTCAAGAAAGAAGAAAAAAGATTTTTGATTGGTTGATAAAGCTGACAAGTTCTTATGAAGTCTTACACGCACAAGCGCTTACGGAAAGATCCTTTAAAAAATGTTCTTTTTTTTTTTCAAATAAAAATCGTTTTACTTGTTTCAATTTTAGTCTGTTTATATCTATCTATCTATCTGAGTCTACACATATCTATCTATGAGTCTGCACACTTCTATCTATCTATCTCAGTCTACACATATCTATCTATGAGTGTGCACACATCTATCTATCTATCTATCTATCTATCTATCTATCTATCTATCTCAGTCTACACATTTCTATCTATCTATCTATCTATCTATCTATCTATCTATCTATCTATCTATCTATCTATCTCAGTCCTACACATATCTGTCTATGAGTCTGCACACATCTATCAATCTATCTATCTCAGTCTACACATATCTATCTATCTATGAGTCAGCACACATCTATCTATCTATCTATCTATCTAT
>CAHIKZ030004432.1:0-27910 GCA_903632075.3 Acanthosepion pharaonis | reverse complement strand
TATCATTTTACTTTGATTTCCCCATTGGTTAAAAGAAAAAAATTAAAGGGAAAACTGTTTTCCGCTCACCTTTTTGGAGGTTTAAAAAAAAGTTAAATAAAACGTTGCTTTTTTGCCGTAACCAAATTTCGAGATGAAAAAACCCACCAAAACCAACACCGACTCAACCATTTTTTTACCCCGGTAATTTTTATTGACGACTTTAAATTTTAAATAGTTCTATTCTATTGCACTAGTTGCCAATCAAGTCCTAAATAACCTACACTATTATTTAATTCATAGTTGGAAATTAGGAAGAATATTTTTCTCAAAGCTATTCATCCGAAATGAACTGATCCAATCGAGATTTGACTCAACATTTTTCTTTCTTTTTGCTGGTTTTGTAATGATTTCTCTTCTTCTGTGATTAGGCTGTCCAATATTCCCCTTACCGCCATACGAGTTCGTACTCGTTCCGCTGTTTTCTAATAGATATTGTAATCATAGTATTGTAGCAGCTAAGCTCTTTATATAAACATTGATAGAATTACTACATTGTTGCCCGTCATATGATTAGAATAAAATGCTGAGATTTTCTTATTATGTCTAATATAAGGTTTTGCTATTTTGGTCATGCATAAAATAAATCGTTGATTCAAATGACCGCTTCCTGTTTATAACTCATTTTTTCATTTTCTTTTAGAAATGAAATCTTTATCCTTATTTTACTTTATTAATATTCTTTGTTATTATTATAATTATTGTTGTTGTTGTTGTTATTATTATTATCATTATTATTATTATTATTATTATTATTAATAAGAATAAGAACAATAACAATACTACTGTACCTGTGGCTGCAAAAAAAGATAGCAATATTTAGAAATTTTAATATTAACATACAATGAAACAATGTACAGAGATTCATTGAAGAGATATAAAAAGAAAAGAAATCACAACTAAAATAGAAGCAATTAACCGTTTAATTAATCACTTAATTAATCACTTCCCTTTATATTTCTTTTTTGAAATTTAAAGATATATATTAAGGGATTAGTTTGTATCGCTTTTTGCTCAATTTCATTTTTTTTTAAATAGTGTGTTTAATGTAGCAAGTGAAATGAAAGTATCTCTTGAAAGAAAAAAATACCAAAAGAACGACAAAGACGGTGGTGACAAAGTTCTTTCGGGAACAAGTTGATGTAAGACAATCACTTAAAAACAATAGTAGTCTGCGTGCAAAATATGAAGAGCTTGAACAAATAAGACTGCAATCTATGAAATATAGGGTAAAGGAACAGTTTAATTAAATGGTTAGTCTTACTCTGGAAATAATTTTGTCTAAATGTTGATAAATATTTTATTTGTATGGATTATTAAGACGAGTATTTAATAATAGTGTTAATAATAATAATAAATATACTAATTTAACTGGATTTATCTCTCCTACGACCGACAAAACAGAATAAATTAATAAATATATTGGAAATATATAAATATATACACAATATTAATTAGTATATGGTTTAATAATAATAATAATTATTATTATTATTATTATTATTATTATTATTATTATTATTATTGAGTGATATCGGAACTTCAGTAAATGAAATCAAGTACAAATAATCAAAAGCCAATTTTGTAACCATTTGTCCAGTCAGATAACAGCATACCAGTCAACATATCAAAGGCAAATATACGTAATATGACGATAAGCTTTTTTGTTTTAACGCAAACCGCTCAGTGTGTATTAGAACAGGTATACCATCTTGCTTTAATGGTTACCGAATAAGGTCATGCCCAAGTCTCCTTATCATTCATCTTAAAAAAGGGCACTCGACATCCAAACATGATGTTACTTGACTAATTCTGTTCAAAGTGCAGTGAACGAAAAATAACTCGACTTAAATATATCAATAACCTAGACACATCTGCATGTTTATATGGCATTTTACCAAATCACTCACCATATAAAGAATATTTGGCTGTGATGCATGTACCTTTTATACTATTATCATATTTTTCTGTCAAAATTGCTATTACTAAGCTTTTCATATTTGTAATCCAGCGACAATTTTAGCAAAATAATCTCGTTGAATATTAAGAAATAAATCCTAAAAATTGGAAATACATCACAATTTTTTCAGGTGAGCCATTTGCATTTTCCACGGAAACTCTTTCACTATTCAAATTGTCTCAAATGTCTACATATTATATGTTCCAAATATACAATGTTTATCACATTCATTATGTTTTATCAAATCAAAGCTTTATAATTACTTGTATTTCAAATCAAATCATTTCTCTTTCTCTTTGAGAACGAGATTCTAAAAGATCTTTTCTCTTAAATAATTATCAGCAACACCCCATTTAAAAATCTTTGACTATGTTTACGAGCAGTGGTTTGCCTTTCGTTCAACACGATGCGATTTTTATCTCCACCTTGGAGAATCTGTCGACCGAAAAGAATTGTTAATTATAAAAAATGCGAGCAATTTTTAACAGCGTAAAAATTAAAAAAATAAAAGCTATCAATTCTTCTCTATTTGAAATATATAGCAAATATTCTCAAATTAAAAATTTTACATAATAATGGTTCTAGTCTCTTAGATTTCATACATGTTTAAACACAATCCCTGCTTAAACTGAAGAGAATATGTAGTTGTTTTGTTGCAAAAGAAAAAGAAAAATCGGATAATGTCCTCATCATTGTTGAGAGTTGTACAGAGAACATGGTTATTCGAATGTTGTTATAATAACAACAAAGATGAAAAACGTTTTAATCAAATAGATAAATAGAATTTGACAAATAATTTGTGTTCTACCAAATTAAATAGCAAAAAAGTTTGTATTGGATTAAAAATTTATTTTGTAGGATGTTCAAAAAGAATTGGTCTAAATGTTTTCTTAAAAAGTAAATGCTGATGGATTTTAATCCATTTAATCCAATTTAATGATACGATGGTATCGTTCATATATTGACAAATAACATCAATCCTGTTCGATTTAATGTTCTATTTATTTATAATCAACGACAATGGTCTGCGTTTAAATTTTAAGTAATTTTTTCATAAATTAAATACAAAAACAAAAAAAAAATTTGTTTTTTTTTGATATTTCTCTGAAGATAATAAACATGTAAAAATCTTAACAACATGTACCATCATATTAAAATATCCCTTAAAAAGTGGCTTTTTTCATTTTTTCTCATATTTACAAAAAGAATCTTTAATAAGTGAATTAATGAAAATCACATATATATATATATATATATTTATATTATATATATTTAATATATAAACATCATTTGTTCTATATAAATATATTTAATATGCATGTATGTATGATATTTATATATGTAAATTTCTCAGAAATTCAATACAAGGCATAAATTTAAAATTATTTTATCTTCATTATTTAGTAAAATGATAGCATTGTAAACTATGGCTTATTTTTTTGTTTTTTTATATTTCTTTCACTAAGATTCTCATCAGCAAACATAAAATAAATGAATAAAATATTTATTTTCAAATTCATAAAACTAGAAAATTCAATTTGAAAAAATTAAATTCTGGGAAATAAATTAAACAAAAAACCTAAGTTTTCGACTGTAACATTACATATGTATTTTAATGGACAAACCCATTGAAAAAAAAAAGAAATACATTCAAATATGAATAAGAAAACAAATAAGCTTTTAGCTATCATGACAATATCTGTTCTAATACTTTACGGCAGCGAATGTTGGACAATTTCCTCAAAGATGAAGAAGAGACTTGAGGCGACATAGATGTGGTTCTAAAAAGGATTTAAGGATATCATGGACTAGCATTTCTCAACGATGAGGTATTAAAATTTCAAACAAGGAAGAAGGCTTTTACAAATATCAGAAGAGGCAGCTGAAGTTTCTGGGGCACAATAATGAGGAAGGAGGGCCTGGAGAATCTTATACTCACAAACAAATTGAGGAAACAAAAAAAAAATAAAAAAAATATTAAATGTTGACAAACACCTGACGAATATAAACAGGTGGATGACAATGAACGTGGTCTGGGGATTGAAATGAAGGAAAGAAGAACTTGTTGAGATTAATGTGTGGGATAGAGTTCCCGTTTAGAAATATGATCGCCTTCCTGTCCTTTAAAGGATGAATGGGAACATAAAAAAGAAAAATTTAGTGACTGTAATTATTAATCTTTTTAAACATAAATTTTATATATTCTGTAAATAAAATTTTATTAATAAAATCTTTTAATATTTGTTTAAATATGTTTATATTAATTTTAAAATTTATAAAATAATATATATATATTTGTATATATATTTTAAAACAATTTTGTAAATAATTTTATTTATAAATTTACCTTTAAATAAAAAATATATATCATTTATTCTATAAATTCTTTTTCCATCAATTCACTTCCTTGATTTATAAATTAAACCCAATTTAAAAATTTCATTTGAAAAACTATCAAATAAAACCATCTAAGTATATTTAAAATTTAAGTCACTATGATGAATATGTCTTATTTTTGGTATAAATTATTTTCAAACTTATATTTTATTTGACAACAAAGTCATTTGTTTACCAATTTTTTGTTTGAAAATGCATTTTAGATTTTTATCAATTTAATGATTATCGAATAAAAATAATTTATAAAGATTTACTTTAATGCAAAACCAAAAAAATTTTATTTCTCATTTTTAGATATAGCTTTTGTTCCTCGATTATCATATTTAACTTTTGGCTATACATTGATCGAATTATCTAAAAAACCTCATATCCTTATGATATTGGGTCTTTATATTCAATCCCTAAAACTTTTGAAAAATGTTTAATTTATATTGAATAAATTATTATTTCAAAAAACACTTATTGGGTAATTTTGGAATATAATTAAATAAATTTATTTAAATATTTTAATCCTTTTCTGATACGATTTTTTGGTGTCGTACAAAGATTTCTTGAAAAATTAAATGCGGATAGAAATTGATTTATTTATCGAATTCCTGACCTCTTGCAATTATTTCCGTGTTTTCATTACATGTTAATTTTTTTTTAACGTTGTATTAACAAAAAGTAACAATTTTTTTCCTTATTTCCTTTTCAAAAGATTGGTATTTATTTTTTTAAAAATGATAAAATTATAATCATTTAAGTAAATTTATTTAAACATATTATATAATATATTTATTATATAAAAAAAATTATATATATTATATATATATATAAATATATATATATATATTATGTGTGTTGCAATGTGTTTCTATTTGTTAAATTTATATTTTTTATATATTTTTATTTTAAATATTATTATATTTAAATATATATAAATATATAATGCAAATAAATTAAAAGCATTAGTTCTATTTCATCTTCAAGCGAATTTTGGAGTAACTTTTAAAATTTACCGGGTTTTAAATACACAGCTAAAATCACGTTTCCATGGTTACAGAATATTCTACTCAAATTGAACACGGGGTGTCTAGATTTTCCTTATGACAGTATCATTGTATCAGTTATTAGCTACATTTTGGTAAGGGGTGAGGATGTATTTTACACTGAAACCTGACGTCGGTTGAATGGATGTCGTCTGAATTTAAAAAAAAAAAAAAAAAAAAAAAAAAAAAAAAAAAACGGTAAAAATTTTTCAACGTCATCTTTTAAAATTAAAGATTTTTTTTTTTTACTTTTTTATTTAACTACGATTTGAAATATTTTCCTTTTTAATTTTTATTTTACTATATTCTTTTTAAGAACAGTTAAATGTATTAGAATCCATTATATTATGTAGGATTATTTTAACATTAAGTTTAAGTATGTATATGAGGTTACATTTTTTTTTTTTTTTTTTTTTTATATGACTATGACAGCAGAAATGGTTACTTAATTTCACTGATTCAGTAAACTTTTTTTTTATATATAAACCTATTATTATAATATTTCACATGTAAGTACTGAGGACATGGGTCATTCAAAAGCTTACATGTTATGGTATTTCATATTAATTTTATTTTACTATAGGTGTTATTTTTTTTGGATTCTTTTTTAATGCGTGTAGTATTATTTAAAAAAAAAATTTAGGTTAGAATTCATTCAATTTAACTACAATTTTAATTACAAATTCAAAATTACAACTTTAAAATTTTAAAATATTTTCATTGTTTAGTTTTTTTAATAGACTATATTACTTTATAACAGAAGGAAAATTACTCATATTAAGTAAGATTATTTTTCCATATCAAAGTATATGTAAATTTTTTTTTTTTTTTTTTTTTTTTTTTTTTTTTTTTTTTTTTTTTTTTTTTTTTCCTTTTTTTATTTAAATTAAATATTATTTAAGTAATATTAATGGCACTTACTACAAAACTAGCTAAGTCATTTCTCAGATTTAGTAAACTTTATTTATTTATTAATTAATTAATTTATTTATTTCAAATATATGTAACCTAATTAATAAAGTTTCATATGTATGTATAAATAACATGTTAGAATTCATTTTATTTTACTACAATTTTAATTTCAATTTTAAAATTTTAAAATTATAACTTTAAAATTTTAAAATATTTTCATTGTTAGTTTTAATTTAGACTATATTACTTTATAACAGAAGGATAATTACTCATAGTAAGTAAAAAATTTTTTTTTATCAAAGTATATGTAAATTACAATTTTTAAACTTTTAATTTAGATATTATTTAAGTAATATTAATGGCCCAGACTACAAAAAACTATCTAAGTCATTTCTCAGAATTAGTAAACTTTATGTATTAATTCAAGTTTAAGTATGTATATGAGGTTACATTTTTTTTTTTTTTTTTTTTTTTTTTTTTTTTTATATATATAAAACCTAGTGATATAATGTTTCTCATGTAAGTACAAAGGACATGGGTCATTCAAAAGCTTACATCTTATGGCATTTCATATTAATTTTATTTTACTATATTTGCTTTTTTTTTTGGATTCTTTTTTAGTGCGTGTAGTATTATTTAAAAAAAAAAAACTTAGGTTAGAATTCATTCAATTTAACTTTAATTTTAGTTTCAATTTTAAAATTACAAACTTTAAACTTTTGAAATATTTTCATTGTTAGTTATATTAGACTATATTACTTTATAACAGAAGGAATATTACTCATAGTAAGTAAAATTATTTTTCAATATCCAAGTATATGTAAATTACAATTTTTAAACCTTTATATTTTAAAATATTATTTTAGTAATATTAATGGAACTTACTACAAAATTAGCCAAGTCATTTCTCGGATTTAGTAAACTTTATTTATTACTTAATTTATTTATTTATTTTAAATATATGTAACCTAAGTAGTAAAGTTTCATATGTATGTACCAAGAACAGGTTAGAATTCATTTTATTTAACTACAATTTTAATTACAATTTTAAAATTACCACATTAAAATTTTAAAATATTTTCATTGTTAGTTTTAATTGACTATATTACTTTATAACAGAAGGATAATTACTCATAGTAAGTATAATTATTTTCCATAACAAAGTATATGTAAATTACAATTTTTAAACTATTATATTTAAATATTTAAGTAATATAAATGGCACAGACTACAAAACTATCTAAGTCATTTCTCAGATTTAGTAAACTTTATGTATTAATTAATTAAATTATTTATTTTAAATATATGTAACCTGAGTAATAAAGTTTCATATGTATGTACAAAAAACAATGGGTCATACATTACCTTACATCATCTAGCTTTAGTTATAATTTCATTTTTCAGGAGGTGTTTTATCGGATTCATTCAAGTGTTTGTAGTACATTTATTATAGAGGTGTTTCGGTTAGGATACATTTTATTTAACTACAATTTTTTAAAACGGTGTTTATGTTTTAATACGTTTTAACCACAATTTTAAATAACAGTTTAAAACATTTTTCCTGCCATTCCAATTTTTTTTTTTTTTTTTTTTTTATATATTATTTAAGGAAAATTTTTGACAATGACGGCATATAATAGCTATTTCATTTCTCTGATTCAGTAAATTTTTATTTTTTATAAACTTAGTAATATATAGTTTCTCTTGTATACATAGAGGACACGGGTCGTTTAATGATCTACAAATTCTAGCTCTTCTTATTAACTTCCATTTTACTGTAGGTGTTTTATTTGATTCTTTTAGATGCCAGAAATATTTTGAGAGAGATGTTTGATTTTTATATTTATTTATTCTAAATGAAGTTTGATGTTGGTTGAATCTTTTTTTTTTGAATTCATGGCTAGTGCAACCTATATATATTTTTTTATGTTATCAGGATTTTCAATCGAAGAGATATTGCATTGGTATACTAATGATTCAGTGCAACATTTATTTTGTAGTGGGCAATTTTGAGGGTTTCGACAATTACATAGTTTTTGTTTATTTACATCAGTTTTTATCTTAATTTTTCTATTGTCTAAATTTTTTTTTGGTTTTGGTATAAGTGTTTATTTAAGATATTAGCATTATGGTTCTTAATGATTTTTTCTAAGTTCTTTGTACAGCTATAACTTAATTTTAGTGTGTTTTTTTATTGAAAATAGTACTTAGTTTATTTTCACAAGGGAAATGCTTGACTATTAATGTGAGGAATTTATGTCCTAATCTGTTCTTTACCATTTGGTTATATGGGGAGTATACCAAATAATTTTTTACATCTGTTTTTTTTATGTTTTCCATTTTCATTTTTTATATACGCTAGTTTTGGGTTTTTGTAGCCACTATCTTTTAGAGCCTTATTATAGCCATTGATATGCTCATCAAAAATCTTGTTATTAGCTGAATTTGTACTAATTCGTTTACTTATAGATAACGGTATATGTTTAATTATAGATGGGGGGTGATTTGATTTAGGATGTATATATAAAGGATTGGTGTTGGGTTTTTTATAAGGTGTGTATGTATTTTTATTTAGATCTAAAGTTATATCTAGGAAGTCTACTTTTTTTAATTTAGTACTAACTGTAATTTTTAAGCCCATGCTTTTAAATTCTTTATATAATAACTTTCTAATTCTATCTATTTTGAAGTTCGTTGAGTTTCTAATGACCATTAGCCCATCGTCCCTGTACAAACCAATATCATCTGTATTAATTTCATAGTGTGCTGTAAGATTTTATAATATAAAAAGGCCAATGAGATCAGAAGACTCAGCTGAGTCTAGTGATCCCATTGTGATGTCAAATTTGTCGTAAAATTCTTAACCCATTCCTCACCTTTATGTATAAGTACTGATTTTTTTTTTTAACAGAATAATGTTCCTTTCTTCTTCTGTAATATCCGTAAAAATGGCTAAGTCCAACGCATTGAAAAATAGTTCTTTAGAAATTATTGGTAATAATTATCGAAAATCAAATTGTAAATGTACAATTGTTTTTTCCTTTTAATGTACTAAACCAAAAAAAAACTTTGTATTAATCCACATTTAATTTTTTTTTAATTTGTTAATTTACCCTTTAAAAATTTATAAAAAAAATAAATATAAAAAAATCTATAATTTAAATATATCAAATTTAGATTATATTAAACAAAATTTATAAAGAATTTAAAAGCATAATTTTTAAATATATAAAAAAAATTAAATAAAAATAATACACACCTTATAAAATGTAAATAAAAAAAAAATTTTTTAAAAAAAACTAATATAAAAAATGAAAATGGAAAACATAAAAACAGATTAGGACATAAATTCCTCACATTAATAGTCAAGCATTTCCCTTGTGAAAATAAACTAAGTACTATTTTCAATAAAAACACACTAAAATTAAGTTATAGCTGTACAAAGAACTTAAAAAATCATTAAGAACCATAATGCTAATATCTTAAATAAACACTTATACCAAAACCAAAAAATTTTTAGACAATAGAAAAATTAAGATAAAAACTGATGTAAATAAACAAAAACTATGTAATTGTCGAAACCCTCAAAATTGCCCACTACAAAAAATAAATGTTGCACTGAATCATTAGTATACCAATGCAATATCTCTTCGATTGAAAATCCTGATAACATAAAAATATATATAGGTTGCACTAGCCATGAATTCAAAAAAAGATTCAACCAACATCAAACTTCATTTAGAATAAATAAATATAAAAATCAAACATCTCTCTCAAAATATTTCTGGCATCTAAAAGAATCAAATAAAACACCTACAGTAAAATGGAAGTTAATAAGAAGAGCTAGAATTTGTAGATCATTAAACGACCCGTGTCCTCTATGTATACAAGAGAAACTATATATTACTAAGTTTATAAAAAATAAAAATTTACTGAATCAGAGAAATGAAATAGCTATTATATGCCGTCATTGTCAAAAATTTTCCTTAAATAATATATAAAAAAAAAAAAAAAAAAAAAAAAAAAAAATTGGAATGGCAGGAAAAATGTTTTAAACTGTTATTTAAAATTGTGGTTAAAACGTATTAAAACATAAACACCGTTTAAAAAATTGTAGTTAAATAAAATGTATCCTAACCGAAACACCTCTATAATAAATGTACTACAAACACTTGAATGAATCCGATAAAACACCTCCTGAAAAATGAAATTATAACTAAAGCTAGATGATGTAAGGTAATGTATGACCCATTGTTCTTTGTACATACATATGAAACTTTATTACTCAGGTTACATATATTTAAAATAAATAATTTAATTAATTAATACATAAAGTTTACTAAATCTGAGAAATGACTTAGATAGTTTTGTAGTCTGTGCCATTTATATTACTTAAATATTTAAATATAATAGTTTAAAATTGTAATTTACATATACTTTGTTATGGAAAATAATTATACTTACTATGAGTAATTATCCTTCTGTTATAAAGTAATATAGTCAATTAAAACTAACAATGAAAATATTTTAAAATTTTAATGTGGTAATTTTAAAATTGTAATTAAAATTGTAGTTAAATAAAATGAATTCTAACCTGTTCTTGGTACACATACATATGAAACTTTACTACTTAGGTTACATATATTTAAAATAAATAAATAAATTAAGTAATAAATAAAGTTTACTAAATCCGAGAAATGACTTGGCTAATTTTGTAGTAAGTTCCATTAATATTACTAAAATAATATTTTAAAATATAAAGGTTTAAAAATTGTAATTTACATATACTTGGATATTGAAAAATAATTTTACTTACTATGAGTAATATTCCTTCTGTTATAAAGTAATATAGTCTAATATAACTAACAATGAAAATATTTCAAAAGTTTAAAGTTTGTAATTTTAAAATTGAAACTAAAATTAAAGTTAAATTGAATGAATTCTAACCTAAGTTTCTTTTAAATAATACTACACGCACTAAAAAAGAATCCCAAAAAAAGCATAGTAAAATAAAATTAATATGAAATGCCATAATATGTAAGCTTTTGAATGACCCATGTCCTTTTTAATTAAATTAGAAACATTATATAACTAGGTTTATATATATATAAAAAAAAAAAAAAAAAAAAAAAAAAAAATGTAACCTCATATACATACTTAAACTTGAATTAATACATAAAGTTTACTAATTCTGAGAAATGACTTAGATAGTTTTGTAGTCTGGGCCATTAATATTACTTAAATAATATCTAAATTAAAAGTTTAAAATTGTAATTTACATATACTTTGATAGGAAAAAAAAAAAAATTTTTTTACTATGAGTAATTATCCTTCTGTTATAAAAAATAATATAGTCTAAATTAAAACTAACAATGAAAATATTTTAAAATTTTAAAGTTATAATTTTAAAATTTTAAAATTGAAATTAAAATTGTAGTAAAATAAAATGAATTCTAACATGTTATTTATACATACATATGAAACTTTATTAATTAGGTTACATATATTTGAAATAAATAAATTAATTAATTAATAAATAAATAAAGTTTACTAAATCTGAGAAATGACTTAGCTAGTTTTGTAGTAAGTGCCATTAATATTACTTAAAAATAATATTTAAATTTAAAAAAAAAAAAAAAAAAAAAAAAAAAAAAAAAAAAAAAAAAAAAAAAAATAAAAATTATATATTTTGATATGGAAAAATAATCTTACTTAATATGAGTAATTTTCCTTCTGTTATAAAGTAATATAGTCTATTAAAACTAAACAATGAAAATATTTTAAAATTTTAAAGTTGTAATTTTGAATTTGTAATTAAAATTGTAGTTAAATTGAATGAATTCTAACCTAAATTTCTTTTAAATAATACTACACGCATTAAAAAGAATCCAAAAATAACACCTATAGTAAAATAAAATTAATATGAAATACCATAACATGTAAGCTTTTGAATGACCCATGTCCTCAGTACTTACATGTGAAATATTATAATAATAGGTTTATATATAAAAGAAAAGTTTACTGAATCAGTGAAATTAAGTAACCATTTCTGCTGTCATAGTCATAAAAAAAAAAAAAAAAAAAAAAAAAAAAAAAATGTAACCTCATATACATACTTAAACTTAATGTTAAAATAATCCTACATAATATAATGGATTCTAATACATTTAACTGTTCTTAAAAAGAATATAGTAAAATAAAAATTAAAAAGGAAAATATTTCAAATCGTAGTTAAATAAAAAGTATTGTAAAAAAATCTTTAATTTTAAAAGATGACGTTGAAAATTTTTTACCGTTAAAAATTTTTTTTTTTTTTTTTTTTTTTTTTTAAATTCAGACGACATCCATTCAACCGACGTCAGGTTTCAGTGTAAAATACATCCTCACCCCTTACCAAAATGTAGCTAATAACTGATACAATGATACTGTCATAAGGAAAATCTAGACACCCCGTGTTCAATTTGAGTAGAATATTCTGTAACCATGGAAACGTGATTTTAGCTGTGTATTTAAAACCCGGTAAATTTTAAAAGTTACTCCAAAATTCGCTTGAAGATGAAATGAACTAATGCTTTTAATTTATTTGCAAAAATAAAATTAGGGTTTTAGCTTCTATTTTTGAAACAGGAACTGTGTAGCGAAAATTTTAAAGGGAAAAAAAATTATATATATAAATTTTTATTTTTTTATTATTTGATTTAGAAAATCTATTGAACAGCTTATGTCTATATTCAGATTAATGTTTATTTTTGCGATATAAAATATTCAGAAAATTTTTCATTTCATAATTATAAATTTTCTGCCTTTTTTATTAATGATTTTTATATTTTTCAATTATTTTATTTTAAGATTTTATTATATTTATAAATAATTTTATTTAATTTTTATGGACTATCATGTTTTATTTTAACCACATTCGAATTTGAATTTATTGTGCCAATAAAAACAAAAATTTTTTGAATTAATTTCATAAAATTTTTGATTTGAAAAATTTCAAATTTATTTATAAAAGAAATTTATATATCTTAACTAACGCTATTTTTAAAAAACAACTTCAGGTTATGGAGCTCTTTCTAAAATTAAAATGGAAAATTTTGAAGATAATTTGCTATACAAAAAAAAACCTCAATTTTTTCAATTTTCAGACTTTTTTTACATGAAAAAATCAACAAATTTTTGATTGACAAATTTAAAACCATTAAAACTTTGCAAACTCATACAAAAGGGTTTGAAAATCATTCATTTTTATTAACTACAAAAAAATTTTTTTTTATTTAATTTTAGGAACAGCTTAATTTTCATTGAAATAATATGATAAAAAATGTTTTGGTTCTTTTAATATGTTAACCCACATTGAACTGAACTATATATATATATATATAAATTCCTTCATATTTTTTATAAATGTTTACCAATAGAAAATAAAAAATAAAAGAGTATACATTCCTACTTTGTAAGATTAATTTTTATTTGAAACATATTAAATATTTTCTAAAGCAATATTGTCCTAAATTTTGTATCAAGTAATTTTTTATTTAATTTTTTTTTTTAAAATTTTTAAAATATCATTATGTTTTCAAAAGCGTTAAAAAACTCCCCTTTTGTTTTACTAAATCTTTATCTTCATATTGTTTCAAGGATTTAAATTTGTTTTTCTTTTCTCTTTATAAAAAGGAAAAAAATTAATTAAAGAATGTAAGAAAATTGAAGTATTAATCCCTTTCCAAAATTTTAATGACTTGGAAGAAAAAAAGTTAAATCTTTCTTTCTTTAATTCTTTCTTTAAGATAATTGAATTTCTGATGCAATTTCTATTTAAAATTAAGATAAACCATTTGATTTAAACCAACAAAAAAGTTTTATTGAAGAAAAATCCGAGAAAAAAGCTGAAAAAAATTTTCTTTAATTCATCTGACCTTCAATTTCTGTTTTTTCTCCTTTAAATATTTTTTTAAATATATTTTTATCCTTCAAATGAACAAAGGATTCATGTAGATTTTTGAAATAATTAAATCCAATGATAACGCCAAATCAAAAATGGTTAAATGGATAAAAAACCCTTAAATTTTGTTATATCTATACCCCGCCATATCAATTTTCTAAAGAAAGGATATGGGTAAAAAAATTATCGTCTTGAAATAGCTTTATATTATTAAAATTTTGTTCTTTTTTTTGCCAAGATTTTGAGCTGTTAAAATTTAAAAAATCAATTACAGTTTTTATATGGTTTAAAAGTTGAAAGATATTTAAAAATTTTTAAAAATGTTTAAAATATTAAATAAAATAAACATATTTAAATTAGCAAACAAGATTCAGAAATCAAAATATCAATATGAAAATTTCAGGTTTCTTTAAACAAGGCGTTTGTACTGCATCCCTTATTGCATCCTAATTTTCCTTTCATTAAAAATTAAATTGGGCACGAAATCAAACTTAAACTAATAAATTTTATAAGAATAAAATTTAAAGAAAGTTTAAAAAAATTTGAAATTTTAAACACAAAAAATATATATATATAAATCCCTATTTTTCAATTAAGGGAGGAACTGACTAGATGTATCTGTTTTAGAAACGATATATTAAATATAAATGGACATAACACATAAATAAATGTATATCCAATACTATATTCATAAAAGAAAATTGTATATAATGCTGTAAGTCTTAGATTATTCAATGTCTTCAACCCAAAAATTAGAAATAAAGTTATGATAAAGTCTTGATGAGATTTCACACATTGTTGTAAAATGGCATCAATCCTGAATCTTTATAGATGGAGATAACTTGATTTGAACAAAAAAATTGGATAATAGTAATTTTATATATAATATATATATATATATATATATATATATATATATATATATATATATATATTGGTGTTTCATTAACAAAACGATTTGAATGTGTAAAAAATCAGTTTTTGTTTCGAGCAGAGTTTTAATTTTTATTTATTTTCTCACTTTTTCTTGAAATTATATCTACATTATATATTGTATATATATATATTATATATATATCATATATTATATTTTGGACTAGATTTGCGATTAGATGTTTTCAATTTAAAATCTTTCATTTAATCTCCACTCTTTTTTATATGAATCTTCTATTCAAATATGCGTTTGTTTTTGCATGAAATACTATCATATCGCCGTATTTAATTAAACAATCAAATTATTCTAATATTATTTGTGAATTTTCCAGAGCCCTTTAAAACCTAACGTGAAAGTCACCATATGTCTAATATAGTGAATTTTTTTCTCTAGACAATACTGAAAATATTCCATATCCAATTTATTAAATATAAATATATATATATATATAAATTTAAATTCAGAGATTGGATGAATGAAAAATGGCTTTAAATGGTCTTCAAAAAATAAAACACACACATTATTTTAAATAACTGGAATTTAAACTTAATATTTTTTGGATAAAAATTTATTCAACCAACAAACGCCTTAAAAGAAAAAATGGTTTTTTAATATGAGAACCTGGAGAAAGGTAAAGAGGAAAAAAAACGAAACGAAATCGTTTATTTAAGTTAAATTTTTAAACAAACGTGAACCTAAAGTCGGAAACATTCAACAATGAATGAAAATGTTTCTGTTCTATTTCTTTTTTATTTCTCCCAAAAATTTCTTTCAATTTTTACAACATTTTCATTTTGGAAATAAAAATATATTGTTTGTAAAAATTTAAAATCGAATTTTCCTGGCATGATTTATGATACGAGAATTTTTGGATCAATTTTAAAAATAATATGGAATAACATAAATTCGTATATATGGAAAAAATATATTTTTAGTATAATTGAAATCGTTTTTCTTAAAATATGAGTGATACTATCTAAAAGGGTTTCCTTTCAAATATATATACTACTATTCGTTTTGATATTCTATATAAAAATGCATTTATAAATTAAAAATTTTTAACGGCTGGGTCAAAAGTCATCCCATTCCTTCTCCCATATTAAAAATATTTACAAATTTTGGGAAGATGATATTTTTAATTTTAACTTTTTTAGGAATTTAAAGTATTCAAATTATTTGTAGCTGACAGTATTGAATACTAGAAATTTTGTAGCGTTTTTTGTAGTAATGCATTTTCTGACAAACAAGAATATTTTATATTTAAAATACATTTTAATTTTTTGTGATATATAATATGTTTTTTTTTTTAAATAAAAACAAAAGAAATAAAACTTCTTTTGTTTTTCAACTTTGAAATTTTAAAAATGTTGCATAAAAAAAACACAAGAATTTTCCATATCATTTAATTTTTTTTATTTCCTTAAAAATCAATTAAATAAGATCTTATATAAATACCGTATCACTATGCGTTACGGACATTCAATATTTGGAATTTCTCAGAAAATATATTTTTTATAAGCTATAAATATATAATTCATATGTTTTAAACAAATTATATAAAACAGACAATAAATTTTATTGCATTTTGATTTAAAAAATATATTTACTAAATGTGATCCTATTTTGGTAACATTTTGGCTTTTTTGTTCCATTTATCTTCTTCAGTCAAATGCTGCTTTGTTGATTAAAGTTACGAAATATCTTTCATAAAATAAAAATAAAAGAATAGACAGGCTGGGCAAGGTTGATGTGAAGTATTGTCTAGTTAACTGCAAGGAGGTCTAGACTGCCCACAGGAAAAATAAGCAGGGTGGTTCAACTCTCATGTACAGATAAAAAAGCAATCTAGAGAAAAAAAGAATGAATATACAAAGAGAACAAAGAAATATATATATATATATATATATATATATATATATATATATATATTTTTTTAGAAAACGAAGGTATAAAATAAAAGTATGTGGAGATAGGGATACGGATATAAAGTTTAGGGGAGTGGCATTTGTGTGTGTCTGTATTGATGCAGGCATATATGAATACTGATGTGAATATTTGGTAAAGTTGGTGCCATCAGACAGCTATTTGATACAATGTGTTTACTCATGTATTTTACTTTTAGTTAAACCTCTGGACACTTCATCAGACGAAACAATTCTGTCTGCAAAGTCTTTGTTGCGTATAAGCATGAATTTCTTCATTATTTGATCTTTTGAAAATGTCATTTAAAATTTTCAATGAAAGTATCAAATTCTAGCATTGCATTCAAGCTGCTCTCCAAAGGAATGGTGGAGCTGCCTGAGGCCAACTTGAAGTTTGGTGTGCTTTATCAATTTCAAAATCACGTTTGTATCATAGCTGAGCAGAAGTTAAGTAAGTAGTAAATAATGAAAATAATTCTTTTATTTTGCTAAGCCATTGAAACTCTGGTTTCTATTATATTTTATATTTCTGCAAACCTGTCTGTTACCAGGTTTAGTCATTCCATTCAAATGCTAAATCATGTGATTATTTTTAAATTCCTTGCACTTGACTTCTTTTGCGTAAAAATCAACAGTATAGTGAAAAAATGTTTCCAAACATTTTTTTCAAATAAAACTTTTGTTTTATCTGTTTGCTTTTTTTTTCAGCTTTTTTTATTTCATGTGTACCTGCAAATAGAAATATAGTCATATTGTATCCCTTCTAAAGATGGGACAGGTCAAGGATTCTTTCTTGCATATTCATCTTATTTTCTTAAGAAAGTGCATAGAAATTGCTCTATAATTAACAATCTGTTGTTAAATGGGGCAAGCGTACTGGCTTGTTAATTTTAATGACTCAAAAATTAAACTGTCTTTTTAATCATTTGAGAAAACACATTTTATCTTCCAGTCAGCATGGCTGATGCTCACCTCCAGGAGAATGACTTATTATGCCTTCTCAGACTAAAGTTTTCAGCTGACATGAAGTGGAAAGAGTATATTGAATCATTTTTGAGCACAGTACTAGATTGGTGGCAAGGTCTCATCAATTTACAACTGAAATGTTTACATGTAACCATAAGTTCTATGCTGACAGTTTCTTCTCTCACACTTCTCGCTTGGGACCTTGCTTCTGGCTTCCCAGTTAACTGTCTTAATTCTTACTCTTATTGTCCTTTTCCTTAATAGTAGTTTTTCTCATGTTTTCTAGCACTCAGTAACCTCTTGTATCCTAGTAGCTTTATTGCCTTTGATTGAAGTAAAATGATTAAAACAAAAAATAAAAAACCAGTAAATATGGCGTTATCTTCCATGGACATTTTCTTTCAAATTATGTTAATTAGAAATCACTTGGAAATTTGTTTCCTCATTTGACTGGAAATTGCTTTCTTTAGGTTAGATCTAAAAGGTATTGCGCTATCAAAAATTGTTCTATGATGTGCTGTTTTTTGTTATGATACTGTATTATGGTAGCAAAGAAATAGAAAAATCAGATCATTATTATATAGTCACTGTTAATTATCAAATAAGGCAGTAGCTTTTCCATTGAAATATCAAAGTTCAGAGGATTAAAAACTCTGAATTTCTGTGAGATTAATTTTCATAATTTACACTTGGAATATTGTCCCCATCTTTGTTGTTATAATCACAAATATTTGGTTATTGTTCTCTGGCCCTCAACAATGACTAAAATGTGAATAACACAAACCAAAATAAGCATGCTGATCTAAACAAGTCAGATATTAATGATTTTATTCTTTAATTTTGGGAAGAGTTTTGATTGACATTTTTCAATCAGCTTATTAAAGATAAGTAAATTTATCTTTTGTACATTGTTGGTCTTTATTTGGAATTTAAAATATGAATTTGCCTAGAGACTATGAGCTTAGATTTTGTTTTTCATAATATTTTAAAAGAAATAATTTACACTCAATAGAAAGTGTTAAGATATTTGATTGGCAATTTCAAGGTATGATCTCTAAATGGCTATGTACATGCAACTGGCTTATTTGGCTTGTCTGCTTATTTTATGACAAGGTAAATCTTTCCTGCTTGGAAGATTGATATCATGTAATAAGCAATGACTATATTTCCTCACAATCTATATTTACTTTCTCTTATCTATACAGTAACCTCATATCAAACTTGGGCCTTGTTTTTTTTATAACATTTTACTTTAAAGAAAAAAAAGAAAAATGTTAGCAAATAGCTCTGGGCAACTTAAAAGGCTTTGATCCAATTCACTCTAACTACAGCTCTAGGAGTTTTATACAGTAGTCCCATCCAGGAGCAAATGTCTCGCTTGAATCCAGCTGGGAACATGAAATCCTCCAGGAAATGATGGTCAACTTCTTTCAAATTGGACAGATCTAAACTGATCTGATTGTAGACTTTATCACAGATCATGAACACCAAATGCAGGTCATTTTGGATAGTTGCACACATGACAGCACAAATCTAATTAGGGATATGAGATCTGCATAAATTGAAATCAGTTTGTCATGTTATTAGACAAAATCTTTAACTCTGTGTATACTTTAATGGTTAAAATTTACTAATCCTATTCCCACCATGTTCTTGTGTAGCAACTTCACTAAATGCTGAAATGTCAGACTATTCTCTTTTTTCATTTAGTGCCAACCACTTTTCAAATTTGATTCTCCATTAAAGGAAAACTTTTTACCTGTGCTTCAATCACCTTAAGGCAATGCAAGTGTCACCTAAATAGGCAATGACCTGAAAAAAACTTAGATTGGGTTCCTTGGTGAAAAATTTCTGGTAGTAATCAAAAAAATTCCTCACATACCTTCATTTGTAGTTTAGTGATGTGACATTGGCAATATACCAATTTGTAGCACTCTTCAGTATGAGATTCTGTGGCTCTTGTTTTGTTTTGTTTTTTATCTCTGTGGACATTCATTTTAAAATACTAAATCCCAGAGCTTGATCATTCTTATTAAGCAAAAGACCACTTCTGCCTTTGCTGTGCCTACTTCATCTCCATCATTCAATTTAACAACTGCTGGTGCTGTTTGCATTGCTATTCTATCTAGGTCAAGTCGGTGGCGATAATTAACACCAAAATACCAAATTCCACTTTTCATTTTATCTCCACATTTCCAGCCATAGCTTCACATCGATTCTCACTTTAGGTTCGTATTAGCTGCTCTTGAAAATCTTCACATTCAACAAGGATGTGTTGACTTACCAGTATTCAACTATTCAACTATTCAACTTATCTAATTTTAGTCCAATCTAGACAGTCCAAGTAAAACCACCCTATGAAAACTTGAAGAACCTAAGAGTCTAAAATTGACTCCTCCTAATCAGATTTCAGTTGATTTAGTAACAGGCAAATCAGTTAAAATACTGTGTTCTAAGTCCATTCTATCTTTTTCAGATGTTTAGTTTGAAGTCTATGAAGCTCATGTTGACAAATTTTTGAAAACTTTTACATTTGAAGAAATGTTAGAAATCTTAAATCCACAGTTTAAATTCAGATTAAAAAACAACATTCCAATCACTTGCTAACCCCTATCCACCTTTGGCAAGACAACAAAGGGATCAATTTGCCAGACAAGTCAGCCCACTCACCTGCACTCTTATTGGGTACATAAATGCCCAATTAATTGAAACTCTTCACCCTTTATGATAAATATATAAACACACACACACACACATACACACACAGTCTGCTGGATTTGTGATGACAAGCAAACACATTGCACTCAAGGTGTTGTTCAGCAGCTAAGAATCACCTCTTTTTGACAATTAAAATCTGCTAAGACAGGTACTTGGACATTTGGCCAATGGACATTTGACTGAAAATATAGTGGCATACTTACATGTATGTCACACTCTTTATTTTATTGTAATCCTCTACATATATTTATTTACTGTATTAATTTATAATTTTTTCATTTTTTTTTTACAGGCTTTTTTAAAAATCTATTCTGTATATATTATATTTTACTTCAAATATTACTGTAAAATAAGTTTTTTGAGAAAAAGCACATTTACTATAACAAAAATCTTAAGCTTTTATGATATGAAAGTTTTCAATTTCCCCTTTAATGATCATTATCTTAAAGGGATGAACTTTTTTTATCTTACTGTTAAATATGAATTTAAATAATTAGGTGCTACTTTTTATGCAAATACACTCAAATATTTTTAAAAATACTAATTTCAATAAACAAATATTGAAATAAGAAAAAACTTTTTACTTCAGATTTAGATTTAGTAATTTAATCACTTCAAATTCAATGGTAATTATTTTTAGTCTTATTCTACCTTATAATACTGCTAATTAAAATGTCCACCACGCAACTGGAGCCAGTGTACAAGATTGACAATAATAAAACAAAGATATTTTGTGTATGATTATAAAAGTTTATTTATATTTTGTTAATAAATTAAGCAGTTCATTTTGCATTACATACATATATATATTCTTCTATAAGCCATGTCCCTTCAGGACATAGGAAATCTTAATCTCCACAATTTCCTGTCCTTTTAAGGTGTAATTCTTGAAGAATCATGAATTTAATGCATAGATGTCAGCAAACATGATCGAGGAGAGATTTCTAGATTTAACTGTTTATATAATCATTCTTCTGAGATATAGAAAATTGGTCTAACAATGAATTACAGTTATAAATGGTTTGAAAAATTAATTCAGATGATTCATGTAACAGAAATTTCAGTCCTTCAATACAGAACTATAAAATTGCAATGATGAAAATTTCTGCCATATGTATGCAGTTAATGGGTTAATCATAATGAAAATTTATTTTATAAAAATATCAGTAGTCTGGGTGGTGTAATAGTTAGGAAGAGTCCTGTAGACAATTACTATGACAGTAAGTTCAATTCTCACTAGATACCCCAAACATCTCACCCAAGATAATTTTAATAAATAATCAAAAGCAGTGACATTCATAACTTGCAATAAAAAAGAGACTTTGTTATTTTCTTTGTCAGTTAAATTTTGCTCATTATTAGATGGTAAAAAAATCATAAAAGGTTATTTTTTAATAAAGGAAAAAAAGGGACCTTTTCATATGATGAAAAAAAAATTTAACTTTTTAGATTTTTGATCAGTTTGTTTTTGTTGTTTTTTTTCCAATTGTAAATAAAATTTTTAATAAGTACAATTTCATAACAAGTAGTATTAGGTGAAATTGATAAAACAGGTCTTAGTATAATTACAATGCAGGTGATGAGGTCTGTAAGCAATAAAACACATTTCAATTTAAAACAAATGAAGATTTGGCTTTAGAATAAAAAGTAAATAAATAATCAATATTAAAAACTGCTTAATTTTGTTGAACATTCTAATTACCAATATTCCTGAATGTCTATTTTAAACTGTTCAGCTAGTTTCTCTTCAGGCAACAAGTCTAAATTTTTTTTATTAAGCTATTAAATATAAGCATTTTAACTGTTATTCTTTTCAATCTCTTCTTAAATTTAATACCTCAAGGTGTCAGGTTAGTTTTATAATTGTACTTTAAGTACAATTAACAGCAATAATATTAGTACTGTATTACAATTGTTTATTTTAGATACTCTACAGTAATTGAAGTTTTTTAAATGAAGACATTTCAGACAAAAGATTTGATTACTTAAAAAATACTATTAATAAGATCTGAATTATGTATATGTGAAATTTAAAAATTGAAATTATAACTGAATTATGAAAAATAACAGGAAAATTTAAGCCATAAACTAGTAATTTTTAAGTATTTCAGTTTTTATTAAGAATATGTTAATGCATTTTAAAGAAACATTCATATATACTGATTTTTATAAGGCACCATTATTGTAAAATAATTTTAAATATATAGTTACTAGTATATATATATATATATTATGCAATAATTATTGATGTTTTACTGTCTAAATTATTCTAATTTAACAATAATCTTATAAAATATTTAAATGAAATACTTTGTTTTTTTTTTTTAACCAAACTGCAATTTGGTTTTCTTACTTTTCTAATAATGTTTCATACATCTACGATTTGAAGTAAGTTCAAAACACATTAAATCTTCAAGAGTTCCTGCTTATCTGCTTTCATATCTTGCTGATATTTCTAGAACCAATTTCCCCAAAATTTAGGTCATGAGACTAATTACATGACTGTCGCAGTATACATCAGAAATCTTTTTACTCAATTTTCTAAATGTTATTAGTGAACTCAGTCTATGTTTCTTCAATCGGCGACAGTATGTGGATTTAATTTCATCCAAGCTTTTTCCAATTCCTTAGTCAGTTGCATTAAGTTACCAGGATCAGTTTGCAGAATGTGGGTTTTTTTCATGGTCTTCCCTCTAAATGGAGTTTAACACAATATTTGGTGTTATCTGGTGTTTTTTCGGCTTACCTATAAAAAAGAGAACTTTAGTTTCAGCTTTGTTTTTTTATTTTAGAAAATTCCATTTTCAAATTTTTTAAATTAAGACATTATAGCATAGGTCACTTTATAATGTTGTGTTAGTTTTCTCTTGTACCTTAAACATTAACAGAAACCTTATTTTTCAGTAATTTTTTTTTTTTTTTTTTTTTATAACTATGCATCTATTAATTTAAAACCCAGTTCAGCTAGACATTATAAATGAATTAGACAGAGATAATGAAAATTTGAAACAAATTCAAAAACATGAGTAATAAACAATTTTATTAACATTTGTTAATGAACTTAAAAAAGATAAAAAAAACACATCACTGCTTTTTATGTTTATACTTATAAGGAGGCACAGTGGAATTAATGGGCAGCTTGGATTGAGAAATCAGAAGCTGACTTCAAATTCATCGAATCCATTGCATTCACTTACATGCTAATACACTTGGGAAAGGTATGAATCCTATTTTTCCATCCAGCTATGGGTAAATAGCAGGACAGGCTGGGTTCTATAGCCTTGAATGGCAATCTACTTCAGAAAAAATCTGCCTTGTCAGTCATATATCAAAATTCATATGATTGCCTAAGTATTTATTATCATGCATGGCACATGACTGACTTATAAGTAGTTTTCTTTTTGTATCCCGAAAATATTATTGAAATATTTAATTAATTTTGCAACAGTATTGATTATATTTCCTGCATTATCAGTTTATCTATACAATTAACTCTTGTAAGAATGAATTCTGGTTTTAAATCATTAAAATAATCACATGTAAAGAAATCTAACATGGAATAAAAGTAATGGATATCAGCTTTATCTCCATTAAGATATTTGGTTATTGACTTGATTAATGCAACCTATGGATGTGCAAAAAGGATAACTTTCTATTGACATGAAAAGTGGATTTAGCAAGCAGTGTTCAAATTACAGGCAGACTATTATGCTGCTTTCCTTTTGCACCAATGCCCTTTGAAAGGCATAAATACATCAGTTCTCCTTACAGTTATGGGCTAAATAAGAGGAAAGTTGCTGCATTCTAATCATGCATGGCAACTAGTCTAAGAAAGAAAAACTCTAAAATTCAAGCCATGGACAAGGCGACGAAACCACTCTTTCCAAAGAAAGGATGGTAATTCTGAAATAAAGATGAAAGGAATTTGTGGAAAGCCATGATTACTTACATCCTGAATAGGCATAAACAAATACAAAAGCCAATAGGATATGTGGGTAATATAATGGTTAAGCCAGTGTTGTCCTGGTCTGTTATATTCACTTTCACTAATACCCTTGGAAAAAAGCAATTGATTTCTTGTACTGCAGCTGGAGGTTAAATGGCAGAATGAACTGGAATCTCTGCTTTTAGGTCTATAAGAAAGACAACTCAAAACAGTTTCCGTCACCTTCTCTGAAAAGAATTTCACAATTTTCTAAAAATGAAAATTTATTAAACCATAGACATGAGTTAATGGTTTTTTTGCCAACATCAACAAATTTTTGCATTAAATAATTAGAAAAATTTAAAGAAAATTTTAAATTTCATAGTCTATTAAGAGGTTTAAAAGCTTAACTCAATCATAGGATAAAAAAACCTTTATGAAGTCATCAAAAAAACAAATTGTAGTTCAATACGACGCATTTATATACAAACAACCCTTTTAGAAAAAAAAAAAATCTTTAGACATTTAATGGCATAACACGATTAATGCCAATAACTCTGTCGATGAAACAGACTAGATGATATGTATCTACTGAATATCATCATTAAACTTTGAATATTGACTCTGACCATACGTGACGACCTCTTTCCAAAGGTAACTAATATGTTGATACAAATTGTTATACTAATTAATTTTCATGGTTCCTAAATTTTCGCTTGGAGGGATTGTCAGGGCTTGATACATTAATTTCAACTTAATTTCAATAGTTCAGTATTTGAGGTTTTTGGCTTTTGTTTTGAAACACAGAGAACTCTTACGTAAAGGAAGGAATCATTTTTTTTTAGTCACTATAAATTGGGTTAAGTTTCAGAGGAAAGTAGGAATCCATCTGAAGTCTGACAGAAGTCCGTCAGAGTTTGTCAGCGTCGTCAGAGCAAACGAGTCAGTCAGTCGAGTCAGAGGCAAACCGGAAAGAGTCGTTCAGGCAATTGTTACAAGACATTGAATTAGAACACTGGTTTGACCAACTGGTCAAAAAATGTTAGTGTTAACTTTAACAATACTAAATACTTCTGAAGCTATTCTGTTTGTAATAAATGTTTGTTATGAATATCCCGAGATGTTCAATTCTTTTTGTATTTTATGAACAGAAAGAAATAAATACAAAAAAAGGAAAGGAATAAATTTATATGTGAGATAGAGGGGTATTTGAAAAGAAAGAAAGGGGGTAGGACCTTATGCAAGAAAGAAAAGAAAAAAGAACTGACAAACAAGAGAGCCCAAAGTCTAGACTAAAACCTTTAAATTTTTATTTTTAAAAATTTGAGAAAAATCCCCACAAATATATATGCTAGAATAGGTTAACTTATTCATAATGAGTTCATAATTAAAGCATACATATGAACATTGTTCTCTTTAAAAATTAACATTCCCTGTTTCAGTTATCTGACTGTCCTTTTAATCTTAAATATTGGAAAATCCCTATTTTAAAACTTATATCCTCTTTTTTTTAGAGGATGAAAACAAAATACTCCAAATGTCTATCCAAATGTACCTGGTTTGAAAAGTCTTTAGTTTTAAAATATATTCAAAAATTCCGTAAATTCCAAGGTAAACACACAGAAAGTTATGCTGGAACAATGAGATTTCACTAGACCATAGATAGATAGATGAAAAGGACTGAGATAGATAGATAGATAGCCCTTAGATAGATAGATATAACCTTACACTGAAGAGGTCAACAAAAAAACAGTCTAGGGAATGTTTATTTGAAACACCATATTTGACGGCAGACATGACAAATACTGAAAATGTAAAATCAATTTAAAAGATAGAACAGCCAACGGGATAGTTATGGATTTCCCAAGGCCATTACATTATGAGGCCATTTTTTTTCTCTGGTATTTATGCATGCACCCAAACTGATGCAATATTATTTATTCAAACGACAATTTATTATTGTTATTACTGAACTTACAAAATTTTTATCGTCCATATACACCTTCTTATATATCAACTTATTCCATTGTACCTAAATTTGCTAGAAAAAATTATCATTATTAACTTGTGTTTGAAGTACAAAAAACGGGACCTGAGAAACAAGAGAGAGAGAGGAGAGAGAAAGAGGGAGACTAAAGGAGAGAGAGAGAGAGAGAGAGAGGAGAGGAGAGATAGATGAATAGATGCAATAAAGAAATATCGAACAGCTCGTTTTGCCTGTTTAGAGACCAAACAGAAAGTGAAAAGATTAGAAATGGCAACAAGGTCTGATCAATTTTGACAGTTTTAACTGGCCTCCACGAAGTTTTGACCGTTTCTTCTGGAACTTTCTTCCAGCTTTATGCTTTTTCAGCCAACTTTAATCTGCAAAGATTTGAATGCAATGTCAATCGTTATCTAGCTGTTTCTCGATTAGTCTTTTTCTTTCAAACCATCTACGTTTCTGATTTTGAAATTCTCTCAACGCCGAACCTAAGGTGCGTCTTAGTGGCTTTACTGACAGTAACTTTATGACCTGAAAAAAACTAAAGCTGTTGATCGTATGTCGTCTATACATTTGAACAAATGCTTCCCATTTTAGGTTGTTGGAACTATTGTCAACAAAGCCAGGGAAATAAGTCTGGATGTAATTCGAGTCAAAATTACTCAATAACCTCATCACAGAATGGAAATTGTAACAAGGTGCATACATAATGCAAAGAATTCAGTGAATACACAAAAATGAAAATAACGCAATAATGATAACGAAGCTATAAGCAGAAATTCATTCAACCTATACAGGGATAATAACAACAAAATTTGCAATATGGCTCTGGTAAAAGCATAAATGATAACGTAAAAAGAATTGCAATATGAGCACTGATAAAAATGGTTGCTGAAACATTAGATTTATAATACTCAGAAAATCATACACAGATGTCCCCGAGGTGAATAAAGGCGTTAGTTAGATCAATGCTTGGGACCCAAAGAGTGTAATTCAATGCCAGTTAAGAGCGTGGAGAATTTTCAGAGGAAATTGGAGATACTTTGGTACTTTGGCATCCATTAAACTTGGCACGTAGAACTAGAACAACTACCCCAGGAGGAATAAAGGGTTAAGTTCGACATACCAATCACCTGAAGAAGGCCGAAACGTTGTAATAAATATGGCAAAAAAGATGTGG
>CAHIKZ030004431.1:0-27420 GCA_903632075.3 Acanthosepion pharaonis | reverse complement strand
TTATGTTTAAAAGTTTTGGACTAGTTTTCAACGTTTTCAACGCTTACTTCAAAATTTAAATAACTTTGTGAAAACATTATAAAATCAATGAAATTATAGATAAACGATATGTAATCGATCAAAACATATTGATTTTAACTAGTTTCTAAAAGTTTTGACACAGGTACATTACAAATTTTATGTTTTACAAAGGTTTACAATACATAGTGATTTACGTGCAAAAGCAAGCTGTTTGGACTAGTTTTTCAACGTTTTCAACGCTTACTTCAAATTTAAATAACTTTTGTGAAAACATTATAAAGTCAATGAAATTATAGATAAACGATATGTAATCGATCAAAACATATTGATTTTAACTAGTTTCTAAAGTTTTGACACAGGTACATTACAAATTTTATGTTTTACAAAGGTTTACAATACATAGTGATTTACGTGCAAAAAGCAAGCTGTTTGGACTAGTTTTTCAACGTTTTCAACGCTTACTTCAAAATTTAAATAACTTTGTGAAAACATTATAAAGTCAATGAAATTATAGATAAACGATATGTAATCGATCAAAACATATTGATTTTAACTAGTTTCTAAAATTTTGACACAGGTACATTACAAATTTTATGTTTTACAAAGGTTTACAATACATAGTGATTTACGTGCAAAAGCAAGCTGTTTGGACTAGTTTTTCAACGTTTTCAACGCTTACTTCAAAATTTAAATAACTTTGTGAAAACATTATAAAGTCAATGAAATTATAGATAAACGATATGTAATCGATCAAAACATATTGATTTCAACTAGTTTCTAAAGTTTTGACACAGGTACATTACAAATTTTATGTTTTTACAAAGGTTTACAATACATAGTGATTTACGTGCAAAAGCAAGCTGTTTGGACTAGTTTTCAACGTTTTCAACGCTTACTTCAAAATTTAAATAACTTTGTGAAAACATTATAAAGTCAATGAAATTATAGATAAACGATATGTAATCGATCAAAACATATTGATTTTAACTAGTTTCTAAAGTTTTGACACAGTTACATTACAAATTTTATGTTTTACAAAGGTTTACAATACATAGTGATTTACGTGCAAAAGCAAGCTGTTTGGACTAGTTTTCAACGTTTTCAACGCTTACTTCAAAATTTAAATAACTTTGTGAAAACATTATAAAGTCAATGAAATTATAGATAAACGATATGTAATCGATCAAAACATATTGATTTTAACTAGTTTCTAAAGTTTTGACACAGGTACATTACAAATTTTATGTTTTACAAAGGTTTACAATACATAGTGATTTACGTGCAAAAGCAAGCTGTTTGGACTAGTTTTTCAACGTTTTCAACGCTTACTTCAAAATTTAAATAACTTTGTGAAAACATTATAAAGTCAATGAAATTATAGATAAACGATATGTAATCGATCAAAACATATTGATTTCAACTAGTTTCTAAAGTTTTGACACAGGTACATTACAAATTTTATGTTTTACAAAGGTTTACAATACATAGTGATTTACGTGCAAAAGCAAGCTGTTTGGACTAGTTTTTCAACGTTTTCAACGCTTACTTCAAAATTTAAATAACTTTGTGAAAACATTATAAAGTCAATGAAATTATAGATAAACGATATGTAATCGATCAAAACATATTGATTTTAACTAGTTTCTAAAGTTTTGACACAGGTACATTACAAATTTTATGTTTTACAAAGGTTTACAATACATAGTGATTTACGTGCAAAAAAGCAAGCTGTTTGGACTAGTTTTTCAACGTTTTCAACGCTTACTTCAAAAATTTAAATAACTTTGTGAAAACATTATAAAGTCAATGAAATTATAGATAAACGATATGTAATCGATCAAAACATATTGATTTTAACTAGTTTCTAAAGTTTTGACACAGGTACATTACAAATTTTATGTTTTACAAAGGTTTACAATACATAGTGATTTACGTGCAAAAGCAAGCTGTTTGGACTAGTTTTCAACGTTTTCAACGCTTACTTCAAAATTTAAATAACTTTGTGAAAACATTATAAAGTCAATGAAATTATAGATAAACGATATGTAATCGATCAAAACATATTGATTTTTACTAGTTTCTAAAGTTTTGACACAGTTACATTACAAATTTTATGTTTTTTTAAAGGTTTACAATACATAGTGATTTACGTGCAAAAGCAAGCTGTTTGGACTAGTTTTTCAACGTTTTCAACGCTTACTTCAAAATTTAAATAACTTTGTGAAAACATTATAAAGTCAATGAAATTATAGATAAACGATATGTAATCGATCAAAACATATTGATTTTAACTAGTTTCTAAAGTTTTTTCACACAGGTACATTACAAATTTTATGTTTTACAAAAGGTTTACAATACATAGTGATTTACGTGCAAAAGCAAGCTGTTTGGACTAGTTTTTCAACGTTTTCAACGCTTACTTCAAAATTTAAATAACTTTGTGAAAACATTATAAAGTCAATGAAATTATAGATAAACGATATGTAATCGATCAAAACATATTGATTTTAACTAGTTTCTAAAGTTTTGACACAGGTACATTACAAATTTTATGTTTTACAAAGGTTTACAATACATAGTGATTTACGTGCAAAAGCAAGCTGTTTGGACTAGTTTTTCAACGTTTTCAACGCTTACTTCAAAATTTAAATAACTTTGTGAAAACATTATAAAGTCAATGAAATTATAGATAAACGATATGTAATCGATCAAAACATATTGATTTTAACTAGTTTCTAAAGTTTTGACACAGGTACATTACAAATTTTATGTTTTACAAAGGTTTACAATACATAGTGATTTACGTGCAAAAGCAAGCTGTTTGGACTAGTTTTTCAACGTTTTCAACGCTTACTTCAAAATTTAAATAACTTTGTGGAAACATTATAAAGTCAATGAAATTATAGATAAACGATATGTAATCGATCAAAACATATTGATTTTAACTAGTTTCTAAAGTTTTGACACAGTTACATTACAAATTTTATGTTTTACAAAGGTTTACAATACATAGTGATTTACGTGCAAAAAGCAAGCTGTTTGGACTAGTTTTTCAACGTTTTCAACGCTTACTTCAAAATTTAAATAACTTTGTGGAAAACATTATAAAGTCAATGAAATTATAGATAAACGATATGTAATCGATCAAAACATATTGATTTTAACTAGTTTCTAAAGTTTTGACACAGGTACATTACAAATTTTATGTTTTACAAAGGTTTACAATACATAGTGATTTACGTGCAAAAAGCAAGCTGTTTGGACTAGTTTTTCAACGTTTTCAACGCTTACTTCAAAATTTAAATAACTTTGTGAAACATTATAAAGTCAATGAAATTATAGATAAACGATATGTAATCGATCAAAACATATTGATTTTTTAACTAGTTTCTAAAGTTTTGACACAGGTACATTACAAATTTTATGTTTTACAAAGGTTTACAATACATAGTGATTTACGTGCAAAAGCAAGCTGTTTGGACTAGTTTTCAACGTTTTCAACGCTTACTTCAAAATTTAAATAACTTTGTGAAAACATTATAAAGTCAATGAAATTATAGATAAACGATATGTAATCGATCAAAACATATTGATTTTAACTAGTTTCTAAAGTTTTGACACAGTTACATTACAAATTTTATGTTTTACAAAGGTTTACAATACATAGTGATTTACGTGCAAAAAAGCAAGCTGTTTGGACTAGTTTTTCAACGTTTTCAACGCTTACTTCAAAATTTAAATAACTTTGTGAAAACATTATAAAGTCAATGAAATTATAGATAAACGATATGTAATCGATCAAAACATATTGATTTCAACTAGTTTCTAAAGTTTTGACACAGGTACATTACAAATTTTATGTTTTACAAAGGTTTACAATACATAGTGATTTACGTGCAAAAGCAAGCTGTTTGGACTAGTTTTTCAACGTTTTCAACGCTTACTTCAAAATTTAAATAACTTTGTGAAAACATTATAAAGTCAATGAAATTATAGATAAACGATATGTAATCGATCAAAACATATTGATTTTAACTAGTTTCTAAAGTTTTGACACAGTTACATTACAAATTTTATGTTTTACAAAGGTTTACAATACATAGTGATTTACGTGCAAAAGCAAGCTGTTTGGACTAGTTTTTCAACGTTTTCAACGCTTACTTCAAAATTTAAATAACTTTGTGAAAACATTATAAAGTCAATGAAATTATAGATAAACGATATGTAATCGATCAAAACATATTGATTTTAACTAGTTTCTAAAGTTTTGACACAGGTACATTACAAATTTTATGTTTTACAAAGGTTTACAATACATAGTGATTTACGTGCAAAAAGCAAGCTGTTTGGACTAGTTTTTCAACGTTTTCAACGCTTACTTCAAAATTTAAATAACTTTGTGAAAACATTATAAAGTCAATGAAATTATAGATAAACGATATGTAATCGATCAAAACATATTGATTTTAACTAGTTTCTAAAGTTTTGACACAGTTACATTACAAATTTTATGTTTTACAAAGGTTTACAATACATAGTGATTTACGTGCAAAAGCAAGCTGTTTGGACTAGTTTTTTCAACGTTTTCAACGCTTACTTCAAAATTTAAATAACTTTGTGGAAAACATTATAAAGTCAATGAAATTATAGATAAACGATATGTAATCGATCAAAACATATTGATTTTAACTAGTTTCTAAAGTTTTTGACACAGGTACATTACAAATTTTATGTTTTACAAAGGTTTACAATACATAGTGATTTACGTGCAAAAAAAGCAAGCTGTTTGGACTAGTTTTCAACGTTTTCAACGCTTACTTCAAAATTTAAATAACTTTGTGAAAACATTATAAAGTCAATGAAATTATAGATAAACGATATGTAATCGATCAAAACATATTGATTTCAACTAGTTTCTAAAGTTTTGACACAGGTACATTACAAATTTTATGTTTTACAAAAGGTTTACAATACATAGTGATTTACGTGCAAAAGCAAGCTGTTTGGACTAGTTTTTCAACGTTTTCAACGCTTACTTCAAAATTTAAATAACTTTGTGAAAACATTATAAAGTCAATGAAATTATAGATAAACGATATGTAATCGATCAAAACATATTGATTTTAACTAGTTTCTAAAGTTTTGACACAGGTACATTACAAATTTTATGTTTTACAAAGGTTTACAATACATAGTGATTTACGTGCAAAAGCAAGCTGTTTGGACTAGTTTTTCAACGTTTTCAACGCTTACTTCAAAATTTAAATAACTTTGTGAAAACATTATAAAGTCAATGAAATTATAGATAAACGATATGTAATCGATCAAAACATATTGATTTTAACTAGTTTCTAAAGTTTTGACACAGGTACATTACAAATTTTATGTTTTACAAAGGTTTACAATACATAGTGATTTACGTGCAAAAGCAAGCTGTTTGGACTAGTTTTTCAACGTTTTCAACGCTTACTTCAAAATTTAAATAACTTTGTGAAAACATTATAAAAGTCAATGAAATTATAGATAAACGATATGTAATCGATCAAAACATATTGATTTTAACTAGTTTCTAAAGTTTTGACACAGGTACATTACAAATTTTATGTTTTACAAAGGTTTACAATACATAGTGATTTACGTGCAAAAGCAAGCTGTTTGGACTAGTTTTTCAACGTTTTTCAACGCTTACTTCAAAATTTAAATAACTTTGTGAAAACATTATAAAGTCAATGAAATTATAGATAAACGATATGTAATCGATCAAAACATATTGATTTTAACTAGTTTCTAAAGTTTTGACACAGTTACATTACAAATTTTATGTTTTACAAAGGTTTACAATACATAGTGATTTACGTGCAAAAGCAAGCTGTTTGGACTAGTTTTTCAACGTTTTCAACGCTTACTTCAAAATTTAAATAACTTTGTGAAAACATTATAAAGTCAATGAAATTATAGATAAACGATATGTAATCGATCAAAACATATTGATTTTAACTAGTTTCTAAAGTTTTGACACAGGTACATTACAAATTTTATGTTTTACAAAGGTTTACAATACATAGTGATTTACGTGCAAAAAAGCAAGCTGTTTGGACTAGTTTTTCAACGTTTTCAACGCTTACTTCAAAATTTAAATAACTTTGTGAAAACATTATAAAGTCAATGAAATTATAGATAAACGATATGTAATCGATCAAAACATATTGATTTTAACTAGTTTCTAAAGTTTTTTGACACAGTTACATTACAAATTTTATGTTTTACAAAGGTTTACAATACATAGTGATTTACGTGCAAAAAAGCAAGCTGTTTGGACTAGTTTTTCAACGTTTTCAACGCTTACTTCAAAATTTAAATAACTTTGTGGAAACATTATAAAGTCAATGAAATTATAGATAAACGATATGTAATCGATCAAAACATATTGATTTTAACTAGTTTCTAAAGTTTTGACACAGGTACATTACAAATTTTATGTTTTACAAAAGGTTTACAATACATAGTGATTTACGTGCAAAAGCAAGCTGTTTGGACTAGTTTTTCAACGTTTTCAACGCTTACTTCAAAATTTAAATAACTTTGTGAAAACATTATAAAGTCAATGAAATTATAGATAAACGATATGTAATCGATCAAAACATATTGATTTTAACTAGTTTCTAAGGTTTTGACACAGTTACATTACAAATTTTATGTTTTACAAAGGTTTACAATACATAGTGATTTACGTGCAAAAGCAAGCTGTTTGGACTAGTTTTTCAACGTTTTCAACGCTTACTTCAAAATTTAAATAACTTTGTGAAAACATTATAAAGTCAATGAAATTATAGATAAACGATATGTAATCGATCAAAACATATTGATTTTAACTAGTTTCTAAAGTTTTGACACAGTAACATTACAAATTTTATGTTTTACAAAGATTTACAATACGTAGTGTTTTACGTTGAAATGCAAGCTGTTTGGACTAGTTTTTCAACGTTTTCCACGCTTGCTTCAAAATTTAAATAACTTTGTGGAAACATTATAAAGTCAATGAAATTATAGATAAACGATATGTAATCGATCAAAACATATTGATTTTAACTAGTTTCTAAAGTTTTGACACAGGTACATTACAAATTTTATGTTTTACAAAGGTTTACAATACATAGTGATTTACGTGCAAAAAAGCAGCTGTTTGGACTAGTTTTTCAACGTTTTCAACGCTTACTTCAAAATTTAAATAACTTTGTGAAAACATTATAAAGTCAATGAAATTATAGATAAACGATATGTAATCGATCAAAACATATTGATTTTAACTAGTTTCTAAAGTTTTGACACAGGTACATTACAAATTTTATGTTTTACAAAGGTTTACAATACATAGTGATTTACGTGCAAAAGCAAGCTGTTTGGACTAGTTTTTCAACGTTTTCAACGCTTACTTCAAAATTTAAATAACTTTGTGAAAACATTATAAAGTCAATGAAATTATAGATAAACGATATGTAATCGATCAAAACATATTGATTTTAACTAGTTTCTAAAGTTTTGACACAGGTACATTACAAATTTTATGTTTTACAAAGGTTTACAATACATAGTGATTTACGTGCAAAAAGCAAGCTGTTTGGACTAGTTTTTCAACGTTTTCAACGCTTACTTCAAAATTTAAATAACTTTGTGAAAACATTATAAAGTCAATGAAATTATAGATAAACGATATGTAATCGATCAAAACATATTGATTTTAACTAGTTTCTAAAGTTTTGACACAGGTTACATTACAAATTTTATGTTTTTACAAAGGTTTACAATACATAGTGATTTACGTGCAAAAGCAAGCTGTTTGGACTAGTTTTTCAACGTTTTCAACGCTTACTTCAAAATTTAAATAACTTTGTGAAAACATTATAAAGTCAATGAAATTATAGATAAACGATATGTAATCGATCAAAACATATTGATTTTAACTAGTTTCTAAAGTTTTGACACAGGTACATTACAAATTTTATGTTTTACAAAGGTTTACAATACATAGTGATTTACGTGCAAAAAGCAAGCTGTTTGGACTAGTTTTTCAACGTTTTCAACGCTTACTTCAAAATTTAAATAACTTTGTGAAAACATTATAAAGTCAATGAAATTATAGATAAACGATATGTAATCGATCAAAACATATTGATTTTAACTAGTTTCTAAAGTTTTGACACAGTTACATTACAAATTTTATGTTTTACAAAGGTTTACAATACATAGTGATTTACGTGCAAAAAGCAAGCTGTTTGGACTAGTTTTTCAACGTTTTCAACGCTTACTTCAAAATTTAAATAACTTTGTGAAAACATTATAAAGTCAATGAAATTATAGATAAACGATATGTAATCGATCAAAACATATTGATTTTAACTAGTTTCTAAAGTTTTGACACAGTTACATTACAAATTTTATGTTTTACAAAGGTTTACAATACATAGTGATTTACGTGCAAAAGCAAGCTGTTTGGACTAGTTTTTCAACGTTTTCAACGCTTACTTCAAAATTTAAATAACTTTGTGAAAACATTATAAAGTCAATGAAATTATAGATAAACGATATGTAATCGATCAAAACATATTGATTTTAACTAGTTTCTAAAGTTTTGACACAGGTACATTACAAATTTTATGTTTTACAAAGGTTTACAATACATAGTGATTTACGTGCAAAAAGCAAGCTGTTTGGACTAGTTTTTCAACGTTTTCAACGCTTACTTCAAAAATTTAAATAACTTTGTGAAAACATTATAAAGTCAATGAAATTATAGATAAACGATATGTAATCGATCAAAACATATTGATTTTAACTAGTTTCTAAAGTTTTGACACAGGTACATTACAAATTTTATGTTTTACAAAGGTTTACAATACATAGTGATTTACGTGCAAAAGCAAGCTGTTTGGACTAGTTTTTCAACGTTTTCAACGCTTACTTCAAAATTTAAATAACTTTGTGGAAACATTATAAAGTCAATGAAATTATAGATAAACGATATGTAATCGATCAAAACATATTGATTTTAACTAGTTTCTAAAGTTTTGACACAGTTACATTACAAATTTTATGTTTTACAAAAGGTTTACAATACATAGTGATTTACGTGCAAAAAAGCAAGCTGTTTGGACTAGTTTTTCAACGTTTTCAACGCTTACTTCAAAATTTAAATAACTTTGTGAAAACATTATAAAGTCAATGAAATTATAGATAAACGATATGTAATCGATCAAAACATATTGATTTTAACTAGTTTCTAAAGTTTTGACACAGGTACATTACAAATTTTATGTTTTACAAAGGTTTACAATACATAGTGATTTACGTGCAAAAGCAAGCTGTTTGGACTAGTTTTTCAACGTTTTCAACGCTTACTTCAAAATTTAAATAACTTTGGAAAACATTATAAAGTCAATGAAATTATAGATAAACGATATGTAATCGATCAAAACATATTGATTTTAACTAGTTTCTAAAGTTTTGACACAGGTACATTACAAATTTTATGTTTTACAAAGGTTTACAATACATAGTGATTTACGTGCAAAAGCAAGCTGTTTGGACTAGTTTTTCAACGTTTTCAACGCTTACTTCAAAATTTAAATAACTTTGTGAAAACATTATAAAAAATCAATGAAATTATAGATAAACGATATGTAATCGATCAAAACATATTGATTTTAACTAGTTTCTAAAGTTTTGACACAGTTACATTACAAATTTTATGTTTTACAAAGGTTTACAATACATAGTGATTTACGTGCAAAAGCAAGCTGTTTGGACTAGTTTTTCAACGTTTTCAACGCTTACTTCAAAATTTAAATAACTTTGTGAAACATTATAAAGTCAATGAAATTATAGATAAACGATATGTAATCGATCAAAACATATTGATTTTAACTAGTTTCTAAAGTTTTGACACAGTTACATTACAAATTTTATGTTTTACAAAGGTTTACAATACATAGTGATTTACGTGCAAAAAAGCAAGCTGTTTGGACTAGTTTTTCAACGTTTTCAACGCTTACTTCAAAATTTAAATAACTTTTGTGAAAACATTATAAAGTCAATGAAATTATAGATAAACGATATGTAATCGATCAAAACATATTGATTTTTAACTAGTTTCTAAAGTTTTGACACAGTTACATTACAAATTTTATGTTTTACAAAGTTTTACAATACATAGTGATTTACGTGCAAAAAGCAAGCTGTTTGGACTAGTTTTTCAACGTTTTCAACGCTTACTTCAAAATTTAAATAACTTTGTGAAAACATTATAAAGTCAATGAAATTATAGATAAACGATATGTAATCGATCAAAACATATTGATTTTAACTAGTTTCTAAAGTTTTGACACAGTTACATTACAAATTTTATGTTTTACAAAGGTTTACAATACATAGTGATTTACGTGCAAAAGCAAGCTGTTTGGACTAGTTTTTCAACGTTTTCAACGCTTACTTCAAAATTTAAATAACTTTGTGAAAACATTATAAAGTCAATGAAATTATAGATAAACGATATGTAATCGATCAAAACATATTGATTTTAACTAGTTTCTAAAGTTTTTGACACAGGTACATTACAAATTTTATGTTTTACAAAGGTTTACAATACATAGTGATTTACGTGCAAAAGCAAGCTGTTTGGACTAGTTTTTCAACGTTTTCAACGCTTACTTCAAAATTTAAATAACTTTGTGAAAACATTATAAAGTCAATGAAATTATAGATAAACGATATGTAATCGATCAAAACATATTGATTTTAACTAGTTTCTAAAGTTTTGACACAGGTTACATTACAAATTTTATGTTTTACAAAGGTTTACAATACATAGTGATTTACGTGCAAAAAAAACAAGCTGTTTGGACTACTTTTTCAACGTTTTCAACGCTTACTTCAAAATTTAAATAACTTTGTGGAAACATTATAAAGTCAATGAAATTATAGATAAACGATATGTAATCGATCAAAACATATTGATTTTAACTAGTTTCTAAAGTTTTGACACAGTTACATTACAAATTTTATGTTTTACAAAGGTTTACAATACATAGTGATTTACGTGCAAAAGCAAGCTGTTTGGACTAGTTTTTCAACGTTTTCAACGCTTACTTCAAAATTTAAATAACTTTGTGAAAACATTATAAAGTCAATGAAATTATAGATAAACGATATGTAATCGATCAAAACATATTGATTTTAACTAGTTTCTAAAGTTTTGACACAGGTACATTACAAATTTTATGTTTTACAAAGGTTTACAATACATAGTGATTTACGTGCAAAAAAGCAAGCTGTTTGGACTAGTTTTTTCAACGTTTTCAACGCTTACTTCAAAATTTAAATAACTTTGTGGAAAACATTATAAAGTCAATGAAATTATAGATAAACGATATGTAATCGATCAAAACATATTGATTTTAACTAGTTTCTAAAGTTTTGACACAGTTACATTACAAATTTTATGTTTTACAAAGGTTTACAATACATAGTGATTTACGTGCAAAAAAGCAAGCTGTTTGGACTAGTTTTTCAACGTTTTCAACGCTTACTTCAAAATTTAAATAACTTTATGAAAACATTATAAAGTCAATGAAATTATAGATAAACGATATGTAATCGATCAAAACATATTGATTTTAACTAGTTTCTAAAGTTTTGACACAGGTACATTACAAATTTTATGTTTTACAAATGTTTACAATACATAGTGATTTACGTGCAAAAGAAAGCTGTTTGGACTAGTTTTTCAACGTTTTCAACGCTTACTTCAAAATTTAAATAACTTTGTGAAAACATTATAAAGTCAATGAAATTATAGATAAACGATATGTAATCGATCAAAACATATTGATTTTAACTAGTTTCTAAAGTTTTGACACAGGTACATTACAAATTTTATGTTTTACAAAGGTTTACAATACATAGTGATTTACGTGCAAAAAGCAAGCTGTTTGGACTAGTTTTTCAACGTTTTCAACGCTTACTTCAAAATTTAAATAACTTTGTGGAAACATTATAAAGTCAATGAAATTATAGATAAACGATATGTAATCGATCAAAACATATTGATTTTAACTAGTTTCTAAAGTTTTGACACAGTTTACATTACAAATTTTATGTTTTACAAAGGTTTACAATACATAGTGATTTACGTGCAAAAACAAGCTGTTTGGACTAGTTTTTTCAACGTTTTCAACGCTTACTTCAAAATTTAAATAACTTTGTGAAAACATTATAAAGTCAATGAAATTATAGATAAACGATATGTAATCGATCAAAACATATTGATTTTAACTAGTTTCTAAAGTTTTGACACAGGTACATTACAAATTTTATGTTTTACAAATGTTTACAATACATAGTGATTTACGTGCAAAAAGCAAGCTGTTTGGACTAGTTTTCAACGTTTTCAACGCTTAAAACAAAATTTAAATAACTTTTGAAAACATTATAAAGTCAATGAAATTATAGATAAACGATATGTAATCGATCAAAACATATTGATTTTAACTAGTTTCTAAAGTTTTGACACAATTTATCATTACAAATTTTTTATATGTTTTACAAAGGTTTACAATACATAGTGATTTACGTGCAAAAAGCAAGCTGTTTGGACTAGTTTTTCAACGTTTTCAACGCTTACTTCAAAATTTAAATAACTTTGTGAAAACATTATAAAAAATAATGAAATATAGATAAACGATATGCAATCGATCAAAACATATTGATTTTAACTAGTTTCTAAAGTTTTCACACAGGTACATTACAAATTTTATGTTTTACAAAGGTTTACAATAATAGTGATTTACGTGCAAAAGCAAGCTGTTTTGAGTTTTTCAACGTTTTCAACGCTTACTTTAAAAATTTAAATAACTTTGTGAAAAACATTATAAAGTCAATGAAATTATAGATAAACGATATATAATCGATGAAAACATATTGATTTTAACTAGTTTCTAATGTTTTGACACAGGTACATTACAAATTTTATGTTTTACAAAGGTTTACAATACATAGTGATTTAAATCAAAATGTTTTGGACTAGTTTTTCAACGTTTTCCATCTATAATTTCATTAAATAACTTTATAAACATTTAAAGTCAATGAAATTATATTTAAACATTATCAAAAGCGTTTTAAAACGTTTTAAAAACATAAACAGTTTGCTTTTAACGTAAATCACTTGTAAAACCTTTCAAAAAACATAAAATTTGTAATGTAATGAAAACTAGTTGAAAATCAATATGTTTTGATCGATTAATATCGTTTATCGATAATTTCATTGACTTTATAATGTTTTCAAAAAGTTATTTAAATTTTGAAGTAAAAGGTTTTCAATACATAGTGATTTACGTCCAAAAGCAAGCTGTTTGCTTTTTGAGTTTTTCAATTTTCACTTTGTAAAATTTAAATAACTTTTTTATAAAGTCAATGAAATTATAGATAAACGGTATGTAATCGAAAAACATTTTGATTTTAACTAGTTTCTAAAGTTTTATGTTTTGATCGAAATTTTATGTTTTACAAAGGTTTATCAATAATAGTGATTTACTTTAAATGTTTTTTTTCAACGTTTTCAACGCTTATTTTAAATTTTGTGAAAACATTATAAAGTCAAAAATTATAGATAAAAATTCCAAACAAAGTTTTGCTTTTTTACAAATTTTATGTTTTATGGTTTACAAACCTTGATTTACGTAAAACAAAAAATTTGTAATTTAACTGTTTTCAAAACTTTAAAAACTAGTTTGTGAAAACAATATGTTTTGAAATTTTACATATTTTATCTATAATTTTATTGAAAACATAATTTATTTTTACAAATTTTCAATTTTCAAAAGTTATTTAAATTTTGAAAATTTACGTTGAAAACGTTGAAAAACTAGTCCAAACAGCTTGCTTTTGCACGTTTTTCACTATGTATTGTAAACCTTTGTGAAAAACATATAAATTTGTAAACGGTACCTGTGTCGATCAAAACATATTTATTTTAACTAGTTTCTAAAATCAATATGTTTTGATCGATTACATATCGTTTATCTATAATTTCATTGACTTTATAATGTTTTCAAAAAGTTATTTAAATTTTGAAGTAAGCGTTGAAAATATTTGAAAAAATGAGTCCAAACAGCTTGCTTTTGCACGTAAATCACTATGTATTGTAAACCTTTGTAAAACATAAAATTTGTAATGTACCTGTGTCAAAACTTTAGAAACTAGTTAAAATCAATATGTTTTGATCGATTACATACCGTTTATCTATAATTTCATTGACTTTATAATGTTTTCACAAAGTTATTTAAATTTTGAAGTAAGCGTTGAAAACGTTGAAAAACTAGTCCAAACAGCTTGCTTTTGCACGTAAATCACTATGTATTGTAAACCTTTGTAAAACATAAAATTTGTAATGTACCAATATTTATTCTGCAAATGAAACAGAAATGTGGCACAAGGCCGAAATAGGGGAATGGGGAGAGGACGGTCTTCTTCTGTCTTAGTTTTAACTTAGCTAGCCGCAAACACTGACCCAATCGTACGGATAATATTCCTTACACCAAAACATCGCATTTATACGTACCTTTCAAACTACAAACACCATAATACCTCGTCTTCTCTATGAAAAAACTAACTAAACCCCATATATACAATACAAAGTCTGTGAGGGGAGGGAAATATAACAATAATTCTAAAAATTAACCCCAATGTTTATTTACAATATGAGCATAATCTATTTACATGAAACTAAGGAAAATATTATTAGTAATAAAACCCCCACAATCACCTAATGTGGCAATAATCCCATTTCTCTGGCCGAAATCAATGCGGGACTCTAATAGCATAATCATTCATTCATCTCACGTATTCACACTAACACGCACTCATTCAAACACAACAACAAATACGAAAGACACTCGCACGAAACGAAAGGCGTCCCGCATCCACCGGAGAACTGACATCACTGACCACCTAAAGAGGGAGGGGATGGGGAATTAAACTTAAAGAAAATAGGGACAAAAAGAAAAGGGACCAATGAGCATACATACCCTAGCTAAGTTAATTAAATAAAGGAAAAGAAACTAAAAAGTCAACAAACGAACCTAATCTAACCTAGTTTCTGGATGGGTTGCCCTAGTTCAACCCAGGAAAAGCAATATCCTAATGCCTAACCGGCATCAAAATGCCACTCAAGGTCAGCCCCTTTCACACGACACAAACGCGCAAGATGCACCCACCTTTTGCTGAATTCTGATGAAGGGAGCCGCCGCCTTTCCGTCCTAATCTTGACTTTAAGCTGATGCTTAAAGTACAAGATCAGTTGGGAAGAGGTAAACTTCTCACCTCCATAGAATCCCTTCTGTCGCGTCGTCCAAATCACGACTCTCATAACTCCTAGCAAGCAGTGGAACACATATTGTTCAGCCTTCGTCATCGGCGGTGCCACATTGCTACAAACGGAAGAGGATTGAAGGACAAACGGCTTTCCACGCAGCATGCGAACCATGAGGCCTTCAACGAACTTGCACAACGGCACTACCGCCCTGCACTGAAAAAAGGCGTGACACAGGGTCTCGACCTCTCCACTACAGCGACGGCAGTTTGGAGAATTTTCCAAGCCAGCTGAACAAAGTCTTTTGGCGACCCAGAGGGCCCCACGAATCATCAGCCAGGTGAGTGATGCCTCATCGTTAGTGAGACATTTCAACCCGGGCGCCCAAGGCCATATTGAGCGAGCCTGCTGCCTCGTAAGACCGAGACTGTCAATCAGATTATCATGAACGGACCCCTGACTAACACTTGATATAATGCCCGAAGAGACAACGCCTGGACGTTGGAGAGGCCATCCGACGCCCTTAAGAGGCGCTTCAGAGCAAGACGACATTCGCGATAGAAGGAGCATTCGGCTCGGGGTAAACGGCGGGCCTCTTCCTCGCACGAGTGCACACTTCTCAGGGATGGGAAGTTCTTACGGGCGTCTTCCTTCCAGAAGGCGCCCTCCTCATCCGGTTCGCGACACATTCGATCTAGAAATCTAATGCGAAGCATATGTTGACGAATCTCAATGCTTGGCATGCCCAGACCGCCTTCAGAAGGATGAAGGCAACAGATCCCCAGTGACTCTGGCGGCCTTGCCTCCCCACAAGAAGGAGAACAAGAGCCTCACTAACGCCAGCAAAGTGCCACACGGAAGTGGAAGCACCGAGAGTCGGTAAAGGAGAATTGGATAGATGTGTGAAACACAAACTTCCGCCTTCCCCTTTAAGGAAAGATTCCTCCGAGACCACAAATTAATTGCGATCTCGGCCTTCCCTCGGACCTCCGACCAATTCATTCCCAACTGGAGATCAGGACCGAACCAGACGCCGAGAATCTTGACCGGCCCATCCGTCCAGTGGAAAGGTCCGGGAAGAGAAACTCCCTTCCACGCACCCAACCGCAAGCCAACAGACTTATCGCGGTTGATCTTGGCCCCTGTCACCATCTCATAACAACTGATTTCTTTGCTGACTTCGTCAATCTCGGCTCTGCTCGACACAAGAGCCGAAACGTCGTCAGCATAGGCAGAATACCTGGCCGATGTGCTACCACCGGGCAGAGTAATTCCGCGTAGGACCGGATTCGCCTTTAACTTGCGAAGGAAAGGTTCCAACGCAAGAACGTAAAGCAACGGCGACAACGGACAACCTTGACGAATGGAGCGAGACAATACGAAAGGCTCCGATCGTACCCCATTCACTTCCACCAGCGCACCGGGAGTCGCATACAGAAGTCGGATCCAGGTGCGAAAGTACGGCCCGAAACCGGCCGCCGAAAGAACAGCCTCCAGAAACCGATGGTCAACCCTATCGAAGGCCTTGGACTGATCTAAATTGATCAGCGCGGCTTCGCTGTCGACTTGCTCAATGATCAGGCGTACCATATGAAGATTGTCCTGAATCGTCCTACCCTTCACAGCACAAGTCTGTTCCGAGCCAATCAGACGAGACAGGACAACCTGCAAACGGTTAGCCAAGACCTTAGCCAAAATCTTTAACTCTGTGTTTAACATAGTTAAAGGGCGAAAGTTACCTAACCCATCCCCACCGTTTTTGTCCTTGCGTAACAACTTGATCACGCCCCTGGTGAAGCGTTGGGGTATAGACCCCTGCTTCATCCAGTTGCCAAAAATCAGTGCCAGCAGCGGAACAAAGACGGGCGACTGCCTCAAGTACACTTCATACGGAAGACCATCTAGCCCCGGAGATTTGTCCAGGCCAACCTGTTTCAACGCTTCCCAGATTTCCGACTCTGAAATGGGACCCTCGCACCTAGCTGCTTCAGCTGCCTCGAGGCAGGGAAAGTCAGCTAAATAGGCGTCGAACTGAGCAGGGCTCAGACCGGGCTCCCTGGTAAAAAGATCCTGAAAGTAGTCACGAAAAGCCTCACATATGCCCTCGTTTGTAGTCACAGTCCGATTATCCGGCAATGTGACGCACGCAATATGTCGACGTGATGCATTCCGAGCTTCCTCTGCGCGCAATTCAGCGGCCATATTCGTTGCCTCAGGGGACATTCTTTTTAACCTAGCTCTAACTACCAGAGCTTGATCCTTCTTGATAAGCAAGGAGGCCAACTCTGCCTTAGCTAAAGCTATGTCCCCACTATCACGGGATTTGACTGCCCGATCAACCTTCTGCTCTAAAGCCGTTTGCGCCGCTAATCTATCTAGATTGAGCCGACGACTATAATCAGCAGCAAACGTTCTAATTTTGGATTTTAATTTATCCCACCAGGCATTTCCCACAACCGCTCCCGTCAGTTCCCTCTGTATCATTAGTAGCAGCTGGTCCCGGAAATCTTGCTCACCAAATAATGATGAGTTTAATTTCCAGTAACCAGCCATCCTAACCTTAGGTTTATCTAAGTTTACACGGACCCGGACAAGCCTATGATCCGTATAAACTATCTCATGGAAACTTGGACACCCTAAGAGCCCTACATCGACTCTCTTAACTAAGACTCGGTCTAGATAACTAGCCGAGCCGCCACTATTAGTCCAAGTCCACACTACCCCCGAGGGTGTTCGTTCCGGTACTTATCGACAAGATCAAACCCGTCGATAAAGTCCCGAAACTGTTTAACGCCCCGGTTGTTAGTACCCGAAAATGGCCCTATGCGATCTATATCGGGATCAAGGACGGCATTCCAATCACCCACTAAAACTACCCGCCGTGATGTCGTCAAAAACGGCTCGATCTGCCGAAACAAAGCAGGCCGCTCAGCATGGGCATTGGGCGCATAAACCCCAATGAGACGAAGAGCCTTATCCTTTATGGTAACGTCCAGCACGCAAAGTCTGCCCGCCGGATCCGCGAAGACAAGGACACACGCAGCCTTCAAAGACTTGCTTACCAGCCAAGAGACACCTCTCGAACGTCCATCAAAACAGGCTGAATAGAGGGAGAACCCCCTAGACAGTATGTTCTCATCGTCGTGAGTAAAAAACCGGGTCTCTTGTACACAACAAATATTCACCCCAAGACGCTGAAGGTCACGAGAGAGCCTCGCCCTGCGAGACTCCGACCTCAGGCCTCGGGCATTCAGACTTGCTAACCAGAGAGCCATGATGAAGACCGATTAGGGTTGCTCTCCTGCATTGAACATGGCCGGGGACAGGACACCAACGGCCTCTCCCAATGAGCCAGTACCCATCTCACTCTTGATGGTACCATCAGGAGACAGGCCGCCAATGTCCAGGGGAAGGTTAGTTTTAACGCTCTGTACAGGAGGGTGAACAAAAACTGGGAACCTCCCTGGACAGTATTGTCGCAGATCTTTCACCACCTCATCATCAAAGCACGCCATCGGAGGAAAACACTCAAAAGACTCGTTTGCTTCCGCCATCATGGCCCATAATGGTTTACCCACAGCTTTAGAATGGGACCACAGTGAGAACCCTCTTCGCTTTCGGGAAATTTTTTAGGGTTCTCTATGTCTAAGTTATTAAGTTTTTAAAATTAAGCAGAGTTTTTAAATTTTAATTTTTTTGGCCTGCTCTTCGACATCCTTCGATATTCGGCACACGTCTTCCCCTGTGCTGAAAAGTGGTTTGATTTTATTTTTTTTTTTTTCTGTTTCTCCCGGAGAATCCGTTGATGGACTACGTTGCCTTTTGGGGTGTTCCGTTTTAAGCGGGGAATTAATTGGTGTATTCTTTGGGGAAGGAGTAGGAGATGAAGTTTTCTTGGTCTTATTTGATTGTACTTTGGGATTTGAAGGTTGTTTTTTTTTTGGCACAGGGGAAGACGGTGCCGAAACAGAGAATCCTGGGTTTTTTCCTGGTCCTTGTCTCTTAGTTTTTAGTTCTTCTTTCAGTTGAATTAATTTTTCTTTTTTTTCGAAAGATGGCTCATATTTGAGCATGTCCTGTCGTAGTTTTTTTTGCAGATGAGACCGGAGAGTCGCCCTTTGCGCTGGTAGAGGGAGGGGACTGTGTGTGTCTTTTTGCTGTTGTAGGACGAGGTCCCGCTGTCTGGGTCTTCCTTTAGCCTTACCTTACGACCTGCCATTCCCCTCTTCCTTCCCCCCTAACCGCACTAGCGGCGGACAAAGGCTTTTCGGGGAATGGGGGCAGAGATTTAGACCCAACCGGGGATTTTTCACACCGGTCCTGGTCGCAGGTATGCCCACCACAGGCGAGACGGATTTAACAGACTCGACTAAAGGGGGATTTGGTTGGGCGGGGCCAGAACATCAGAGGCCTTCATCTCTGTGCAGGAAGAGGAAAGGTGACCAATCTTTCCACACTTCCAGCATGCCGGTTTACGCCCTGTTACTATAATTGGCATCTTCTGGCCCTCTAAATCCAGACAGTTGGGGATGGAGTAGAAGGCTTTTTGACTGATCATCAACTCGAAGCTCCATCCCCCGGTCAGATCGTCTGAGGAAGCATTGAGTATCTGACCAAACTGAGACAGATACGCGGCCAAATGCTCCCCGACAATATGACAAGGAACCTCAAATACTGATACCTTGGTCCTACGCCTGCCTTCGTATTCAGTTCGTAAAATGAGGTCTTTCGTTATGAGGTCCCTCGTCGCAGCATCCTCACAATCGGCAGGCGTGGGTAACAGTACGTCCCACAGGCAATAGCCTTTCCTTTTATGACTCGCTGAGGTTTGATGCCCAGCGAATTCAGGGTTTTTATAACAGTGTCTTTAGTGGAGCGACAAATCTTGCGCGAACGCTTGTCCACCACAAAGACTGACACAATTCTTTTCTCAACTTTCTTTAGCTCCACGGGATTGGACAAGAGCCCATCTGCTGTCACCAGATGTGCGTAGCTCTTGGCTTTCTCCAGGAACTCCGTCATGTTGATCTTGCATTTAGGCGGGGACTTCCAACATGAGGGCGTCTCTCCGACCGGGTCATTATTCGTAGTCACCATATTCATGTCTTCTTTGGTTTGACTTTTATCAGCTACCATACTATTAATGGTTTCTGCATTTTCACATTCTTGGTCAACCACACTTTTGTCATGTGACACTTCATTGCTTTCCGAATTTTTGCCAACTTGGGCTTCCGTAAATTTGTCAGGGAAAACATTCTTGGTTTCCGAATTTTCGCCAACTTGGGCTTCCTTAAATTTGTCAGGGAAAACATTCTTGGTTTCCGAATTTTGGCCACTTTCGGCCACCATAACTTCTTGAAAGTTATTTTCTTTGGTAGGATTATCGGCCACCACACCTTCCTTCTGTAAAGTGGGTTTCATTGGAGAAATTTCACCATTATCAGCCACCATACTTCTTTCACCACTACTTTTAACATTTTCCGAAGGGATCAAAATTTTTTTGGGTCTTCAGTATCTGTATCTGAATTTCCGGACGATTTGTCAGGAGGTTCATTTTTCTTTTTTTTTGTTCCAAATAAATCTTTTTCTGGCATTTTTGCCCATATTATTTTTTTCTTTCGCAATAAAAAAAATATAATTAAAAAAGAAGAGAATAATATAAAAAGAAAAGGGGGGGGTAAAAAAAGGAACATGTGTAAAAAAATCCAATGAACGGTAAAAAAAAAAAAAAACTAAAATTACAGACAAAGAATACAGACAAAACAACGAGGAAAAAACAAATTAATGCAAAAATAAATAAACAATTAACCAAACGACTACTAGAAATTTCTAGTCAGTCCGACAAACACAGGAAAAAAAAAAAAAAAAAGAAAATGTATAATTAACAAAGCAAACACAAATATTACACAAGCAAACAAAAACGAGGGGGGTAAAAAAAAATACGTATAAAAAAAACAATGAACGGTACAAACAGAAAATTAACAGCTACAAATTACAGGCAAAGGGTACGCAAACGAGAAAAGGACAAATTAAAGCAGAAATTTACAAAAGAACTTACGGAATGAAAATTAACAAACAAATTAACAAAACGATAAAACGGCTACTAGAAAAATTCTAGTCAGTCCGACAAAAACAATAAAAAATAAAAAAACGAAGATGTGTTTAACAAAGCAAAAATTAACAGATAGAACACAGAATATTTAACAAACATTAAAAAAAAGAACGTAAAAATTTTAACGTACAAATAAAACGTCAAACGTAAAATCAAAAAAGGCGGGAAATTACTGAAAAGAAAAATATAAGCAAATAAAAGACAAAAACCTTTGTCTAAAATAAAAAAAAAAAAAAAAACAAAAACTTTAACAAGTAAAGGTTAGTAAATAGTTAAAACGGAAAATGTTTCAAAAGAAACTAAACGTACTAACAGTTCAAAAAAACAATGTTTTTCGTCCAACAAGAACAACAATTTTCGTAATGTTTTCACAGTGAATTTGAAAACGTTGAAAAAAAAACTAGTCCAAACAGCTTGCTTTTGCACGTAAATCACTATGTATTGTAAAACCTTTGTAAAACATAAAATTTGTAATGTACCTGTGTCAAAACATTAGAAACTAGTTAAAATCAATATGTTTTGATCGATTACATACCGTTTATCTATAATTTCATTGACTTTATAATGTTTTCAAAAGTTATTTAAATTTTGAAGTAAGCGTTGAAAACGTTGAAAAAACTAGTCCAAACAGCTTGCTTTTTGCACGTAAATCACTATGTATTGTAAACCTTTGTAAAACATAAAATTTGTAATGTACCTGTGTCAAAACTTTAGAAACTAGTTAAAATCAATATGTTTTGATCGATTATATACCGTTTATCTATAATTTCATTGACTTTATAATGTTTTCACAAAGTTATTTAAATTTTGAAGTAAGCGTTGAAAACGTTGAAAAACTAGTCCAAACAGCTTGCTTTTGCACGTAAATCACTATGTATTGTAAACCTTTGTAAAACATAAAATTTGTAATGTACCTGTGTCAAAACATTAGAAACTAGTTAAAATCAATATGTTTTGATCGATTACATACCGTTTATCTATAATTTCATTGACTTTATAATGTTTTCACAAAGTTATTTAAATTTTGAAGTAAGCGTTGAAAACGTTGAAAAACTAGTCCAAACAGCTTGCTTTTGCACGTAAATCACTATGTATTGTAAACCTTTGTAAAACATAAAATTTGTAATGTACCTGTGTCAAAACTTTAGAAACTAGTTAAAATCAATATGTTTTGATCGATTACATATCGTTTATCTATAATTTCATTGACTTTATAATGTTTTCACAAAGTTATTTAAATTTTGAAGTAAGCGTTGAAAACGTTGAAAAACTAGTCCAAACAGCTTGCTTTTGCACGTAAATCACTATGTATTGTAAACCTTTGTAAAACATAAAATTTGTAATGTACCTGTGTCAAAACTTTAGAAACTAGTTAAAATCAATATGTTTTGATCGATTACATATCGTTTATCTATAATTTCATTGACTTTATAATGTTTTCACAAAAGTTATTTAAATTTTGAAGTAAGCGTTGAAAACGTTGAAAAACTAGTCCAAACAGCTTGCTTTTTGCACGTAAATCACTATGTATTGTAAACCTTTGTAAAACATAAAATTTGTAATGTACCTGTGTCAAAACATTAGAAACTAGTTAAAATCAATATGTTTTGATCGATTACATACCGTTTATCTATAATTTCATTGACTTTATAATGTTTTCACAAAGTTATTTAAATTTTGAAGTAAGCGTTGAAAACGTTGAAAAACTAGTCCAAACAGCTTGCTTTTTGCACGTAAATCACTATGTATTGTAAACCTTTGTAAAACATAAAATTTGTAATGTACCTGTGTCAAAACTTTAGAAACTAGTTAAAATCAATATGTTTTGATCGATTACATACCGTTTATCTATAATTTCATTGACTTTATAATGTTTTCACAAAGTTATTTAAATTTTGAAGTAAGCGTTGAAAACGTTGAAAAACTAGTCCAAACAGCTTGCTTTTTGCACGTAAATCACTATGTATTGTAAACCTTTGTAAAACATAAAATTTGTAATGTACCTGTGTCAAAACTTTAGAAACTAGTTAAAATCAATATGTTTTGATCGATTACATACCGTTTATCTATAATTTCATTGACTTTATAATGTTTTCACAAAGTTATTTAAATTTTGAAGTAAGCGTTGAAAACGTTGAAAAACTAGTCCAAACAGCTTGCTTTTTGCACGTAAATCACTATGTATTGTAAACCTTTGTAAAACATAAAATTTGTAATGTAACTGTGTCAAAACATTAGAAACTAGTTAAAATCAATATGTTTTGATCGATTACATACCGTTTATCTATAATTTCATTGACTTTATAATGTTTTCACAAAGTTATTTAAATTTTGAAGTAAGCGTTGAAAACGTTGAAAAACTAGTCCAAACAGCTTGCTTTTTGCACGTAAATCACTATGTATTGTAAACCTTTGTAAAACATAAAATTTGTAATGTACCTGTGTCAAAACTTTAGAAACTAGTTAAAATCAATATGTTTTGATCGATTACATACCGTTTATCTATAATTTCATTGACTTTATAATGTTTTCACAAAGTTATTTAAATTTTGAAGTAAGCGTTGAAAACGTTGAAAAACTAGTCCAAACAGCTTGCTTTTTGCACGTAAATCACTATGTATTGTAAACCTTTGTAAAACATAAAATTTGTAATGTACCTGTGTCAAAACATTAGAAACTAGTTAAAATCAATATGTTTTGATCGATTACATACCGTTTATCTATAATTTCATTGACTTTATAATGTTTTCACAAAAGTTATTTAAATTTTGAAGTAAGCGTTGAAAACGTTGAAAAACTAGTCCAAACAGCTTGCTTTTTGCACGTAAATCACTATGTATTGTAAACCTTTGTAAAACATAAAATTTGTAATGTACCTGTGTCAAAACTTTAGAAACTAGTTAAAATCAATATGTTTTGATCGATTACATACCGTTTATCTATAATTTCATTGACTTTATAATGTTTTCACAAAGTTATTTAAATTTTGAAGTAAGCGTTGAAAACGTTGAAAAACTAGTCCAAACAGCTTGCTTTTTGCACGTAAATCACTATGTATTGTAAACCTTTGTAAAACATAAAATTTGTAATGTACCTGTGTCAAAACTTTAGAAACTAGTTAAAATCAATATGTTTTGATCGATTACATACCGTTTATCTATAATTTCATTGACTTTATAATGTTTTCACAAAAGTTATTTAAATTTTGAAGTAAGCGTTGAAAACGTTGAAAAACTAGTCCAAACAGCTTGCTTTTTGCACGTAAATCACTATGTATTGTAAACCTTTTGTAAAACATAAAATTTGTAATGTACCTGTGTCAAAACTTTAGAAACTAGTTAAAATCAATATGTTTTGATCGATTACATATCGTTTATCTATAATTTCATTGACTTTATAATGTTTTCACAAAGTTATTTAAATTTTGAAGTAAGCGTTGAAAACGTTGAAAAACTAGTCCAAACAGCTTGCTTTTTGCACGTAAATCACTATGTATTGTAAACCTTTGTAAAACATAAAATTTGTAATGTAACTGTGTCAAAACATTAGAAACTAGTTAAAATCAATATGTTTTGATCGATTACATACCGTTTATCTATAATTTCATTGACTTTATAATGTTTTCACAAAGTTATTTAAATTTTGAAGTAAGCGTTGAAAACGTTGAAAAACTAGTTCAAACAGCTTGCTTTTTGCACGTAAATCACTATGTATTGTAAACCTTTGTAAAACATAAAATTTGTAATGTACCTGTGTCAAAACTTTAGAAACTAGTTAAAAATCAATATGTTTTGATCGATTACATACCGTTTATCTATAATTTCATTGACTTTATAATGTTTTCACAAAGTTATTTAAATTTTGAAGTAAGCGTTGAAAACGTTGAAAAAACTAGTCCAAACAGCTTGCTTTTTGCACGTAAATCACTATGTATTGTAAACCTTGTAAAACATAAAATTTGTAATGTACCTGTGTTCAAAACTTTAGAAACTAGTTAAAATCAATATGTTTTGATCGATTACATACCGTTTATCTATAATTTCATTGACTTTATAATGTTTTCACAAAGTTATTTAAATTTTGAAGTAAAAGCGTTGAAAACGTTGAAAACTAGTCCAAACAGCTTGCTTTTGCACGTAAATCACTATGTATTGTAAACCTTTTGTAAAACATAAAATTTGTAATGTACCTGTGTCAAAACATTAGAAACTAGTTAAAATCAATATGTTTTGATCGATTATATACCGTTTATCTATAATTTCATTGACTTTATAATGTTTTCTAAAAGTTATTTAAATTTTGAAGTAAGCGTTGAAAACGTTGAAAAACTAGTCCAAACAGCTTGCTTTTGCACGTAAATCACTATGTATTGTAAACCTTTGTAAAACATAAAATTTGTAATGTACCTGTGTCAAAACTTTAGAAACTAGTTAAAATCAATATGTTTTGATCGATTACATACCGTTTATCTATAATTTCATTGACTTTATAATGTTTTCACAAAATTATTTAAATTTTGAAGTAAGTGTTGAAAACGTTGAAAAAGTAGTCCAAACAGCTTGCTTTTTGCACGTAAATCACTATGTATTGTAAACCTTTGTAAAAACATAAAATTTGTAATGAAACTGTGTCAAAACATTAGAAACTAGTTAAAATCAATATGTTTTGATCGATTACATACCGTTTATCTATAATTTCATTGACTTTATAATGTTTTCACAAAGTTATTTAAATTTTGAAGTAAGCGTTGAAAACGTTGAAAAAGTAGTTCAAACAGCTTGCTTTTGCACGTAAATCACTATGTATTGTAAACCTTTGTAAAACATAAAATTTGTAATGTAAACATGTCAAAACATTAGAAACTATTTAAAATCAATATATTTTGGTCTATTACATACCGTTTATCTATAATTTCATTGACTTTATAATGTTTTCACAAAGTTATTTAAATTTTGAAGTAAGCGTTGAAAACGTTGAAAAAACTAGTCCAAACAGCTTGCTTTTTTTGCACGTAAATCATTATGTATTGTAAACCTTTGTAAAACATAAAATTTGTAATGAAACCTGTGTCAAAACATTAGAAACTAGTTAAAATCAATATGTTTTGATCGATTACATACCGTTTATCTATAATTTCATTGACTTTATAATGTTTTCACAAAGTTATTTAAATTTTGAAGTAAGTGTTGAAAACGTTGAAAAACTAGTCCAAACAGCTTGCTTTTTGCAGGTAAATCACTATGTATTGTAAACCTTTGTAAAACATAAAATTTGTAATATACCTGTGTCAAAACTTTAGAAACTAGTTAAAATCAATATGTTTTGATCGATTACATATCGTTTATCTATAATTTCATTGACTTTTATAATGTTTTCACAAAGTTATTTAAATTTTGAAGTAAGCGTTGAAAACGTTGAAAACTAGTCCAAACAGCTTGCTTTTTGCACGTAAATCACTATGTATTATAAAACCTTGTAAAACATAAAATTTAATGTACCTGTGTCAAAACATTAGAAACTAGTTAAAATCAATATGTTTTGATCGATTACATACCGTTTATCTATAATTTCATTGACTTTATAATGTTTTCACAAAGTTATTTAAATTTTGAAGTAAGCGTTGAAAACGTTGAAAAAACTAGAACAAACAGCTTGCTTTTTGCACGTAAATCACTATGTATTGTAAACCTTTGTAAAAACATAAAATTTGTAATGTACCTGTGTGAAAAACTTTAGAAACTAGTTAAAATCAATATGTTTTGATCGATTACAATACTGTTTATCTATAATTTCATTGACTTTATAATGTTTTCACAAAGTTATTTAAATTTTGAAGTAAGCGTTGAAAAACGTTGAAAAACTAGTCCAAACAGCTTGCTTTTTTTGCACGTGTAAATCAATATGTATTGTAAACCTTTTGTAAACA
>CAHIKZ030004430.1:0-30925 GCA_903632075.3 Acanthosepion pharaonis | reverse complement strand
TGCGTGGTGTGCTTCATTTTGTCATTTGTTGCTTTGATTTGATGTCGTTCACTCCGTCTACTTAAGGTAATATAAAAAACAAAGCTATAAAAATATCGCTTGCCGAGATTTATACCTTTACTTGTGCAAAATATTGCAGCAACTGCTTTTTGTCTAACTCTTAGCTGCAATAAGACGTAAATTATCGCTGGATATATGCCTACAACGATTCAATAGCACAGATTATTTTTGTAATGCCAACGAATACTGTTGTCACTTTCGTAATGCTCGTTGTAGTAGACACTTTGTAATCGCAGATACAACTATAGCAACGCTGTTGAATAATACTAGTGTCAGACGCCTTCGAATAACACGAACTAATAATACTTGTTCGATAATACCTGCTCGTAGTGTCAGACCCTCTCAGTATTAATAACGAGGGAAGGAGAGAAAAATACGATTAAATATTAACTATAAAAGATAGAATTATTGTCGTTAGTAAGAAAGACAATCAAAGATGAGAGCTACGAACTGGAAAAACGTCAAAATCAAGAAGTCTTTAGAGTTTTTTCTATCCGGCTAGTGTATTAAGAGACGCCAGAAAATGTGACGCAAAAATAATGAAGTTGTATCAGTTTAGCAAAGATGCCTCTGAAAACAAGCAAAGTGTAAATAATAAAAAAACTTTTCGTATGAAGCAAAAAAGAAATTTTCAAAACAGGCAGCTGAATTTCAGTCTGGATTTCGTTGTTTTTAAATTTGATTCAAAAGGTTTAGTTTTTTTTAAACATGATGTTTGCAATGATGTTCATCCTGAACAAAGACCAAGAGCTAAATTTCAGGTAGAGGATTACTGAGTTAGGATTCACCAACCAAACCAAGATGATAATATCTATCAAGACGTGTGGTCACAGGAAGTGAAAATTGAAGGAAAAGAATTTTGAAGCCCATTTTCAAATGTAAACAGGGGAGAAAGAAATTCTGAAATTGTTACTGAGAAGTTACCAAGAAATTTCAAGAATTACCACTGCCGAAACTAATAAGTGGTCAGGATTAATTGAAGTATCTATTTCAAATAGAATTTTTTTTTTTTCAATTTGTCCCAAATATTTGCGACAGAAAAAATATGAACAAAAGATAGAATTTCAAGATTATAGAAAAAATAAGCCAGACTAAAGAATTTCAAAATCAGAAGGACAAAAGACGTGCTATTAACTCAAAATTAATGAGGAATTTTGTCTGTTGCTTTGTAAATAAACATGGAGTTGTTTTCATCGCTGAGCGTAAGCCTTTTGCATGACCTTAAAAAACAAAACCGGCCTGAGAAAATAGAAAGAAAGAAAGGCGCGGGAAAAGGAATCTTCAAGTTTTCAGAAAACGTCATTTTGGCATTTAATCAAGAAAGAAAGAAAGATTTCTTCAGAAAAAAAAAAAAAAGAAAGAAAGAAAGAAAGAACGAAACGAAACAGAATTTTAAAAAAAAAAGAAAAGAAATTGTCAAAGTTTTTGGAAATTTAAGAAAGAAAGAAAAAAGAAAGAAAAAAACGCAAACAAATGTAATGTAATGAAACGAAAAATGGTTATAAAGAAACACATAAATAGGAAAAAGAATGGACAATGAAAGAAAAATAAAAAAGGTTTAAAGAAGAAACCAGAAAGAAAGAAAGAAAGGAAATAGAAAATGAAATCGAAAATTGAAACAGAATAAAAAAAGAAAAAAGAAAAGAAATGAAAAGTAATCGCAGATCCCATCAAGAGATGAAACATTGAATAAAAGAAATGAAGAAAGAAAGAAAGAAACGAAACGAAAAAGGAATAGTGGTAAGAGGTTGAAACATTGAATCAAATCAAAGATAATCCCGGTATAAAAAAAAAAGAAAAATAATTAAAGGAAGAAAAAAATAGAAAAGATTGAAAAATTGGAATAAAGAAAAAGAAAGAAAGAAATATAAAAAATAAAAGGGGTGTATAACATGTCAATCATTGAAACATTGGAATAAAGAAAGAATAAAGTGAGAAAGAAACGAAAAATTAAAAGGAATGTAAGTAGTGTCAATCATTAAAAACATTGAATAAAGAAAGAAAGAAAGAAAAGAAAGAAAGAAAGAAAGAAACGAAACGAAAAGGAAAAAGCAGGTCAATAAAGGAAACATTGAATAAAGAAAGAAAGAAAGAAAGAAAGAAAGAAAAAAAACAGCCCAACAAAAAAAAAGAAACGAAACGAAAAGGAATCAAGAAAGTGTCAATTTGAAATATTGGAATAAAGAAAGAAAGAAAGAAAAAAGAAAGAAAGAAAGAAAGAAAGAAACGAAATAAAAGGAATGAAAGATGCCAATCATTGAAAATTTGAATAAAGAAAGAAAGAAAAAAGAAAAAAGAAAGAAGAAGTAATACTGGTAAAGAATAGAAAGAAACGAAACGATTGGGAATGGCATAAAGAAAACATTGAAAGAAAAAAAGAAAGAAAGAGTAAGAAAGAAACTTAACGAAACGAAAAGTAATGAAAGCAGGCCTTCCTTGAAACATTGAATAAAGAAAGAAAGAAAGAAAAAAGAAAAGAAAAACGAAAAGAAACAATAGAAATAATGTTTGAAACAAAGAAAAAAAGAAAGAAAGAAAGAAACGAAACGAAAAAGTAATGAAAGAAAGAAAACGATTGAAACATTGAATAAAGAAAGAAAGAAAGAAACGAAAGAAACGAAACGAAAAAGAAATTTTGATTTACGAAACATTGAATAAAGAAAGAAAAAAGAAAAAGAAAGAAAGAAAAGTAATTTAAGAAAAAAAAAAAACATTGGAGAAAAACGAAAAAGAAATCCTAGTAATTTTGATACTTATAGCACAATAAACGAAGAAAAGAATTCCTGGCAATTTTGATACTTGTAGGACACAAAACGAAAAAAGAAATCCTAGTAATTTATAGACAATAAACGAATAAAGAATTCAAGAAATTTTGATACTTGTAGGAACAAAAAAAAAAAAAGAAATTCTGTAATTTTGATACTTATAGCACAATAAACGAAAAAAATCCTAATTTTGATAATTTTGATATAAACGTAGGACACAAAACGAAAAACACAAATCCTAAAAGTAATTTTGATACTTATAGCACAATAAACGAAAAAAAAATTCCTGGCAATTTTGATAAAGATTAGACACAAAACGAAAAAAGAAATCCTAGTAATTTTGATACTTATAGCACAATAAACGAAGAAAGAATTCCTGGCAATTTTGATACTTGTAGGACAAAAAAAAAAAAAGAAATCCTAGTAATTTTGATACTTATAGCACAATAAACGAAGAAAAATTCTGGCAATTTTGATACTTGTAGGACACAAAACGAAAAAAAAAAAATCCTAGTAATTTTGATACTTATAGCACAATAAACGAAGAAAGAATTCCTGGCAATTTTGATACTTGTAGGACACAAAACGAAAAAAAGAAATCCTAGTAATTTTGATACTTATAGCAATAAATAACGAAGAAAGAATTCCTGGCAATTTTGATACTTGTAGGACACAAAACGAAAAAAAATCCTAGTAATTTTGATACTTATAGCACAATAAACGAAGAAAAGAATTCCTGGCAATTTTGATACTTGGACACAAAACGAAAAACAAAACGAAAAAAATAGCACATAAACTAAGAAAGAATTTTGATACTTTTATATCATTGTATAAACGAAACGAAAAAAAAAAGAAAAAACGAAATTTTGATACTTATAGGACAAAAACGAAAAAAGAAATCCTAGTAATTTTGATACTTGTTGACAAATAAACGAAAAAGAATTCCTGGCAATTTTGATACTTGTAACACAAAAACGAAAAAAGAAATCCTAGTAATTTTGATACTTATAGCACAAAAACGAAAAAAGAAATTCTAGCAATTTTGATACTTAAGGACACAAAACGAAAAAAGAAATCCTATCAATTTTGATACTTATAGCACAATAAACAAAAAAAAAAAATCCTAGCAATTTTGATACTTATAGGACAATAAAAACGAAAAAAAGAAATCCTAGTAATTTGATACTTAAGAAACACAAAAACGAAAAAGAAATCCTAGTAATTTTGATACTTATAGGACAATAAAAAAAAATCGAAAATTTTGAATTATTTTCGAAATTTGAAATTTGATTTGTAGGACAAAACGAAAAAAGAAATCCTAGTATTTTTGATACTTATAGATTTCTCGACAATAAACGAAGAAAGAATTCCTGGCAAACTTTGATACTTTTAGGACACAAAACGAAAAAAAAGAAATCCTAGTAATTTTGATACTTATAAAACAATAAACGAAGAAAGAATTCCAATGGCAAATTTGATACTTGTGAGACACAAAACGAAAAAAGAAAAAAACTTATAGCACCAAAACGAAATTCCTGGCAATTTTGATACTTGTAGGACAAAAAACGAAAAAGAAATCCTAGTAATTTTGATACTTATAGGACAAAAACGAAAAAGAAACTGGCAAATGATAATTGTAATTTTTCTAAAAAGAAAAAAAAACGAAAAAACTGAATTTTCAATCAGAAATTTTCTCGGATATTTGATAGGAAAAAAACGAAAAAAGAAATCCTAGTAATTTTGATACTTATAGGACAATAAACGAAAAAAATTCCTGGAATTTTGATACTTGTAGGACACAAAAACGAAAAAAAGAAATCCTAGTAATTTTGATAAAAACAAAAACGAAGAAAGAATTCTTTTTCAATTTTGATACTTGTAGGACACAAAACGAAAAAAAAGAAATCCTAGTAATTTTGATACTTATAGCACAATAAACGAAGAAAGAATTCCTGGCAATTTTGATAAAAAAAGGACACAAAACGAAAAAAGAAATCCTAGTAATTTTGATACTTATAGCACAAAAAACGAAGAAAGAATTCCTGGCAATTTTGATACTTGTAGGACACAAAAACGAAAAAAAAAATCCTAGTAAATTTGATACTTATTTCACAATAAACGAAGAAAAAATTCTGGCAATTTTGTAGACACAAAAACGAAAAAAGAAATCCTAGAAATACTTATAGAAAAAAAAAAGAATCCTAGCAATTTTGATAACTTGTTTCACAAAAAAAAAAAATCCTAGAATTTTGATACTTATAGCACAATAAACGAAAAAGATAAATTTGATACTTGAGGAAAAAAACGAAAAAAAGAAATCCTATTTTTCCATTTTGATATTTATAGGACAATAAACGAAAAAGAAAAAAGAAAATTTTTCAATCAGAAATTTGATACTTGTAGGACACAAAACGAAAAAAAAAATCCTAGTAATTTTGATACTTATAGGACAATAAAAAAAAACGAAAAATTCCTGGCAATTTTGATACTTTTCTCGGACACAAAAAAAAAAAAAAAAATCCTAGTAATTTTGATACTTATAGCACAATAAACGAAAAAGAATTCCTGGCAATTTTGATACTTGTGATTTCACAAAACGAAAAAAAAATCCTAGTAAACTTGATATTTATAGCACAATCAACGAAGAAAGAATTCTCGGACATTTGATACTTGTAGGACACAAAACGAAAAAAGAAATCCTAGTAATTTTGATACTTATAGCAAAATAAACGAAGAAAGAATTCCTTTTCCAAAAATTTTGATACATGTGAGAAAAAAAACGAAAAAAGAAATCCTAGTAATTTCGATACTTATAGCACAATAAACGAAGAAAGAATTCCTGGCAATTTTGATACTTGTAGGACAAAAACGAAAAAAAGAAATCCTAGTAATTTCAGATACTTATAGCACAATAAACGAAGAAAGAATTCCTGGCAATTTTGATACTTTTAGGACACAAAACGAAAAAAAAGAAAAGTAATTTTGATACTTATAGCACAATAAACGAAGAAAGAATTCTCGGAATTTTGATAAAAAAAGGACACAAAACGAAAAAAGAAATCCTAGTGATTTCTGATACTTATAGCACAAAAAACGAAGAAAGAATTTTTTCTCAGAAATTTTTTCTACTTGTAGGACAAAAAACGAAAAAAAGAAAAAGTAATTTTGACATTATAGCAAAAAACGAAAAAAGAATTCTGGCAATTTTGATCACTTTAGGACATAAAACGAAAAAAAAAAAGAAAAAAAAATGATTTCTCGAATTTTTTGTAGGAATAATGAAATGAAAGAAATCCTGGCAATTTTGATAAAAAAAAACGAAAAAAACTGTATCCTTTTAATTTTGATACTTTCTAGGACAATAAAAAAAAGAATAAAGAATTCCTGGCAATTTTGATAATTGAAATGACACAAAACGAAAAAAAAAAACGAAAAAAGAGTAATTTTGATACTTATAGCACAATAAACGAAGAAAGAATTCCTGGAAATTTTGATACTTGTAGGACAAAAACGAAAAAAGAAATCCTTTTAATTTTGATACTTATAGCACAATAAACGAAGAAAGAAAAGGCAAATTTGATATTTTTCACAAAACGAAAAAAAAATCCTAGTAATTTTGATACTTATAGCAAAAAAACGAAGAAAGAATTCCTTCCAATTTTGATACTTTCTCGACACAAAACGAAAAAAAAAAAATAGAATTTTGATATTTTCCAATAAACGAAGAAAGAATTTCTCGGAATTTTGATACTTGTAGGACACAAAACGAAAAAAAGAAATCCTAGTAATTTGATTTTATAGCACAATAAACGAAGAAAGAATTCCTGGCAATTTTGATACTTGTAGGACATAAAAAAAAAAAAAAAAATCCTAGTAATTTTGATAATTATATGAAAATAAACGAAGAAAGAATTCTGGCAAAAAATAAAGCGGACACAAAACGAAAAAAGAAATCCTAGTAATTTCTGATACTTATAGCACAAAAACGAAAAAAGAATTTTCCAATCAATTTTGATACTTGTAGGACACAAAACGAAAAAAAAAATCCTAAACGAACTGATACTTATAGCACAATAAACGAAAAAGAATTTCTCGGAATTTTGATACTTGTAGGAAAAAAACGAAAAATGAAAAATTTTAGTAATTTTGAATGATTTATAGGACATATAAAAAAAAAAAGAAAACTGGCAATTTTGATTTTTGTAGGACAAAAACGAAAAAAATTTTTCCAATCAGAAATTTCTCGGACTCAATACTTATAGCAAAAAAAGTATTTTTCAATTTTGAATATTTCTCGGACACAAAACGAAAAAAAAAAAGTAAATACTTATAGCACAAACGAAAAAGAATTCCTGGCAATTTTGATACTTGTAGGACACAAAACGAAAAAATGAAATCCTAGTAATTTTGATACTTATAGCACAAAAAACGAAAACAAGAATTTTGGCAATTTTGATACTTGATTTCACAAAAACGAAAAAAGAAAAAAAGTAATTTTGATACTTATAGCACAATAAACGAAGAAAGAATTTCTCGGAATTTTGATAAAAAAAACGACACAAAACGAAAAAAAAAAATCCTTTTAATTTTGATACTTATAGCAAAAAATAAACGAAAAAAGAATTTTTCCAATTTTGAAATGATTTCTCGGACATAAAAAAAAAAAAAAAATGAAACTGTATTTTTCCAATTTTGAAAAACTTATAGCACAAAAAAACGAAATTTTTCAATCAAAGATATTTTTAGGACAATCGAAAAAAAGAAATATTTTTCGGACATAAAAACGAAAAACGAAAAAGAACTGTATTTGATTCCAATCAGAAATGATTTTCGATACAATCAAACGAAAAAGATTTCTTTGATAAATGATAGGACACAAAACGAAAAAAACGAAATCCTAGTAATTTTGATACTTATAGCACAATAAACGAAGAAAGAATTCCTGGCAAAATTGATACTTGTAGGACACAAAACAACGAAAAAAGAAATCCTACAATTTTGAAAAAAAACGATAATGAACAATAAACGAAGAAAGAAATCCTTTCAATTTTGATACATATGAGACAAAAAACGAAAAAAAAAAATGTATTTTTTCAGATATGATTTCTAGGACAATAAACGAAGAAAAAAACGAATTCCTTTTTCAATTTTGATACTTGTCGGACACAAAAAAAAAAAAAGAAAACCTATTTTTTTGATACAGATGATTTATCACAATAAACAAAAACGAAAAAAAAAACTGAATTTTGTATTTTCAATTTGAAATGATTTCTCGGATATTTTGAGACAAAAAACGAAAAAAAGAAATCCTAGTAATTTTGATAATTATAGAAATGATTTCTCGGACATAGACAAAAAACGAAAAACGAAAATGGCAATTTTGATTTTGTCCAAAAACGAAAAAAGAAATCTCGGACATTTGATACTTATAGCACAAAAAACGAAAAAAGAATTTTGGCAATTTTGAAATGATTTCTCGGACATAAAAGAAAAAAAAACCTAAATGAAAATTTGATACTTATAGCACAATAAACGAAGAAAGAATTTTCCAATTTTGATGATTTCTCGGACACAAAACGAAAAAAAAAATCCTAAAGGAATTTTGATATTTTTAGCACAATAAACGAAAAAGAATTCTCGGCAATTTTGATAAAAAAGGAAAAAAAACGAAAAAAGAAATCCTAGTAATTTTTCTACATATAGAACAAAAAACGAAAAAAGAACTGTATTTTTGATAATTGTAATGACACAAAAACGAAAAAAAAAAAGAAACTCTCGGACATATAGAAAAAAAATACGAAATAGCTGTAATTTTCGAAGAAAAAGAAATTCTCGGACATATGAGAAAAAAAAAAACGAAAATTGAACTGTATTTTTCCAATCATGAAATGATTTCTCGGACATATGAAAAAAAAAACGAAAAAAAATGTATTTTTCCAATCAGAAATGATTTCTCGGAATATTGAAAAAAAAAAAAAACTGATTTTCCAATCAAAATGAGGACACAAAATGAAAAAAAAAATCCTAAAATTTTGATACTTATAGCACAATAAACGAAGAAAGAATTTCTCGGACAATTTTGATAAAAAAAGGAAAAAACGAAAAAAGAAAATCCTAAATGATTTTGATACTTATAGCAAAAAAAAACGAAAAAACTGTATTTTGGCAATTTTGAATACTTTCTCGGACATATGAAAAAAAAACTTAAAATTTTGATACTTATTTTCACAATAAACGAAATGAATTTCTCGGAATTTTGATATTGTAGGACACAAAACGAAAAAAGAAAATTAACTGTTGATATTTATAGGAATCAAACGAAGAAAGAATTTCTCGGATTTTGATACTTGTAGGACAAAAACGAAAAAAGAAATGTAGTTTTTTTCAGAAAAGAAAGAATTCTTTCAATTTTGACATATGAAACGAAAAAGAAAATGGCAACTTGTATTTTTCAAAAACAGAAAAAAGATTTCTCGGACATATGAAAAAAAAAACGAAAAAGAAAGAATTTTCCAATCAATTTTGATAATTGTAGGACACAAAAACGAAAAAGAAATCCTAAAATTTTGATATTTTAGGACAATAAACGAAGAAAGAATTTCAATTTTGATATTGTAGAAAAAAAAAAAGAAAACGAAAAATGAAATCCAATAGTAATTCTCGGACATTTGATAAAAAAAAAAAAAACGAACGAAGAAAGAATTCCAATCAATTTTGATTTGTAGGACACAAAACGAAAAAAGAAAAGGAACTGTATTTTTGATAATCAAATGATTTCTCGAAGAAAAGAAAAAAAAACGAAAATGAATACTGTATTTTTAAAAAAAAAAATGATTTCTCGGAATATTTGATAAAAAAAACAAAAAACGAATAAAGAATTCCTGGAAATTTTCTCGGACTTATAGGAAAAAAAACGAAAAAAAATCCTGAATGTATTTTCCAATCAGAAATGATTTCTCGGACATATAGAAAAAAACGAAAAAACTGTATTTTTCCAATTTTGAATATTTGTCGGACACAAAAAAAAAAAAGAAAAGGAGTAATTTTGATATCTTATAGCATGATAAACGAAGAAAGAATTCGGATTTTGATATTGTAGGACAAAAAAAAAAAAAACCTAGTAATTTTGATATTATAGCACAATCGAAGAAATGATTTCTCGCACATTTTGATAAAAAAAGGAAAAAAACGAAAAAAAGAAATCCTAGTAATTTTTCTCGGACATATGAAAAAAAAACGAAAAGAAAGAATATTTTCCAATTTTGATTTGTCGGACATAACGAAAAAAAAATCCTAGTAATTTTGATACTTATAGCACAATAAACGAAAAAGAATTTGGCAATTTTGATATATGTAGGACAAAAAACGAAAAAGAAATCCTACTAATTTTTTTATAGCACAATCAACGAAAAAGAATTCTCGGACATATAGCAAAAAAAAAAAAGAAAAAGAATTTTTTCTAATCATTTTGATTTCTCGGACATAGAAAAAAAAAAAAAGAATTCCTGGCAATTTTGATAATTTTAGGACCAAAACGAAAAAAGAATTTCTCGGACATATAAAAAAAAGAAAATAAACGAAGAATTTTTCAAATTTGATATTTGTAGGACATAAACGAAAAAAAAATCCTAAAATTTTGATATTTATAGCACAATAAAACGAAGAAAGAATTTCTCGCAATTTTGATACTTGTAGGACACAAAACGAAAAAACTGTATTTTTCCAATTTTGATACTTATAGGACAATAAACGAAGAAAGAATTCCTGGCAATTTTGATACTTGTAGGACACAAACAAAAAAGAAAATCTCGGAATTTTGATACTTAAAGCACAAAAACGAAGAAAGAATTTTTCAATTTTGATACTTGTAGGACATAAAAAAAAAAAAAGAAATCCTAGTAATTTTGATACCAATAAACGAAAAAGAATTCTCGGACATTTGATACTTGTAACACAAAACGAAAAAAAAACTGTATTTTCCTAGTAATTTTGATACATATAGAAACAAAAAACGAAAAAAGAATTCCTAGTAATTTTGATACTTGTAGGACACAAAAAAAAAAAAAGAAACCAATCAATTTTGATACTTATAGCAAAAAAAAACGAAGAAAGTATTTTTCCAATCAAAATTTTGATACTTTCCTATGAACAAAAAAAAAAACGAAAAGAAAATGTATTTTCCATTTTGATACTTATAGACAATAAACGAAAAAAGAATTTTTCCTGGCAATTTTGATACTTGTAGGACACAAAACGAAAAAAAAATCCTAGTAAAAAGATACTTATTTTCAATAAACGAAGAAAGAATTCTCGCACATTTGATAAAAAAAGAACACAAAAAAAAAAAAAGAAATCCTAGTAATTTTCTACTTATAGAAAAAAAACGAAAAAGAATTATTTTTCAAATTTGATATTTGTCGGACACAAAACGAAAAAAAAAAAACTCCTAGTAATTTTGAAACTTATAGCAAAATAAAAAAAACGAAAAAAAGAATTTTTCAAAAACAGAAAATTTCTCGGACATATGAACGAAAAAAAACGAAAAATTTTGAACTTATTTTTCAAAAACGAAAAAGAATTCTCGGAATTTTGATACTTGTAGGACAAAAAACGAAAAAGAAATCCTAGTAATTTTGATATTTATAGGACATAAACGAAGAAAGAATTCCTGGCAATTTTGATACTTTTAGGACACAAAACGAAAAAAGAAATCCTAGGAATTTTGATAAAAAAAAATAAAACGAAGAAAGAATTTTGGCAATTTTGATACTTGTCGGACATAAAAAAAAAAAAAGAAATCCTAGTAATTTTGATATTTATAGGACAATAAACGAAGAAAGAATTCCTGGCAATTTTGATAATTGTAGGACACAAAACGAAAAAATTTCCTAGGAATTTTGATAACTTATAAAAAAAACGAAAACGAACTGAATTTTGGCAATTTTGATGATTTCTCGGACAAAAACGAAAAAAAAATCCTAGTAAAATTGATACTGTATTTTTCAATCAACGAAAAAGAAAAAAGACATTGATACTTGAGAAAAAAAATAAGAAACGTAAGAAATCAAAACGAAAAAAAAGAAATCTTTCTTTGATACATATAGCACAAAAAACGAAGAAAGAATTCCTGGCAATTTTGATAATTGTAGGACACAAAACGAAAAAAAAAAAAGTAATTTTGATACTTATAGGACAATAAACGAAGAAAGAATTCTGGCAATTTTGATAAAAAAAGGACACAAAACGAAAAAAAGAAATTTCCAATAGTAATTTTCTCGGACTTATAGCAAAATAAACGAAGAAAGAATTCCTGGGCAATTTTGATACTTGTAGGACACAAAACGAAAAAAGAAATCCTAGTAATTTTGATATTTATAGCACAATAAACGAAGAAAAGAATTCCTGGCAAATTTGATACTTGTAGGACACAAAACGAAAAAAAGAAAACCTAGTAATTTTGATACTTATAGCACAATAAACGAAGAAAAAAATTCCTGGCAATTTGATACTTTTAGGACACAAAACGAAAAAAGAAATCCTAGTAATTTTGATAAAATAAAACGAAAAAACGAAGAAAGAATTCCTGGCAATTTTGATACTTGTAGGACAAAAACGAAAAAAGAAATCCTAGTAATTTTGATACTTATAGCACAATAAACGAAAAAAGAAAGAATTCCTGGCAAATTTGAAAATGAACTGTATTTTCAATTGTAGGACACAAAACGAAAAAGAAATCCTAGTAATTTTGATACTTATAGCAAAATAAACGAAAAAAGAATTCCTCATTGAAATTTGATAATTGTAGAACACAAAACGAAAAAAGAAATCCTAGTAATTTTGATACTTATAGCACAAAAAACGAAGAAAGAATTCCTGGCAATTTTGATACTTGTAGGACACAAAACGAAAAAAAAAAAATCCTAGTAATTTTGATACTTATAGGACAATAAACGAAGAAAGAATTCCTGGGAATTTTGATACTTGTAGGACACAAAAACGAAAAAAAGAAATCCTAGTAATTTTGATACTTATAGCACAATAAACGAAAAGAAAGAATTTTTGGCAATTTTGATACTTGTAGGACACAAAACGAAAAAAAAAAAATGAAATTTTTTTCACTTATAGCAAATAAACGAAGAAAGAATTTCCTGGCAAAAAAAATACTTGTAGGAAACAAAACGAAAAAAAGAAATCCTAGTAATTTTGATACTTATAGCAACATAAACGAAGAAAGAATTCCTGGCAATTTTGATACTTGTAAACAAAAAACGAAAAAGAAATCCTAGTAATTTTGATACTTATAGCAAAAAAAAACGAAGAAAGAATTCCAATCATTTTGATACTTGTAGGACACAAAAACGAAAAAAGAAATCCTAAAAAATTTTGATACTTATAGCACAATAAACGAAAAAAGAATTCCTGGCAATTTTGATACTTGTAGGACACAAAACGAAAAAAAGAAATCCTAGTAATTTTGATACTTATAACTGTACGAAAAAAGAAATTCCTGAAATTTTGATACTTGTAGGAAAAAAACGAAAAAGAAATCCTAGAAATTTTGATACTTATAGAAAAAAAAACGAAAAAAGAATTCCTGGCAATTTTGATAATTTTGAAAATATTTTGAATATTAAACTTAAAAAAAAACGAAAAAAAGAATTCTCAAAAATTGATACTTGTAGGACAATAAACGAAAAAAGAAATCCTAGTAATTTTGATAAAGAAAGGAATAAACGAAGAAAGAAATCCTGGCAATTTTGATACTTGTAGGACAATAAACGAAAAAAAAAAGAATTTTGATACTTAAGTAAAAACGAAGAAAGAATTCTTAATAGGACAATAAACAAAAAAAGAAAAGCCTTTGATAATTTATAGGACAATAAACGAAAAAAGAAATTCTAGTAATTTTGATACTTGTAGGACAAAAACGAAAAAAGAAATCCTAGTAATTTTGATACTTAAAGGACATAAAAAAAGAAAAAAAGAAAGAAACACAAAATTTTGATAAATTATAGGACAATAAAAAACGAAAAAGAAATCCTTTTCAATTTTGATACTTATAGGACAATAAAACGAAAAAGAAATCCTAGTAAAATCAAAATACTTATAGGACACAATAAACGAAAAGAAAAAGAAATTCTGGCAATTTTATATACTTGTAGAAAAAAAATTCGAAAAAATTGAAATCACAAAACGAAAAAAAAGAAAAGAAAGAAATATAGCACAAAAAACGAAGAAAGAATTCTGGCAATTTTGATACTTGTAGAACACAAAACGAAAAAAGAAATCCTAGTAATTTTGATACTTATAGCACAATAAACGAAGAAAGAATTCCTGGCAATTTTGATACTTGTAGGACACAAAACGAAAAAAAAAGAAATTAGTAATTTTGATAAAGATAGCACAATAAACGAAGAAAGAATTCCTGGCAATTTTGATACTTGTAGGACACAAAACGAAAAAAGAAATCCTAGTAATTTTGATACTTATAGCAAAAAACGAAGAAAAAGAATTCTGGCAAATTTGATAATTGTAGGACACAAAACGAAAAAAGAAATCCTAGTAATTTTGATACTTATAGGACAATAAACGAAGAAAGAAAGAATTCCTGGCAATTTTGATACTTGTAGACAAAAAAAAAAAAAGAAAGAAAAGAAAAAAAGAAATCCTAGAAATAAAAGGAAAAATAAACGAAAAAGAATTCCTGGCAATTTTGATACTTGTAGGACACAAAAAAAAAAAAATCCTAGTAATTTTGATACTTATAGGACAATAAACGAAGAAAGAATTCCTGGCAAAAGGATAATTGTAGGACACAAAACGAAAAAAGAAATCCTAGTAATTTTGATACTTATAGCACAATAAACGAAGAAAGAATTTCTGGCAATTTTGATACTTGTAGGACACAAAACGAAAAAAAGAAATCCTAGTAATTTTGATATTTATAGCACAATAAACGAAGAAAGAATTCCTGGCAATTTTGATACTTGTAGGACAAAAAAAAGAAAAAAAAAAAAAAGTAATTTTGATACTTATAGCACAATAAACGAAGAAAGAATTCCTGGCAATTTTGATACTTGTAGGACACAAAACGAAAAAAGAAAGAAATCCTAGTAATTTTGATACTTATAGCACAATAAACGAAGAAAGAATTCCTGGCAATTTTGATACTTGTAGGACACAAAACGAAAAAAAAAATCCTAGTAATTTTGATACTTATAGCACAATAAACGAAGAAAAGAATTCCTGGCAATTTTGATAATTGTAGGAAACAAAACGAAAAAAAACCTTAAATAAATCCTTAGTAATTTTGAAGAAAGAAAGAAAGCAATTTTGAATAAACGAAACGAAAAAAGAATTCCTAGCAATTTTGATACTTAAAGGACACAAAAAAAAAAAAAAGAAATCCTAAGTAATTTTGATAAACGAAAAAGATAGCAAAATAAACGAAAAAAGAATTCTGGCAAATTTGATACTTGTAGGACACAAAACGAAAAAAAAAAATCCTAGTAATTTTGATACTTATAGCAAATAAACGAAGAAAGAATTCCTGGCAATTTTGATACTTGTAGGACACAAAACGAAAAAAAAAAACCTAGTAATTTTGATACTTATAGAACAATAAACGAAGAAAGAATTCTACTTGTAGAAAAAAACGAAAAAAAAGAAATTTGTAAGAAATTTTGAAAAAACGAAAAAAAAAAACAAATCCTAGTAATTTCAATCTTATAAACATTGAAACGAAGAAAGAATTTTGGCAATTTTGAAACTTGAAACAAAAAAACGAAAAAGAAATCCTAGTAATTTTCGATATTTATAACAATAAACGAAGAAAGAATTCCTGGCAATTTTGATAAAAAAAAGAAACAAAACGAAAAAAGAAAAAGAAACGAAATTTTGATACTTATAGCACAATAAACGAACAAAGAAATAAAAGGCAATTTTGAAACGAAAAAGAAACAAAAAAAAAAAGAAATCCTAGTAAAGAAAGAAATCAAAAAAACAATAAAACGAAAAGAAAGAAAGAAATTTTGAAACTTGTAGGACAAAAAAAAAAAGAAAAGAAAGAAATTTTGAAACTTAAAGAAAAACAAAAACGAAAGAAAGAAAAAAAAAAAACGAAAAAGAAATTGAAAAGAAAACTTAAAAAAAAAACGAAAGAAAAAGAAAGAAATTTTTGAAAAAAAGAAAACGAAAAAAGAAAGAAAGAAAGAAAAAAAAACGAAAAAAGAAATCCTAAGATTGAATAAAGAAAAAAAAGAAAAAGAAAAAAAGAAAGAAAGAAAGAAACGAAACGAAAAGGAATAAGCAAAGTCAATTATTGAAAAAATGGAATAAAGAAAGAAAAAAGAAAGAAAGAAAGAAAGAAACGAAAAAAGAAAACGAAAAGGAATTTGATACAGGCACAAAAACATTGAAACATTGGAATTTTGAAAGAAAGAAAGAAAGAAAAAAAAAATCCTAGAAATTTTGAAATAGCACAAAACGAAAAGGAAGAAAGAAGTTCTCAAATTTTGAAACATTGGAATAAAACGAAAAAAAGAAAGAAAGAAAGAAAAGAAATAGAAACGAAACGAAACGAAGAAAGAAAAGAAACAATTTTGAAACTTGAATAAAAAAACGAAAAAAAAAGAAAGAAATTTTGAAACTTAAAGGAATGTAAACAGAAAGAAATCAATTTTGAAACATTGAAATAAAACGAAAAAAAGAAAGAAAAAAGAAACTTAAGAAATAAAAACGAAAAGGAAATGAAAGCAGGTCAATCATTGAAACATTGGAATAAAAACGAAAAAAGAAAGAAAAGAAAGAAAGAAAGAAAACGAAACGAAAAACGAATGTAAGAAAAAAGTCAATTTTTGAAACATTAAGAAAAAACGAAAAAAAGAAAAGAAAAGAAAGAAAGAAAGAAAAAAGAAACGAAACGAAGAAAGAAAGAAAGTGTCAATTTTGAAACATTGGAATAAAAAACGAAAAAAGAAAGAAAGAAAGAAAGAAACTTAAAGGACAAAAGAAACGAAACGAAAGAAATCCTGGAAATTTTGAAACTTGTAAAAAAGAAAACGAAAAAAAAAAAGAAAGAAAGAAAGAAAGAAAGAAACAAAACGAAAGAAAAGAATTCCTGTCAATTTTGATAAACATTGGAAAAAAAAGAAAAAAGAAAGAAAAGAAAAGAAAGAAACTTAAAGAAACGAAACGAAAAGGAAATGTAAGGCAAAAAAATAATTGGAAACATTGGAATAAAACGAAAGAAAAAGAAATCCTAGAAAAAAAGAAAAAAGAAAGAAAGAAAAAAAAGAAACGAAACGAAAAGAAATTTTGAATAAAAAAAAAGAAACGAAAAAAAAGAAATCAAATTTTGAAACATAGGAATAAAAAACGAAGAAAGAAAAGAAAAAAAAGAAAGAAAAAAGAAACGAAAACGAAAAAAAAATCCTAAAGAAAGAAAGAAAAAAAAGAAAGAAACGAATAAACGAAGAAAGAAAGGCAAAAGAAAGAAAAAAAAGAAAGAAAAAAAAGAAAAAAAAAAAGAAAGAAAGAAAGAAACGAAAAGGAAATAAACGAAGAAAGAATTCATTGAAACATTGGAATAAAGGAAAGAAAACGAAAAAAAAGAAAGAAAGAAATTTTGATAAATAGAAAATAAACGAATGTAAAAATTCATTGAAACATTGAATAAAAGAAAGAAAAGAAAGAAAAAAAAAGAAAGAAAAAAAGAAAGAAAAGAAAGCAAATAAACGAAGAAAGAATTCCAATCATTTTGAAACTTTGGAATAAAAAAAAAAACGAAAAAGAAAGAAAGAAAAAAGAAACAAACGAAAAACGAAAAAAGAATTTTGAAATCATTGAAACATTGGAATAAAAAAAGAAAGAAAGAAAAAAGAAAGAAAGAAAAAATAAAAAAAAAAAAAAAAAGAAAAGTCAATTTTGAAACAAAATAAAGAAAAAAAGAAAAAAGAAAGAAAGAAAGAAAGAAAACTTATAGCAAAATAAACGAAAAGAAAGAAAGAAAGGCAAAAAGATACTTGAAACATTGGAAAAAAGAAAAAAGAAAAAAAAAGAAAGAAAAGAAAGAAAGAAATAAACGAAAGAAAGAAACGAAAAGGAAATTTGAAAGAAAGAAATCAAAACGAAAAAAAAGAAATAAAATTTTGAAAGAAAGAAAGAAAGAAAGAAAGAAAGAAAGAAAGAAAAAACAAAAAAGATACTTGTAGGAAAGAAAACATTGGAATAAAGAAAATTTTGAAAGAAAGAAAATAAAGAAAGAAAGAAAGAAATTTTGAAAGAAAGGAAACAAAACGAAAAAAATGAAAGCAGGTAAATTGTTGAAACATTGGAATAAAGAAAGAAAGAAAGAAAAGAAAGAAATTTTGAAAAAGAAACGAAAAAAAAGGAATGTAAAACAAAAATCATTGAAAAGATTAAAAGAAAGAAAGAAAGAAAGAAAATAAACGAAAAGAAAAGAAAGAAAGAAAAAGAAACGAAAAACGAAAAAAAGAAAAAAAGGAATTTTGAAACATTGGAAAAAAAAGAAACGAAAAAAAGAAAGAAAGAAAGAAAACAAAAATACTTGTAGGAAACAAAAAAAAAAAATGAAAATGTCAAGTAATTTTGAACATTGAAAAGAAAGAAAGAAAGAAAAAGAAGAAAAAAAAAGAAAGAAACAAAACGAAAAAATCCTAGTAAAAGAAAGAAAGAAATAGAAACAATAAACGAAGAAGAATTCCTGGCAATTTTGATAAAAGAAAGAAAGAAAGAAAGAAAACGAAAAAAAGAATGAAAGCAAGAAATCATTGAAACAAAGAAAGAAAGAAAGAAAGAAAGAAAGAAAGAAAGAAAGAAAGAAAGAAAGAAAGAAAGAAAGAAAGAAAGAAACGAAACGAAAAGGAATGTAAGCAGTGTCAATCATTGAAACATTGGAATAAAGAAAGAAAGAAAGAAAGAAAGAAAGAAAGAAAGAAACGAAACGAAAAGGAATGTAAGCAGTGTCAATCATTGAAACATTGAATAAAAGAAAAAGAAAGAAAAGAAAGAAAGAAAGAAACGAAAAGAAAGAAAAAAGTAAGCAGTGTCAATCATTGAAACATTGGAATAAAGAAAGAAAGAAAGAAAGAAAGAAAGAAAGAAAGAAACGAAACGAAAAGGAATGTAAGCAGTGTCAATCATTGAAACATTGGAATAAAGAAAGAAAGAAAGAAAGAAAGAAAGAAAGAAAGAAAGAAAGAAAGAAAGAAAGAAAGAAACGAAACGAAAAGGAATGTAAGCAGTGTCAATCATTGAAACATTGGAATAAAGAAAGAAAGAAAGAAAGAAAGAAAGAAAAGAAAAAAAACGAAACGAAAAGGAATGTAAGCAGGTCAATCATTGAAACATTGAATAAAGAAAGAAAGAAAGAAAGAAAGAAAGAAAGAAAGAAAGAAAAGAAACAAACGAAAAGGAATGTAAGCAGGTCAATCATTGAAACATTGGAATAAAAAAGAAAAAAGAAAGAAAAGAAAGAAAGAAAGAAAGAAAGAAAGAAAGAAACGAAACGAAAAGGAATGTAAGCAGTGTCAATCATTGAAACATTGGAATAAAGAAAAAGAAAGAAAGAAAGAAAGAAAGAAACGAAACGAAAAGGAATGTAAGCAGTGTCAATCATTGAAACATTGGAATAAAGAAAGAAAAAGAAAAGAAAGAAAGAAAGAAACGAAAAAAGAAAAAAGGAATCAGAAAAAGAAAATCAAAAAGAAAGAAAGAAAAAGAAAGAAAGAAAACGAAACGAAAGAAAGAAAGAAACAAATAAAAAAGAAAGAAAGAAAGAAAGAAAGAAAGAAACGAAACGAAAAGGAATGTAAGCAGGTCAATCAAAAATTGAATAAAAAAAGAAATAAAGAAAGAAAGAAAGAAAGAAAGAAAGAAAAAGAAAACGAAACGAAAAGGAATGTTTTCAGTCAATCATTGAAACATTGGAATAAAGAAAGAAAAGAAAGAAAGAAAGAAAGAAAAGAAAGAAAAAGAAATGAAAACGAAATCAATAAGAAACAAACATTGGAATAAAGAAAGAAAGAAAGAAAGAAAGAAAGAAAGAAAGAAAGAAAGAAAGAAAGAAACGAAACGAAAAGGAATGTAAGCAGTGTCAATCATTGAAACATTGGAATAAAGAAAGAAAGAAAGAAAGAAAGAAACGAAACGAAAAGGAAAAGGAAGCAAGTCAATCATTGAAACATTGGAATAAAGAAAGAAAGAAAGAAAGAAAGAAAGAAAGAAAGAAAGAAACGAAACGAAAAGGAATGTAAGCAGTGTCAATCATTGAAACATTGGAATAAAGAAAGAAAGAAAGAAAGAAAGAAAGAAAGAAAGAAAGAAAGAAACGAAACGAAACGAAAAGGAATGTAAGCAGTGTCAATCATTGAAACATTGGAATAAAGAAAGAAAGAAAGAAAGAAAGAAAGAAAGAAACGAAACGAAACGAAAAGGAATGTAAGCAGTGTCAATCATTGAAACATTGGAATAAAGAAAGAAAGAAAGAAAGAAAGAAAGAAAGAAAGAAAGAAAGAAACGAAAAGGAATGTAAGCAGTGTCAATCATTGAAACATTGGAATAAAGAAAGAAAGAAAGAAAGAAAGAAACGAAAAACGAAAGGGAAATAAGTGTCAATCATTGAAACATTGAATAAAGAAAAGAAAGAAAGAAAAGAAAGAAAGAAAAGAAAGAAACGAATCGAAAAGGAAATGTAAGCAGTGTCAATCATTGAAACATTGGAAGAAAGAAAGAAAGAAAAAAGAAAGAAAGAAAGAAAGAAAGAAAGAAAGAAACTAAAAGAAAATTAAATGGTAAAAGTAATGGAAAAATAATAAAAAAAGAAAGAAATCAATGGAAGGTACCAGAAAAATAGAGAAAGAAAACAAAGCGAATCAGTGAAACTGTAAAATATAGAAAGAAAGAAAGAAAGAAAGAAAGAAAGAAAGAAACCAACAAACAAACAAACAAACAAACAAACAAAAAATAGAGATTAACAGAAAAGGAAAGAAAAGTAAATCATTGAAATATTGGAACGAAGAAAGAAAGAAACGAAAGAAAGAAAGAAAGAAAGAAAGAAAGAAAGAAAGAAAATGTGTTCATAGGTAAGGTATATAACAGAAAAAAAAGAAACAAACAAACAAACAAAGAAAAGGAAAAAAGTAACAAAGAAGAAAATGAAGAAAAATAAAGAAATTACCAGAAAGAAAAAAGAAAAAAGAAAGAATAAATAAATAGAAAGAAAGAAAGAAAGAAAGAAAGAAAGAAAGAAAGAAAGAAAGAAAGAAAGAAAGAAAAACGTTGAACAGTCTCGAGTCATGTTGCAAAAGATCAGCAGGAATTATTTAAGGAAAAGGCCAGGTAGTTGTGGAGAGCCCTGATCAAGTACGTTCTGAATGGACATATTGCATAGATATGTCGATGTGTTTTCTAATTCCAGGCGGAAAGAGTTACTTCATTGACTTGGCATAGGCTTATATGGAAGGAACTTATGACCTTCGAACTCCTGTCTTACGCACCACCACTGAGTATTTCCAGGGAATACTTTAATCACAGTCGTAACACAATAATAATCATTTTCCGTTTGCACATAAGACTTTGCTTAAAGCGTTCATTCCATAGTTTGCTAAACTCGATTTTTTTTCTAGCCACGACTGGTAACGTGAAATATCGCAGCTGTTGATGCATTCAAGCCTTCTTGAAAACTAGACCGTACTCATAACCCCACCCATTAGACAATTCATTTGTTCGAGTTCACACTGAATCAATTGTCTCTCTCCTCTGGGCTCAACGCTTTGTCAGGCAATAATCCAGAGGATATATTACCGACGCTGGAAGATTGCAGGTTTATCTTGAAAGTCTCTCTACTGAACATTTTTCTTGCTTCTCTTGTTTTTCAATATGCCTTGTGAGTGTTAAATTTTCTGAGCCGTCTTTCCTCATTATATGTTCATTTAAACTCTTTAAACAGGTACACACGTTTTTTTTTGCTGCTTCTCTAGCCTCTGATACGCCTTGTGAGCGTTAATTGTCTACGCCGACTTTATTAATTATATACCATTGTTTTGCTATACATTCACTCAAACCTTTTAAGTAGGTTATTCACTTCTTCCCTGATTCTTTTGCTTTCTATATGCCTTGTGGTTGTTAAATTCTCTAGGCATTCTTTCCTCATTATATATTTTCGTTCCGCCATTCGTGCATTCAGAAATCGTTAAGTAGGTTAAAAACAATAAAAAGAAATTCAATATGAAATTAATGTTAAATTCGCCAGGCCTTCTTTCCTCATTATCTGTTCATTGAAACTCGTTAAACAGGATACTCGCTTTTTCTGCCCCTTCTCTTGCCCGTGATACGCCCTGTGAGTGTTGAATTCTCTAGGCCGACTTTATTCATTATATATAATTGTTTTGCCATCCATTCACTCATACCCTTTTTTACTTCTTCCCTGATTCTTTTGCTTTCTATATACCTTGTGGGTGTTAAATTCTCTAAGCATTCTTTCCTCATTATATATTTTTGTTCCGCCATTCGTGCATTCAGACTCGTTAAGTAGGTTACTTGCTGTTTCCACTTGCCTTCAATATGACACGTGAGTGTTAAATTCGCCAGGCCTTCTTTCCTCATTATCTGTTCATTGAAACTCGTTAAACAGGATATTCGCTTTTTCTGCCCCTTCTCTTGCCTGTGATACGCCTTGTGAGTGTTCAATTCTCTACGCCGACTTTATTCATTATATATAATTGCTTTGCCATCCATTCACTCATACCCTTTTTCACTTCTTCCCTGATTCTTTTGCTTTCTATATGACTTGTGGGTGTTAAATTCTCTAGGACTTCTTTCCTCATTATGTATTCTTGTTCTGCCATTCGTGCATTCAGACTCGTTTACCCTCACCTTCAATATGACATGTGAGTGTTAAATTCTCTAGGCCTTCTTTCCTCACTATATTTTTAGCCATTCATTCATTCATACTCGTTAAGTAGGTTACTCACTTTTTCTCCTACTTCTTTTACCCTCAATATGTCTTAAATTTTTTCGGTCCTCCTTGTTCTGCTATCTGTTCATTCAGTTAAGTAGTTTATTCGCTGTTTCACCTGCTTCTCTTGTCTTCTATATGACTTGTGAATGTTACATTTTCTGGGATCCAGATAATAAGAACTACTTTTTTTCCCACAGATGCAATGTTCTAAGCCAATCTGTATTTCCATGACAAAAGTTTAGATGAGCGCTAGTTTTTTCTTTTAATTTCACTTGTTTAAACCTCTACAGCGAAAGCACGCCATGCCACTTCCACGGAGTTAAAACATCCTCATTTCCCCAGTTTTCTAAAGTTAAAAAGAAAATTTCACTGAGTTCCCCCCCACCCCAATAATTGCCACTTTGGGGAGCATACTCCCGCGTAAGTGCTTTCCAGATATTACAATCTAAACATCTTCAAATCAACGTTCAATCGTTATTCATCACCCTTATGCTCATAATCATCACACCCAATTTTTTTCTTTGTATCACATACCTAGTTCATAATTGTCATAGTAACAGAAACCTTTTAGTTTGAGAGGCTCTCGAGCCTTGTACTCGGTGAATTCTAGTATTAAAAATAACAAAGAATCAGAAAAATGTTAAAAACAGCGAATAAACTACTTGAGAAGTTAGAGTAAATTGATGGAGAAACAAGTAGAGTAGTGCTGTAAAATAGCAAGTATGGCTGAAAACAACAAAAGTATGTAAGCTGTGGAGACCCATGATCACGAAAAATGAAAGAAAAAATATATAAGTGTTTATCGTCTTCGGCTAATAGAAGTATAAAGTGGAAACAAACTTTAGAATGAATCAAAATCCCAACCTTAAACAGGAAACAAGGATAAACCGCTACTCCTGTTTAAAAGACCGGGGAGGAGTGTGAACTGGACATCAACCCTAAATCTATATCTATAATTCTCAAAATCTGTGTGTACTATTTTCTGTGTGTTTTATTTGCTCGGATGTTGTTTATTTTTTCTTTGGAGTTTTATCCGATTTCGATGATTTTTTTTATTTGTTGAATAATTCTTCAGTGCCAAATTGGCTGGAAAAAATTACAACTTTGAAAGTGAAAAATCCAAAAAACTGATTTTTCCATTAATCGAAGCCAAAATTTAATGTCTATAAAAAAAAACAGCGTACAGTCAATTTAGAGAGTTGAAATCTAACGCAAAAGATTATCAGAATTATAAAAAAATATATTATAAATAAAAATTATCGTATACTAGCAGCATTGCCCGGCATAGCCCGTGCTTGATTCAAAAATCGTACGACTCATACACCAATCGCTATCACTTGACTTAAAATATTTTGACCTTCCTTGCCTTTAAAAGGAGTGCCCTTTGCCTTTGCTGATGTTGCTACATGCCTTACTTCTTTGCCTATCTCACCCTGCGAATTTTTTCTAAGCTCCATACTAAACATTAAATCTGTTACGAAAAAGAACTAAACAAAATGAACACAAAACAATCAGCTTTAAAAAAGACTCGTAACTGGAAAACCGAATGAAAAAAGAATGTTAACAACAAATACTTTTTTCACACCCAACCCAGTTCTACAGAATCAGAATCAACGTTGAGTTTAAGCAAACTAATGAGCCAATTGGAGTAAAGTGCCATGCAGATTTAAATTTTTCCCACTTGTGACGAATGCAGCTATCCTTTTTCTTTCTTTTTTTTTGCATGCTAGTTAACATTCGTGTCACGCTGGCCAATAGAATCTTCCTGCCTATTCGTGGCAGCCAACTATTGGCTCTCACTCTGGCCAGTAGAAAATGGCCGCAAACTACATGAAAACTGCCGTAGAAGCATGAAAAAATCGTCTTGGCCTTACCGATAACTTGGAGCATGTGCACGTAAATTTTGGTGCAAATCCGTCGAAAATTGCGACCGTGCATTCTTTACACACACACACACACACACACACACACAGCCTTTTATAGATAGAGATATTTACTAGATTCATTTTATATCCGTATATAGGTGATTTGCTGCCAGTATAAGTTCTGGATTATGCTAATATCCTTCCCAAATATATCAAGCTTACTTAGTAGAAATTCCAACAGTTCTTTGTGGCATACTTTATTGAACGCTTTCAATTATTTATGTAATATACGAAATTCTATATTTTCTTAGAGGCGGCCATATTTTCCACGCACGATTGTTCTTTTGTGAGTCTTTCTTTTATTTTGATCATTCTCTTGCAATATTCACTATCTATTATTTCAGAAATATCCTAGAGACGGTAATATTGCCAAAACTCTCTAGATACATCTGCCTTGTTGTTATTTATATCTTTTTACTATAGTATTTTTCTATTCTTCAAATCCAACTTTCTTAGGTCGGCAAGTGTTTGCCTTGCTTTTCTCCTCATCAGTCCTCTGACCGGTTGTGGTCGCAGGGTTCCTGCGCCACTGAGCACTTGAACAGTTCCCTCTATATAACTGGTTATCTCTCTCTCTCTCTCATTTCTCTCTCTCTCTCTCTCTCTCTCTCTCTCTCTTTTTATTTTATCTTTCTCTCTTCCTCCCACTCGTTTATTTCTTTTTTCTTTTTCTCTCTAATTTTTTTTTAATCAATCTTTTTTTTTTTTCTCATTCTCTTTTCCTATCTACTCTTCCTCTTTTTGTCCTTATCTCTGTTTCTCTCTGGAGTTTTTTTTTTTTCGTTCCCTCTCACTCAATCTCTCTATTTCTCTCTCCCTTTCTCCCTCTCTCCCTTTATCTCTTTCTTTCTTTCTGTTTCTCTTTTCCTTTATTTTTCTATCTTTTTTCTTTCTTCATCTCCATCTCACTTTGTCTCTCACTTTCTTTTCTCCCAGTCTTTCTTCTTCTCTTTCTCTTCTAACTTTCTCTATTTCTCTCTCTCTCTCTCTCTCTCTCTCTGTATAAAAAGGTTCTTTCTCTTTATCTCTGTTTCTCTATCGCTTTTTTATCTCCCCCTCTCTCTCTCTCTCTCACTCTCTCTATTTCTATCTCACTCTATCTCTATCGCCATGCCACTTTGTCTTTTCTTCATCCTCATCCTCTCCTCCCTCTCACACAGTCTCTTTATATCACGCTTCCTCTTTCTCTTTATCTCTGTTTCTCTATCGCTTTTTTATCTCTCTCTCTCTTGGAAAACTCATTACATTCATTTCTTTTTGACTGTTTCCCTTTTTCTATCTTTCCTCTCTTTCTCTTTTTTCCGTTCTTTCTCTATCGCCAAAGTTCACTTTGCCTTTTATCTCCTCTCTCCCTCTCCATTTTCTATTTCCTCTCTCTTTATATCAACTGAAGATTCTTTCAGCTTTATCTCTGTTTCTCTATCCTTTTAATCTCTCTCTGATATTAACTCTATCTCCATGACTCTTTTCCTTTCTGTTCCCTTTTCACTAATGTTTCTTTTTTCTTTTTGGATTTCTCTATCGCCATCTCACTTCGCCTTTTTCTCTCCCCCTCCCCCTCTCTTTCTTTCTCTATTTCTCTCTCTTCCTCTGTCCCTCTATGTAATGTATGCTTGTCAACTAGAAACGACTACGATGAAGAAGAAATAAATCAATTGTTAATTTCAATAGTAAAAAAAAAAAAAATGGCCGTCACTAAAACCTGCCAATCCTCCTGAACTATTTTTGAATAATGTCGTAATAATTCAGTACCGATGAGTCAGTTTCCTACAGAGTGCATCGTCAACCAATGAGTTCTTAAATCGCATCTCAGTCATTATTTACTCTGCGTCATAGAACTCAGCAGGTCCGGAGAAGACTGTCGTGGTGTGATGTGGTTCCTCCATTTGCGAAGGCCGTTCATCGAAATACTAGCCGGAGATACTTTTAGAAAGCGAACAATTGATTGAAAATGCATTTTTATATGATTCATTCACGGCAATACAAAAAATAAAAAAAAAAACATTGTAAGACAGCGAAGATGATTCACCACTACTACGAATCAATTCCTCGTCCATAAATAATACTTACACTTCCGTATATTCTACTTGAATGAGTAACGCTAGAAACGGTTTATAGGATCGGCACTTGAATTGTAACTTGACAGACAGCAAGGCTAGAAGAAATAGGTGTTTGGTTTTAAAAAAAAATTTGCAGAAAACATGAAAAACCCGCGTGAAAAGTTCTAAAGGTTATCAAGGTGATAACTTACAGTGTTATCCAATACAATTCATCGTTTCGAGAAAGTCAGAAAGGTAATTGACCTCACGCTAATACTTGCGAATTTTGTATCCCGCTAGTAAATATTATATGGATGGCATGAATGGCGCTAAAAATGTTCAGAAATATCTAAACTCTCAGCTGTATGTCGCTGCTTTGGTTAAAAGTCGCTTTGAGCGGGTGAAACCTGTGGGTCTTGTCCTTCGAACTTTGTGGACTGGCACTAGAAAATCACAAGCAAAGAACTGCACCGGATAACAGCAACCACATCACTTGAGGACTTTCAACAGCAGCAACGACTAAAATGGATATCACACGTAACTCGAAGAGAGAAATAATTAATAATTAAAATAAGATGTTTCCCTTCCACACTACTTCAAACAAAAGGTTAGAAAAGAAGCCCTCGTCAATACTGGAAAGAGCGATAACAGCTACAGGACTTATTTTCCTCAAATATTTTTTTTAGAGAAATATCTTATAAATCAGAACCGATAGTATTATTGGCTGTTTAGCCAAAGAATGTTTCCTTATAAGGAAACAGCTAATATTGTTATTAAGATTTGAATTCAAAAAGGAAAAAAGAAACCTGCTGGTCAGTTCAGATCATTCTCAGCAATGCCCATTAATACTGGAAAATTGAATTCTAAAATAAATAAAGAAAAGAAAATACGAAATGTCCGGATGTAAAATGTTATCCAGGTAAAAATTGGGAGTTTTCTATCAGAATATTGGCCATAGCTAACCCTCATATAATCCGGGGAAAAGTATATTCTAAAAAGTATCTATGAGAGACCCACTCACTCAGTACCGCTTACTTCAATTATTCTTAATAAATAATCTGTTTTCCCTCTTTTGGAGCGTATATTGTAAATGCAATTAAATGCATTTCTCTCGTAAAAATCAATAGGGTACTTTTATTACGTAAATAAAGCGCCTATAAACAAAGCCAAAGTCACTGCCATAAACAAAGTTACTAGAGAAAGTGGTCAGAGATTAGGAAGCTTTGATTTTAAAATTAAAAGAAATAAAATGATTCTCTTTAAAGGAAAATATAATTAAGTCGAAATCTAAGTAGAAATTAAGAACAGATCCCATGCTGTGTAGAATAGCGAAAATAACGGAGAAAAATATGAATGGCAACTGGGTAACTATAATCAACCTTTTAACGCCTGGATATGAAGATTTTTCAAGTCTAGTGTAGAGGTGGAACAAGCCAGATAATATGCGACAATGGACAGTGAGGATCGAACTCACTACTCAATCGTAATTGTTTTGGAGAAAAAGAAGAAGATAAACCATTACACGACGTCGGATTCCCAAATAGCGGTTTCTAACCAAATGGTGGTTTTAGACAATTTAAGGGTGTGAAAATATTTGGCACCCAGTGAGGATTGAACTCACTAAGTAATGATTGTTCTAGCGAAACACAAATGTTAAAAATTAAATACACTAGGTCAAAGAAAGCTGCGTAAATGTGTTTTTTCTAACCGTGGCTTAGACAAGGTACATGGTCAAACCATAGGGCACCCAGTGAGAATCATCCCTCGTTAAAATTCGTGATAGTTCTAGCGATATAAGCTTGTTAACCATTACACCACCTCGAGGTGCCCAAATATTGGTTTTCTAACCGTGGCTTAGATGATGTGGTGATTTTCTAAGCGTAGTTTGGGTGTGACACAAGGCCTAAATTATGGAGCACCCAGGAAGATCCATCACCGTTCCATAGTAATGTCCTCATGAGACATTCTCAATGACCATTAATGCTCCTTCCGAATGTCATAAGCAACTTGGATATGGATGAAAATAAAAATAGCAACGACAAACAGAGAAATATTCAGTCACCATTAGAAACGATGAAAAGAAATGTGCCGTGTCCCTTCAGAACGTTGACGATAATGGCTCTCTACAATTTCCTCACCTTGGTCAATTTTAACACCTCCAAAACTAAACTTCTCTCTGTTTAATCATCTGAGAGACTCTTCTTTGCCTACCAACAACATGGCTTAAAACATGAACTTAAAAGCAGGAGGAGGAAAAAGAACTTAAAATGAGGAGGAGGAAAAGAACTTAAAAGGAGGAGGAGGAAAAGAACTTAAAAGGAGGAGGAGGAAAAGAACTTAAAATGAGGAGGAGGAAAAAGAACTTAAAAGGAGGAGGAGGAAGAAAAGAACTTAAAATGAGGAGGAGGAAAAAGAACTTAAAATGAGGAGGAGGAAAAAGAACTTAAAAGCAGGAGGAGGAAAAGAACTTAAAATGAGGAGGAGGAAAAAGAACTTAAAAAGGAGGAGGAAAAAGAACTTAAAATGAGGAGGAGGAAAAAAAAAAAAAATGAGGAGGAGGAAAAAGAACTTAAAAGGGAGGAGGAGGAGGAAAAAGAACTTAAAATGAGGAGGAAAAAAAAGAACTTAAAATGAGGAGGAAGAAAAAGAACTTAAAATGAGGAGGAGGAAAAATAACTTAAAAGGAGGAGGAGGAAGAAAAAGAATTAAAATGAGGAGGAAAAAAAGACTTAAAAATGAGGAGGAGGAAAAATAACTTAAAAGGAGGAGGAGGAAGAAAAGAAATTAAAATGAGGAGGAGGAGGAGGAAAAGAACTTAAAATGAGGAGGAGGAGGAGGAAAAAGAACTTAAAATGAGGAGGAGGAAAAAGAACTTAAAATGAGGAGGAAGAAAAGAACTTAAAATGAGGAGGAAGAAAAGAACTTAAAATGAGGAGGAGGAAAAAGAACTTAAAAGGAGGAGGAGGAAAAAACTTAAAATGAGGAGGAGGAAAAAGAACTTAAAAGGAGGAGGAGGAAAAAGAACTTAAAATGAGGAGGAGGAAAAAAAAAAAAAAGGAGGAGGAGGAAGAAAAAGACTTTTACTTAAAATGAGGAGGAGGAGGAGGAAAAAGAACTTAAAATGAGGAGGAGGAAAAAGAACTTAAAAGCAGGAGGAGGAAAAGAACTTAAAATGAGGAGGAGGAAAAGAACTTAAAAGGAGGAGGAGGAAAAAGAACTTAAAATGAGGAGGATGAAAAAGAACTTAAAAGGAGGAGGAGGAAGAAAAGAAATTAAAATGAGGAGGAGGAGGAGGAAAAAGAACTTAAAATGAGGAGGAGGAAAAAGAACTTAAAATGAGGAGGAGGAAAAGAACTTAAAAAGAGGAGGAGGAAAAAGAACTTAAAAGGAGGAGGAGGAGGAAAAAGAACTTAAAAGGAGGAGGAGGAAAAAACTTAAAATGAGGAGGAGGAAAAGAACTTAAAAGGAGGAGGAAGAAAAAGAACTTAAAAGGAGGAGGAAGAAAAAGAACTTAAAAGGAGGAGGTGGAAAAAAACTTAAAAGGAGGAGGCGGAAAAAGAACTTAAAAGGAGGAGGAGGAAAAAGAACTTAAAAGGAGGAGGAGGAAAAACTTAAAATGAGGAGGAGGAAAAGAACTTAAAAAAGGAGGAGGAAAAAAAAGAACTTAAAAAAACAGGAGGAAAAAAAAACTTAAAAGGAGGAGGAGGAAAAAAGAACTTAAAAAGGAGGAGGAGGAATAGAACTTAAAATGAGGAGGAGGAAAAAACTTAAAAGGAGGAGGAGGAAAAAAAGAACTTAAAATGAGGGAGGAGGAAAAACTTAAAAAGGAGCAGGAGGAAAAAAGAACTTAAAAGGAGGAGGAGAAAAAGAACTTAAAAGGAGGAGGAGGAAAAAAGAACTTAAAAAGGAGGAGGAAAAAAGAACTTAAAAAGGGCAGGAGGAAAATAACTTAAAAGGAGGAGGAAAAGAACTTAAAATGAGGAGGAAGAAAAAGAACTTAAAAGGAGGAGGAGGAAAAAGAACTTAAAAGGAGGAGGAGGAAAAGAACTTAAAATGAGGAGGAGGAAAAGAACTTAACAGGAGGAGGAGGAAAAAAACTAAAAGGAAATTGAGGAAAAGAACTTAAAGAAAACCGGAAGCGAATGGAAGAATTAT